>BPTQ01000008.1:282660074-283020411 GCA_019973895.1 Chrysanthemum seticuspe | reverse complement strand
ACCACTTGCATTGCACTTACATGTGTTGATTACATGTTCTTGTTTGATACGATAAGTTGATTTGAAATTATCTTAGTATTTGATAACTAGTCAAATGTGTAAACCTTAGTAAAACCACTTGCATTGCACTTACATGTGTTGATTACATGTTCTCGTTTAACACGATAAGTTGATTTGACATTATCTTAGTGTTTGATAACAAGTCATAATGTATAAACCTTGTTATGGTTTTATCTTCACAATGCTTGTATTCTTGTTTCATGCTACTAAACGTTTAAATCTAAACTTTATTTACATGATTCTTACTTTTGAATTATTTTTAGCATGATTAACATGTTACTTATGAACTCATAATATGTCATTTTGATACGTGATAATTTTGATATGATATATTTGTGTTTGAACACTATTAGTTGGCATTCATTATATCTACGTGTAGTACGATCTAAATGATACATGCTCCAAATTGTTATGTCTTAAACATCGCTTGCATGAATCTTTCATCTTGTTTCTTTTGCTTCTTGTCACACTATTTGTTTGCTACGTATGCACATATAATCTGTCAAAGTGCTTTTGGTATGACTAACTTTTAGAAGCCTTTTTATCTTACAAATTAATCACATAGATTATTGTATATCCAAGTATGCTTAAGTGTCTAAGTCTAATGACAAAACAATCTCATAATGAAATGTCTTGAATAAAGTCGTATTCTTGCATATTATGATTGTTTTGATGCTATCTTGTGTGGTGATTTCTTGTCTACTAAGTGCAATGTGTTGTTTTTGCTTATATCATATGTTATCATTTGATTTATATCATGTTAACATATTTTGTCACTAACAAATTTGTTTTGTAGGTTGATAACAAATTATTTGTTATCTCACTTGGTTCTAACTTTTATATGCTCATTTTGCATAATCCCTTTTATTGCTACGTAGATTAGTAATATGCTGTATGGGACCCCTACACTTGCATATAGTTTAAAAGCATATAGAATTAAGTTCTAGAGGGTTGACTTTGCATTTTTGTCTTTCAACCGACCTCTTTCCAAATCTCATTTTTGCTTCCGCTTTCCAAAAATCATCTCCATCATTATTTAGTTATAACAATACTCTAATCATCTTCACTTCCTATTAGAAATCCACATGCCTCATTATACGATCATCTCGTATTAATCGAGAAGAGGTACGTGACTTTAAGGATGAAGTTCATTGTATGCTAACCATCATCCAGTAAAACATCACTAAGCTCACCTCTTTCGTTAATACCAAATAACCTCCTAAACACTTTGTTGTCATTCCTTATTTGATACATTACACATTATGTTGGATGTCCACCAATTAAGGGGGAGAGAAATTCATTCACATAATTGTCTTCAGTCAAATTTTATGTCTCTTAGACTCTACAATACCAACACATAGGTAAACACCACTTAGCTAAAGCCGGTTCATGAAACCACAACTAGTTCAACCTTTTTCGCACCAATATCTCATCATGTGTTTTTACAAAACGTCTTCATCTCCACATATAGGATTTTCCTTAAACTAGCACCTTACAACTTCACTATCTAGAACACCATCATAGGATCTTATCCTTTTCTCGCTTATCATGTATGTCCTTGTCAGTGCAAACGATATATTAATCAAAACAGCCATTTCCAACACGTTGGTCCATCCAACTCTCACTTATATGATGTCATTCTCATCCTCATATAGGTACTCATTATTATTATTAGTATTTTCCATATTGTCTTCACTTCTTTTCAAAGTGATAATCATCAATGTCGGTCAAAACCATGCTAATACTACCTTTCCCATTGTCACCTAGAATAGGTCATTTTTATAATTCGTGTCAATCGATGAACGAATTTATCTTCATGTTATCACTTTTAGATAGAACACATTATTGATTACTCTTGGGTTAAAACATATGAGAACTTGCTCAAAACAATAGGTTGTTGGCATCAATAAATCATTCAAATCATAACCCTTATGCATCATTGAAATGCAATGTCCATTCATATTTTTTTCTTAGCTTTGGTCACTTGACTTGACGAAAGGATTGCATGAGTCCATATTTTTTATATTTGCTATACATATGAGTTTCTAACTCCTTAATAGCTTCCTACCTAATCACCACCACCTTCCATCACCACTTTCACTAAATCATCACCATCATGGATTAGTGAAAAACTTACTTTTGTAAATCTCGAGTCATCTACCATCACCACATGATTCCTACAAGTAAACCGACACCAACACTAGCACCACTAGTGGCACACCCGGTGGGAAACTTCATATCTTCTTTCTAGGAACTATTTTGTAGTTTTTTATCACATTATATTCTCACTTTTCTTATGATTGTAATTAGGAGACTACACTTCATGAGATCTTTGATTATATCATTTATCACATATATACATCTTATTTTTCTTTGTGAAAAAGATGAAATATATTGCACTAATGTTTTTCATTGTAGGTTCATCATCATATACACTTGATTGTATATAATTTACTCATCTAAAGATGAAGTTTGGATCAATTATTTTTCTTATTTTAGGTGCTTCTTGACACCATAGAACAAGGAGGAATGTCCTTTAAGCACTCATATTGCATCGTCTATACACTTGGTTGTATATGACATATTTGTCTAAAGACAAAGCTTCTATTATACTAATATTTATTTTGAAGGTTCATCTTGACACCCTAGAGCAAGGGGAGCTTCCGTCAAGAATTTACTGAGTGCATCTTATATACACTTTGTTGTATATCACTTATTCGTCCAATGACGAATATAGTTTTGCACTAATATTTGTTTTGTAGGTTTTTAATTATACCCTGACGCCTCAAACAAGGGGGAGCGACCGTCAAGGGGGAGCATGCACGCATTTAGCATCATTCTCACTTTTCAACAAGCATTTGTGCTTCGATAAAAGTGGAGAAAATAGGCTAATATTGCTATGCATTTTTCTTTTTCATATATTTCTCATAATTTTTGTTGCATAAAACTAACCTTGATGTAGGTTAAGCCTCTTAATTTGATCCATGGATCCGCTACCTAACAAGGAACGGATTGAAGTAGACGATTTAACTTCACTAGGGATGATGCAAGCTCGCCTTTTTGGGGAGAAATGAAGTTAAACTCCAAGGACACGCCCTTTTTGTTTCGACAAAAGGGGGAGAAGAGTGTAAACGGAGAAGGTAATGTAAAGGTAGTAAGGATACAAGTAACCTTTTACATTTTACTTTCTATTACGTTTACATATATTTGTCATCATCAAAAAGGGGGAGATTGTTAGTGCAAATATTACGATATTTAATCTATACAGTCTCGTTTGTTTTGATTGATGACAAACATGTAACTTGTAATACATAACGTAAAATGTACAAGTTACTTGTAATTACATTTGTCTCAACATACATTCAACACCTCTCGATGTCTCAAGTCCTCGTATGTTACAACACAGGTTCGTACATGTTTGTTATGTGGCATTATGATCAAACCCATTAACAAATCATTTAGAATGTTTAAAATACGTTTAGAGTCACTAAGTATTTTAATAGGTTAACCATTCTATTTCGAACCTGATTTTACATTTTGCATTCACAAGTATTTCAAAAGGTAACTAGACATTTTATCAACTAGTTACATAATACATTTTACAAGTTTACTTTGATAAACCTTTAATCTAAAAATGGAAATACATGTTACATCATGTCATGCATCATCTTTGAAATCCTTGGAAGATCACTTGAATATTTTGGTTAGATTGACACTCAATATATCAAATGTGATCTTAGTAAGATTTGGTAATATCTTGGAAAGATTTGAAGAAAGATTTTTTAGATTTTATGTCAGGTACCCACGGCACCAAATTGTATAAAGGACGGAACCCTTTTAAGGGGTCCGTGGTCCGTGGACGCTCCTGTCCACTTTTGGCTATAAATAGAAGCCCATTGTTTTCCCATTTCTTCACCACTTAAAAGCACATCTTCTCCACCTTCTTGCATACATTTAGATCAATCATTAACAATGTAGTAACACACATTAAACACCCTAATGATCATGATCATAATGCTTCTAACATTCATCTTTGTTGTAAGCATACTCTTTGATCAACCAAGGAAATCTTGGAGATCTAGCCATCCCCACTCACCACAAGTTGAAGATCTACCACAAGAAGTTTAGGGAACTTGTGATCTTCATCATGAAGGCTTCCTATCAATGGAAGTTCATTTAGAAGTAGTTATACATATCCATTAGACATTTGTGTCATGGATCATTAGTGTAAACATCATTGCATCATAACAACACTTTCACCAAACTAGATTAGATGGTTTATGTGTTTGTGCCATAAAACACAAGGTTTATTATGTTGGGCCATAAAACATATTGGGAGTGGTTGTACCCTTGTAAAAGAACTCGACATCTAGCTTAGTGTCGGAAATATTGTATAGGCGACGTTAGGTTGGTTCTACCTCGAACTAGAACCCGGTATTTAGCTTTGTACCGGAAAAAGTGTAAGCGACGATTGTAAGGTTTTCTCCGCCGAGAAGGGAGCTTGTTGATTTAGTGAAGTAACTCTCGAGTTGGGTACTCGGGGAGTGGAGTAGGGCGGAAAGGAGATCCGTGACCGAACCACTATAAATCCTCGTGTTCGGTTTGCACTTTCCTTTCTTTATCTCTTTACTTTTATACTTGCACTATACTATTGTTTGTGATGTGGTTTGATGTTCATGATTGTGTGACAACTTTGCTTACCATGCTTTATATTAGTCACAAACAATAATTGGTACTTTCATATTATAACAAGCTTCATAAGCGATTTGATACTAAAGATCTAAAGTTTTTAAACGGTAACGTATTCACCCCCCCCTCTACGTTTCCACACTATTATTTGGCATGGAGAAAAGATAGAAGGATGGTCCATCCACTGCAAACTGAAATTACTTCACGATGTGAATTATTGTCTATTTAGTGTAAACGAGTGGGGGTACCCGCGCGTTGCTGCGGGAATGTAATGTTAATCTAAATTCGAAATGAAACGGTTATCCAAAAATTATTTTTGTTATTAAGGGCTAAATATGCAAAATGTCGATAACCGCAAGTATTATTTTCGTAAAGTATTTCTGAAAATAGTATGATTTTTTACGGAAAAGGTCCCTAAAGTAATCGGCAGTTTGCAAAGTTAGTCCTTAGGGACTAACTCTGCGATGGATCAATAACCTCAGGGTCTAAAATGAAAATTGCCACAACCACTGTTGCGCCACTGTTTTGCACTGTAGCGCGTTCCTCCCTTTTAGTATATAGTATAATATAATTGATGATGTCCACAAGACCTCAAGGACGCTACTCAAGAGTACAGACATCTTAATCTCTAACTAGTATTTTCATCAGACAGCACACTTAAATGTTGAAATCAAGGCTGTAACATTCTCTAAAATTGCTCTCGAATTCTCAAAAGCGCACATGAGTAACTGATTTAAATGTTGCAACTCCCATTTTTGCATCACTCTCACTTGTAGCACTCACAAAGGCATCAAGCGACAGAAGAACCGACTATCGAGGATTGGTATTAGACTTCAAAAACCAACAGTTAGTCCTACTAATGGTATCACTAGAATGGGTCCATAACACCTATGACTGTCAACGAATCATGATATCATCTATTCTCGAAAACACATGCATTCTAATAGGTTCTCTATCTAAAGCAAACCTAGCTAATTTCCCTGATTCTAAATTCTCCAAAAAAAAACTTTAAAATGTTTTCTGATGCAAATTGAAGTCAAGAAAATCACAACAATTCAGTTTGGTTTTAAAGGATTATACTATCAATTTTAGAATTTACAAAACCTAGAAAACCAAAAACTATACACAATAATCGACAAAACCATTATCATCCACTAATTACTCTTCTTAAATATCACGCAACATACTTCACTAACTTAATCAGCAAGGAGAATCGAGACGAAATCAAAAGACATATTTGGTTAAGTTGCCCTTGACGCCGATTATCATTTCTATGTACTCACAGTCAGCGAGATATAAAAGGCGCCCTATTCAAACGCATGCATTCTCACAGATTCTCGATATAACGCTAACCTTACTAGATTCTCTGAATCCAAATTCCTCCAAAATCACTTCAAATTCAACAACAAAATTACAAACCCTAAGTAAACAAAACTTATACCATTATCATCCATTTATTCACTAGTAAAATGACGCATAAACACATAAAATATCAAAATCTTAGTATAACACAACTCTATGAATAAACAGCAATGCATAAGATAATAACAAGCTCCGCAACTATCTTCTATTCCAAAAGATCAAGCAAGCAGGGATAACCACTTTATACGTCCGAACTGAGAAAAAAGCTCTTATACTTGGGGTGCAGTTGTGTCAAACACAGTGTGACACCGAAATTGGAGCAACCCCTTTCAGTTGTTATAATTACGAAAAGACATGAATTCTGTAATATATTATAGATTCCATCATTTGTTACTCATTCGATCTCTTACTTAACAGCAATAATGCCTCATTTCTTTTAGTTACATGTTCAAAAGTTGGAGAAAACATGTTCATTTCTTAAAACTTTCCAAGGAAAATAAATTAAAAAAGAATACAGTCTGGTGTATGACGAACAAAGTGTTTACTAGTTAAAACTACTCTCTGCATGGGAAAAAAATAGAAGGATGGTCCATCCGCTGCAAACTAAAGTTACTTCGCGATGTGAGTTATTGACAATTTAGTGTCAAATAACGCCTCTCAAGAGTACATACATTCTTATCTATGCAACTTTTTTATGGATAACACACTTAAATGTTGAAATAAAGGCTCTAACATTCTCTAAAACACCGCCAAATTCTCAAGAGCGCACGAGTTATCAATCCCAATGTTTCAACTCCCAATTTTGCGTGTCCCTAGTTTCTGAAAGACTGCAAGATGATTCATGGAAGTAGAAGATAATCTCACTTGTAGCAATCACAAAGGCATCAAAAGCTCGATAGTCGATTCTTCTATGTCCTATTAGGATTGGTATAGACCTCAAAAATCAATAATTAGTCCTACTACTGGTATCACTCGAATGGGTCCCTAACACCCATGATTGTCCACGAAGTATCATCTATTCTTGAATCAAAAGCATCATTACTAAAAGTAGTCTAGATTCTTTAACTTGTTTACCATCAAAAAATAATCAAGAAAAAAGCCTGAAGCATCGCGTTTATCCTTTGTATACAAAGCAAACGAGATAAAATACGCCTATTCAAACACATGCATTCTCTTAGATTCTCTATCAAAAGCAAACATAACTATCTTCTCTGATTCTAAATTCCTCCAAAACAGCTTGTTGAGAAAATCACAATAACAATTTTGGTCCAGTTTGAAATTTAAAAACCCTAGAAAACCAACAACCATACAAAATCGCCAACAAAATCATTATCATTCACTGATTAGTCTTCTTGAATATCACGCAACATACTGCCTAATTGATCAACACAAAGAAGAATCGAGACAAAATCAAATAGCCATATTTGGTTAACCCTAGACGCCAATTATCATTTCTTTACTCATAGTAAACGAGATATAAAACACGCCTATTCAACATATGCATTCTCACATATTCTCTCTTCGCGCTAACCTGACTAACTTCCCTCAATCTAAATTCCACTCCATTTTCAAATAACTTACTAAACAACAACAACAAAATTACAAGCCCTAACAAAAAAAAATCACAAACAATACCATTACCATCCATTATTTAACTAATTGCATAAACACATAAAAAATTTAAAATAACAAAATTAAAAACCCTAGAAAATCAAATTCATCAACAAAACAGTAAAATTAATCACAAACACATGCAATTAACAAATATAAGAGTGAATGATGGAAAAGATCGATGGATATTAAGTAAATAAACTCACGATTTGTTCGTATTGTCTTGGATCGGTATCCATTGTTGAACGGCTTTGTGTGTTGTGTTAGAGAAGAAAAGATTAGTAGAGTAGCTCACAATTAAATCGTTAGTTTGTTACGTTTTGGGGGAAAAATGAACTTTTTTTTTTGGGTATGTATACGAGTGTTGTTATGGATGGGGTGTGTCTGTTATTTATGTACGGATCTTGACATGACTTAAAAAAATATCATCAGAGACAAAAGTTAGAGTAGCATTTTTTTCATCATCAGTCCTTTTTTCAAGTTTTTGTAATTCTCTAGTCAAACTCATTCCTTTTCGTTTCATTTTGTTTTTAGTCCGAAGGCATAATCGTCATTTCGCAATTTCGTTTATTTTATTAAACCGTGTGAGTATAACGTGGCTTCTGTAGTTGCTACAGTATATTTAAGCTATTAAAAGCTAAACTTTTTCACTACTCATCTTTAAACTCTCTTCTCTCCCATAAAATCTTATCTTTAATATTTTTGATCAAATCTTAATAATGGTGCGTTGTGGTTGTGGTAGGAAGGCAGTCGTCAAGACATGCTGGAACAATGTGAACGCCGAAAGGCGTTACTAAGCTTGTCCAGTTGAGATTTGGAGACTTTAAATTTTTTCCAGTATAAAGTTAGTGGTTGTTGTTTTTTTAATTAAAATGTTATGTTTATAGTTTAATCATGGTTTAAGTGTAAGGTTGTGGATCTATTGCAAAGTGGATAAAATTAAAAAGTGTAGAAAGTCATTTATAGTGTGACACGTGTCCCCCACTCTAAATTATACATAAAATCCGCCCAGGTGTAATATGGTCTTTTGGCCCATTTTTTCTTTTCCACCTCAAATTTCAAACGCACATATCTCTTAAACCACAAACTAATTTTTGCCCCACAACGGATCATTAATCATTTTATTAATGAAAAACTCAAAAAGTGATTTTTTTAATAGTTAAAGTTTTTAACTATTAAAACTGATGAACCAAACTTATGACTGATGAACCAAACCAAAACTGATGAACCAAACCAAACTGATGAACTTATGAACCAAACCAAAAGTGATGAACCAAACCAAAATTGAAACTATGATTAATGAACCAAACCAAACTGATGAACCAAACCAAAAACTAATGAACCAAACCAAAATTGATGAACCAAACCAAAACTGAAACTATAATTGATGAACCAAAATAAACTGATGAACAAAACAAAACAAACACAAACATGTTAAGCTGAAACTATGATTGATGAACCAAAATAAACTGATGAACTATGTTTGATTTTGTTCATCAGTTTTGGTTTTATGCTTTTTTTCAACAGTTTTGGTTTGTTCATTAATCATAGTTTCAGTTTTGGTTAGGTTCATCAGTTTTGGTTTTATGCTTTTTTTAAACAGTTTGGTTTGGTTCATCAGTTTATCAGTTTGGTTCATTAGTTTTAATCAAGGTTGTCAGGATCGGGATCCTACTTAGGATCGTTTTTGGCTTTGTAAGATCGTAATCGTAGGATCGGATCGGGATCGTAAGATCCTATGAAAATATATATATTTTTGTATAGGGGTTGTAGTTTTATATTTCTATATAATATTTCATATGATAAACGAATTTAAATGGATTATAAAATAAAAAATTATATTTTCAAGTACCGTAGTAGTAGAATATTCGATATATTGCAATGCATACTTGCACAAAGTTACTACATACGTGCACGGTGCACCTACTTCTTGTTTATTATAGGTTTTTCATGATAACATTTATGCAAAAAAATAATGTTAATTTTATTAGCATGTGATTCTATAATTTTTTTTGTTACAATGTATAGATTAATGCAAAAGGATAAAAGGATTGTATCTGAAAATGAAACAACATAATTTATAATAGAGGGTAACACATTTTTTTTTTCTTGATGGCCAAATAAATTAAATTATAATATTCTGATAATATTACTGAATTTTTTTTCTTGATGACCAAATAAATTAAATTAGAATATTCATGCTTTTATATGTAACATAAAATAAAATATGAACAAAATTGGGTCAAGTATGTAGATAGTTTAATTAAAAAAATAAGCTTCTGACATTTTACAAAGCACGAAATCGTTTTTCATAATAAACCCGAAAAGACACATCTAAACTATTTCTAAATAGTCCATAAAAACATAATGATTTTACACTCATTAATCTTGCAATAGACAATTAATTAACAACACCAAAATAAAATAAAAAATTTGAAAAATTCTTAGTCATTGGGCTTTAAGACATGAGCTTATACTTAATAAGTTAATATACAAAAAAAAAAAAAAAAAAAAAAAAAAAAAAAACAAAAAAAAAAAAAAAAAAAAACAAAAAAAAAACAAAAAAATCAAAAAAAACAAAAAAAAACTAATAATAGGCGATCCTATACGATCCGATCCGATCCTACGATCCTACGTGCGATCCTACGATCCTGCTGCGATCCTACCTGGATTACGATCTTGTTAAGATCCTGATCGTTTTTTGTGTGTAGGATCGTAGGATCGTACGATCCTACGATCAGGATCGCGATTTTGACAACCTTGGTTTTAATAGTTAAAAACATTAACTATTAAAAAACATCACTTTTTGAATCTTACATTAATAAAATGATTAATGATGCGTTGTGGGACAAAATTTAGTGCATTTAGCTCAACTTTAATACTAAAAATCTAAGGTAGACATTTCATCAAACACCTTGTATGCAACAAATATGAGTAAAACACCATTTTTAACGTGTGATATCTTACCCATATGACATCGAATTTGAGTGATTTAAATTTCTGGGTAAAGAGTGAACAAAAATCTATAACTTTCATGTTTTAAGTTTTTCACGATTCGACATTTATGAAGGTAAAAAATAAGGCCGAAAATGCCAAAAAAAAATCAAGAAAATCAATAATTATTTGATATGTAAAAAAAAGTTCGAAATATTTATCAAGATTTATACCAAATTAAAGAGAATCGAATTTTAAAAATTATGATGAAATCGTTTTTTCGTAAAATTTTGTCGTTTGAAAGTTATTTGCGTTTGAAATTTGAGGTGAAATATAAAAAACGGGTTAAAATGACAAAAATACTCCATAACCAAATTTAATAAGAAAAAAAGGAGGGAATGAATAAGGGACACTTGTCACATTGTGAGTGGCTTTCTAGCCTTTTTTATTTTTCTTACTTTCTAAAAGATCGCATCTCTTAAGTGTAATGGTTGTTTTAGCTAAAAAGTTTATTTTCAAGTTATGAGTTTAAGCTTGAAAGTGATCCTCAACTTTTGATTTTTGCTTTTTAGGGATCAAGATGTCTAATCAATGGGTGGTTGGATCCACCCATGACAACAAGGGCAAGGGAGGTGATCCTCTACTTGCTGAGACACATTCACCGATGTAACACCCCGAAAATACGGTCTAGCGGAAGCATACGAGCCTTTGGGTGCTACAATCTTGATATCACAACATAAGGTACAAAGAATGGTTTTTATCCCATTTGTTTAGAATAAGATTCATTAATTCAAAACATTAAGTTTACATTAATGAAAGTAGTGCGGAAATAGGCCCAAAAGATAATTAAAACGGTCCCGTTTATTCATCAGAGTCGCCTATGACCATGCCCCTTGCCAAGCGTCTTCCAATAGTGAGCTATCGCCTTAAACCTGAGAACACATGCTAAAAAGGTCAGCTTACGCTGGTGAGTTCATAGAGTTTAGCTACAAAAGTAATAGTGGACCTGATTAGAGTTTAATTGCTACATGCGACTAAGGAAGATATCTAATAAACATTTCATCCATCAATCAATCAATCCATAATCCATCCAATCAATAGTCAATCTAATCAATAATCAATCCAAATCAATAATCAATCAACACAATCGAGATCTCAACAGGGCCCCAAGCAACTCTAGCCAGCACAGTCGTAGCAAGGCCTAGAACACAAGCTACCCTGGACTAGGTCGGTCCATTCTTAACTAGGCATCGCGTTATAGCATAGAGATGCTACTCTAGTCTAAGTCAACAAATGTCGCATGTCTAACCTTTCCTAGTCAACACATTAGCAATTCAATAAAATAGTGGCAGGTCCAAGAAAGAGTTTTTATTCGCATAAACACATAAAACGTTCAATCACCAAAACAAATATACCAAACAACAATCATTCCAAATAATATTCACATATTCAGTTATGGTTCGTTAAAAGCAGCATGTATTCTCCCCCAAAATAGTTATGAAAACTTTAGAAAAGAGGGGCTATGAAACTCACCTTAGCCACAACAATGCACTATTCACTATTGACACGACTGACATCTAAACCTAATCTCCACGGAATCCAGAAGAATGTACGACAAGTACTATAGAATAGAAGTGACGCAACCTAATGCGTATACGATTATTCTTAAAATACCGCTCATATGATAAAGAAGTCAATAAAAGTAATGTGTCAAAATTTTCGTGGATTACTCGTGTCGTTATTTTCAAAAGTCCGTTATCGTTCCCAAAAGTTTATAATTAATATCTCAAAAGTTTAGTTTTAATGTTTCGTGTGGTGGTAAGAAACATAGACACGACGCACAACTCACGCGAAAGAAGAGAAGACGTCGACATAGTCGAGACATACTAACTAGAACGCACGCCAAAAAGGAAGAGACATTGACAAAGTCGAGAGATACTGACAATACTCAAGCTAGTTAAAGACTAAGAAATGATGACATCTATTTATGACACATAAATAGGTTAACTTTCGATAATTTCCCCATAATCCCAAATGTACATGCTTATAATAAAAGATAAGTTTCCGTTTATCGCTAAATCAATAAAGGTTTCTCAATCGTTATTCACAATTATACAAGTTTATAAGAAAGTACTTCATATAAAGTATATTAAGTAGTGTTCTATATATGACACGTTCGTTTATCCAACGTTCCCAAAACATTATGTCTTTAAATAGTTATCTTATCAAAAATAATATTTCTCGACAAGTTTATAAAGGTTAACTTGTATTTATAAAACATGAGGTACTATCTTTAATCAATAAGAGTTTACGATTAAATAAAATCATATTCATCGACAATATATAACTAGATATCTCGTTTAGTTAAAATGTGAACAGGAAATACTTCGGCATATCGCGAAACCAATATATCAAACTCATTTCCGAGTCTAACATATTATACTCGTTTAAGCCAATCATGTTTAATAAAGTCCAACTTATAAATCAATCTAACTTGTTATCAATTGCTATTCCAAATTTATAAAACGTAGTTGATTTTTATAGCGTATACGTAATATTTTATATTACTTCTAAATTACCTAGTTAGTTCCCAATGTTTATCACTTGTTTTACAAATAATTACTCATCGTTAACTCAAGTTTTATATCGTTAATCCGATAGTTCTATTCCGGTTATCGTTGTATCGTGATTTGTTACCATATCATGTCATTAACTATATATATCACAAGTTTACCCCGTCGGCATATCTTATCTATCACTTCCTTATTAGTAATTGTTAATTTATTTTAACAACCTTTTACGACCTTTAAACTATTATTATGTCTAAATGGAATTGAACCCGTAACCAAGTTTTACCCATACCATATAGCCAATTCCGCCCGTCGAGACCCGACAACAATTTACCAAATAAAACGCACCCTAGTGACCAACACGATGACAACAACATGACTCCACTTATCTTGCGCAACTGATCCAAACTAATACCAATATGGGTCATTAGACCCGTCCTACGGGATTGACCCAACTCCGTGAGTCAATCGGACTCACCGAGTCACTTGACTCAAAACAGCCCTAGCCCCCGATTCGACTCAACCGGAGTCTCAAACAAGTCTATCCAAAGCTGAAATTTTAACTTTTACTAAATTCGAGTTCACTCGATTCTAACCCGGCCCGACTACTGGGTTTCTGTCGTGACTCGCTCACTGAGTACTCACCCACCGAGTTGACTCAGTGAGTCGACTCGACCCGGTTTGCACATCTAAACCAACGCTTAACAGATTCGAGACCAACACGAGGCAAACCAACAACTCGTTAACCTTTTTCTTACCACACTAATATTAATCAAACCGTTTTTAAATATTGTTTTAACATTTTTACGTCCACGAAAACACAACATATAAAATCAATTAAACGAAATAACAAAATATGAGACGGGTCGTGGGGTTACCGAGAGAAAAAGGAGACGAGGAGAGTGAGTGGTGTCTTCACGAGTACGACTCGTGACCACAAGAATCTTTGACCACCGTTTAACAATAAAACCCTAGTTGTCTGAATCTTAGATTTAAGATCTAGGGAGCGTGAGAAGGATTTAAGGCGTATGTGTTGTAGAAATGGAACCACGAGGGCCCGATCTACCTTTTAGGGTAGGCGGTGTTATTAAAGGGGTGGCCGGAATTTGGCCGGATTTCTAGTGAGAGGTAGGAGAGATATGTGTGTGCATTTTGTAGAGAGAGTGTAAAACCCTAAAATCTCAATCGCGTGAAATGACAATTTTGCCCTCAAACTTAAAATTTTACAAACTCGGGAAACATGTCAACATCGTTTAACAAATTATCTCATTAATAATAAATCCATTATGAAGTAATTAACTTATGTTATCAATTAAAAAGAACATGAATGATTAAATCCTAAATAACAATTAAACATATCATAATGTACCTAATTAACCTAGACTAGAAAAGAGACTAAATACATGATTAAGAGATAAGCTTGGAAAGTTAGAATTAGTCTTTTTTCCCCCCTATGGCCGGCCTTGATTGCTCCCCTCATTACTCACCATATCAATTTTATTTACTATCATTTACACATTCCTTTTTATTTCAAAATCACACCAAGTAAACCCTAATCCTTTTCCTCCATCAAAAGTGGCGGCCACCTTTTGATTTCTTCTTTTCAATCCGAAAATCCAACCAAGAAAAGTGTTACTAGGAGGCTCGTGATCATAGGTGATTGATTGGTGGACGTGGTGATCGTGTTTGGTTCGAATTGAAAGCTAGGTCGTGGGTTCCATTCTTGGCCGTGGGTTTTAGAGAGCCTAGGTAGGCTTGGTTTTGATCGTGGTGATTTGATTCTTGTTCCTTGGTTACATACACACTACTAGGGTAACGTATCATCATCTCAAATCTTCTTCCTCCTTGTTTCATGATCAATTCGTGGCATATGCATTTTCTAGGGCTTGTAATATGTTAATGAAACACATGAAATAATGAATATGTTTGTAACATAAAATGAGGAAATAAACTACATAAAATCATGGCTCTAAACATGTGTGATTCTAATGATATATGGCTCGTAAATATTGATACAAATCTGAATTTGGACCTCTCTTTATGTCGACATAGGTATGAATGTTAAATGGGATTAATGAGCCTACGAAACTATGCTTATACGTAAGTGATAAACGGAATCGATAACGAATGATTTATGAAATGGTTTTGGTCATTATATGGGGCGTACAAATCTGATTTGGGGAGGGATGTCTCGAATTGATTAAGGGTATCACCTAGGGGTTGTGTAATCTATGGATAATCAAGTCTACATGTGCTAAAACGAATACGTAATCATAATCAAAAACTATGGTTTGTATTACATGATTTATAAAGTTAAAGGGTCGTTTTGTAAATTATGAAACTTGATAGATTAACTTGTTAATATAGTAACTAAATGGATTTAATGAGTAAAATGAGTAAACTTGCTATATTTACACTTTTAACCCTATACTTTGTAATATTGACATTTTAAACCCTAAACTCTTGTAACTTGTCATAAATGATCATTAAATCATAATAACACTCATTTTCATTATTTAACTATAGATAAGTGACTAAAGTTACTAAATATGGAAATCTGCTAATTATGGAAACTTACTAAATATGGAAACCTGCTAAATAGGGAAACCTGCTAATTATGGAAATTTACTAATTATGGAAAGTTGCTAAATATGGAAAGCTGCCTAAAATAGAATGTTACCTAAAATGGAAAGTATTTAAAATGGAAAGATTTCTAAAAATGGAAAGCCGTCTTAAACGAGTAATCTGATTCTTATAGAACGTTATTTAATTCATATAGGTTCCGGGCGACGGGATTGATCTCTTTCTTGATTTTACTTTCATTGTGATTTGCTTCGAATAAGGTACAGATATTCTGACCTTATCTCTTAAGGTTTCTCGTGATTCTTATACATCTTTCGATATTAGCTTGAACTGTTACGTTGTACTCTAAGCCTCATTATTAGGGCTTCCCTACGACTTTGCTATGCTCCCTTTGATATGAACCTTTGATATGAACCTTTGATATGAACCTTTGATATGAAACATTGATATGAAACTTTGATATGAAATCTGATATGAACCCTTATGATATGTATATGCTTTGACCCTTCAGTCTGATACCCGAGCCAAAATATGTTTCCTAGTCAGGAAGGTAACCTGACCGTGTCATTGATGCACCAATGGCATGACTTTAGTGTGGTTGAGTGATGTTCCACACCGTCCCCATTTTGATATGATTATGAGCTCACTATATGTATATGATTTGGCCATTATATGTTTTGGGGGGCGTATGGATGCATCCTAGATTTGATATGTTTCGAGGGATTTGATCTGATTGGAGCTTTGTCTGGTGAATGATGTCGGGTGCAATCCGCGTCTTCACAATTCTGGGAGTTAGCTACTCCATTTGTTACTGAGGTCTCCCCTCCTATTATGTATGGTATTCCGAGGTCACCCCTCCGAATACAATGGCTACTTATGATATGATATGATATGATATGATATGTTTCTGGGCTCGGGTAGATTTCTGATAACCCTTACACTTTTGATAAACCTATATTGTACCTTCTGTATTTCCCAACGCACCATAATCTGTATTACATGTTCATTACTCAATACCCTTATATGATTTACTCGTACCAAGATATAGATACTCCATTGCATTGATATGTCACGCTTTCTTTCCGTTACTTTAGACTATGGTTCCATTCACGTACCGGGTTATTATATGCTTATTGAATTTGATGATGCTATTCATGTTTTATGTAACCATTGATTATCCTGTGATGAGTGTCTAAATACTCATCATTTTTGTATAATCTAAACTGCAAAATCATCTGAAAACACTCAGAAACACATCAAAATGATCAAAATATCACAAATCAGTGTTTTATGTGTTTTAATTGCAAAAATATCAAAATCAGATGAAAAATGATTCAAGTTTGCAAAATTGGCAGTTTTAGTCCCCCAAGTTTTAAAAGTTGTCAAATCTAGTCCCTGGAATTCAAAAATGTGGAATTTTATCATTCAAGGTCCCTGAAGTATTCTAAGTTATCAAAAATGATCCTTGAATGATTCTTTGGTCAATTGGCAAGAAAGGTCCCTAAACTTTGGAAAAGTGCAAAAATTAGTCCTTGGACCTTTGAAAATGGAATTTATGCAAAAAGGGTCATTGTACTATCATAGTTGTCAAGTTTGGTCCTTGTAATAGCATTGGAAAAAGTTCAAGATCAGTCCCTCAAGTTTGGATAATTTGCATATTTAGTCCTTGTTATCTAGCTAAACCAAACGGACTCACTTTTAAATACCAAGCCCAACACATCCAAGGCCCTAACCCCAGCTGGCCCAAATCCCTTGACCCGACCCTTTGATATCACCCTCTGGTCAACAAAAGTCAAACCCAAACCCACGCGCGCCCAAAATACCAGGTACTGTTCACTCCCCTCTCCCTTGCCTGAAACACCAAAACCAGTGATGGTTTCTCCACATTTTCAACACCCCTCCCTTACCTTGTCCCCTCCACCTCCTCTAAACTCCAAATATCTTTAATTATCTCAACCAAACCCATTAATTCCTAAAACCTGCTTTGAAGATATTTGGCGCCAAAATAACAAGTGGACGCTTCTGATGATTTTTTGCAATCCAAGGGCTCAGATGAAGTGGGATTCAATCAGAAGCACGTGGGGAGTCTGAAAAGTCTATAAAGATGAAGGGAGAAGCATTGTATCAAAGTGTGTAGTGTAATCTTTAATTTTCAAGTCGTTTAGCTTAATTTTAAATTTCAAGTGTATCTTTAAGCTTTTGAACTTTGTATTTCAAGTTGTTAATGTATTGTTAAACTTTTGCAAGCATAAATTTCAAGTTCTAAGTCTTAATTCAGTTTATGCAATTTCCAAGTGCTCAAAATCTTTTATGAATCAAATGTTGATGTTAGGTGTTAATTTGGACTGAGATAAGTCACATAAGCTCCTAGATAGCTTATTAAAGCTATTAGATATACTAAAATTCAGTTTAGCATCAAAAAGCAAAAATCACCAAAAATCCAAATTAAATAGTTGAAAAATAAAAAATCAGTTGGAAATGGTGATCACAGCTGGAGCAGGGTGAATTATGGATGGCCTTGGGTTAGTAGCTTAGTGGTAAGCTAATAGGGGTGTTCATTGGTCCTGGTTCTCAGTTTTAAGCTTGGAAGCTTTTGTAAGCATTTTTAACCATTTCGGCATTTCACTGTTGTACTTGTTCATTAGCTCTAATTCCTGTTTCTTATTGTTTACTAGTTATAATTTAGTGTTTTTGATCATTAAAATCAGTAGGTTATTTTCTTAAATTTGTATTTTGCAAAAATTTCATTTGGACAGTGAAAATGGCTTAAGTCTCATTTCTTAGTGTTAAGTTGCTATTACTGTTGGAATAAGCTTATTTGATCTTATTTAATGATTACATGATGTCTGTAATCAGTTTCATGGTTATAAGTTGTGGATTGCTTTGAAAAAGTTCAATAACAGATTTATAAGGGTGTTTGGATCTGCTTGCTTAAACTGACACAGGTCTTGTGTGTTGGTTGTTAGTACTTGCTCTGTGTTACATTTGGTCCAGTTAGTTCAAACAAGTCACAAAAACAAGTGCTCATAAGCAAAAAGTCAAAAATCCAATTGATCTTAACTTGTGAGTCCACTGTTGAGATTTCATGATCTATGATCATTGTTTTATGTTTATAAGTTGTTTAAATTGCTAAAATCAGTTTTATCTCACTTTATAACAACATAATCAGTGCTTAGAATCAACTCAAAGTTCATCTTAGTCAACATCTTGGTTTTTAAGAAAAGTCAAAATTTTCATAAGGTCGTTTTTGAATAAACTTTGGAATTTCATTGTGTGTTCAATAGTGAGTTTCAGTTCAAAAGCTTTTGGGATATTAGAGTATAGTTGCTAAACAAAAATACAAAAATGCTAGTTCTCTGTTTCTCAGCTTTTTAAGTGCTTATTTTACTGCTTATTGTGGTTACCTGTTCTGAAAAGTGCCCTGTGCACAGTGAATAAGCCCATTTTGAAAAGCTTGCACATAGCTCAATTTTTGGTCTTATTCTGTGATACTTGTTTCTTTGGGTAGCCAACCAAGCTATCTTGAGGTTCCAACTCTTGTTTTTCAATTTGAAGCTTAATAGCTAGGGCTGCAAGTAGTTTAAAGATTGTCCCATTTCTGTTTTAATCAAAAGTGCTTGTTGCTTATTTATAGCTTTTCAGTGTGCTTCTCTATCTCTTTTAGCTTCATTTTAGTTCTTATAGCTTGTTTGCATCTACTCTGAGCTTTTGTTTCAGCTGGTTAGCTTGTTTGAGCTTATTTCACCAAATAAGCTCATTTAAGCCACTGTTGGCCAATAAGCTTGTCAAAACAGCTTATTTGTGACTTATAAAATTTTTGTCTTTGTTAAAGTTTCATATAATCAGTATTAAAGTAGTTTTCAAAAAGAAAATCCAGAAAAAGATTAATTAAAAATCAGTGATAGTGTTTATTTAATATTTTTCTTAGCTTTTTGATTTTTCTTTTCAGCTTATTAATAAGCAAATCTTGTTTTTCTATTTTTCTTAGGTTTCTGTCATCCTATAGTATTTTTAGAAAAAGTTTCATATTTTTCTCTATCTTTTTAGTATTTATTGTAATTTTAATTAGTTAAAAATAGTAATTAATTAGTAATAAATAATTAAAAAGCATAAAAAATATCTTTTCAGTTTTAAAATCAGTTTTATCATATTTTAGATTTTTTTCAAGTTAAAATTTTATTTTTCCAAGTTTATTTTACATTTTCTAGTAATTAAGTGTATTTTAAAGAGTTATTAATTAGTAATAATTAAATAAAAAGTGTGAAAAATATATTTTTAGTTTTAAAATTAGTTTTATAGTATTTTAGATTTTTCTGAATCATAAGTTTATTTTTCTAGCCTTATTTTGTATTTTCTTCTATTTTAGAGTATTTATTAAATAGTTAAAATAGTTTTTAATTAATAATAATTAATTAAATAGTGTTAAAAATAATTTTCTTTTTCTAATAATTTTATTTTATTCTTAGGATTCCAAAAATGTTATTTTCATATTTTTAGGTCTTTTATTTCTCAGATTTCACTTTTTATTTTGTACGTCTACGTAGTTTTTAAACTTACGTTTACGTTTCTTTAATCTGATTGTTGTGCTTTCCAGTTTTGTATCCTATTCCTTCCCAATCAATCAGTAGTGTAATATTTCTAATCAAAACCTTTACAGATCACTATCCTTAGTGATCACTCCATCATCTGAATCAGTTTTACACACCATTGAGTCTCCGTGGGACATAACGACCCGGGAATTCACTATATTCTCTGATCTTCATTGTATTTGTGTCTGAACTGTTTTAAGCCTGTTACGGTTGGCCATTCACAAGTGGCCAGCTTGTGTGAGGTAGCTTGACTGTAGTTCAGCACAGATCAAATTTTGGCGCCGCTGCCGGGGAGGCTTTAGCGTGTGTTTAGCCAATTTTCAGACCCATTCTTGCACATAACCCACCATTTGTAAAAAGTTTTTTGTAAAGTTATAAGAAAATCAAAAAGTTCATTAGCACTTTTCCTAAAGTGTTAAAAACACCAAAAAAATATAAAACAACAAAACAATCGGAACGTTTTCTATTTTGTATTCTCTTTTAAGGTGATTCTTGAAGAGATACGATTTGGTTAAACGGGACGATAACAAAAATATTGTCCAAAAGTTTTTGAACCCCTTTGCACAAATCTTACCTACGTCTTTTCAGTGGTACTTAATATATACATAAAAATCAACCACCGCAAATCAAGGCAGTGCACTACCTAACTGGGGGTGCGACCATTAATAAGTTCCCGAACATCAGATTTAAAACTTGCCTTTGTGTCACTTGTGATTTGGTGTACCTTTTTCAAAGAAGCCATTTCATTTGTGATTATTGGTTAAGTTCACTTGTGTTTTGCCTCATTTGTTTTGAAAATTGATTTTTATACATAGTGCATGCGCACTCGTTCTTCCAGTTCTACAAGTCCACTTTCTGAACTTGGAAAGATTCCTCGTAGACGTAGAGGACGTTCAGCTCCTTCAGCCGTGACTGAGGAACGTCTACCACCACCACCTCCTGTCGAAATGGCAGAAGACAAACCGATGAATGAGCTTCTCCAGGCACCCATCGAGGGATACGGAGATGCCATTGTTGTCCCAGCCATCGTGGCTGACACTTTTGAGCTCAAAACCGGGTTGCTCAATCTAGTAACCCAAAGCCAATTCTATGGTTTTGAGCGGGATGATCCTCATGCACACATTCGATGGTTTAACAAGATTGCATCTACCATCAAGTACAAGAATGTCCCACATGAAGCTATCAAGCTTCTTCTTTTCCCATTTTCTCTAGAGGGACAAGCCCGGAATTGGCTTGAGAAACAACCCCCTCGTTCTATAGAGACATGGGAAGATCTGGTCACCAAATTCGTTAACGAGTTCTATCCTCCATCCCGAACCACAAGTCTTAAGAATGAGATAATGAAATTTTCTCAGAGATTTGATGAATCATTCGGGGAGGCATGGGATCGTTACAAAGAGTTGCTTCGCAAGTGTCCGCATCACGGTTTTACCGACTTAATGCAAATGGATACTTTCTACAATGGTCTCAATCAGACCAATCAAGACTCTTTGAATGCCTCCGCGGGAGGTAATTTCTTGAGCAAGACCACCAAAGAGGCCTTGCAGATCATTGAAAACAAATCTCAGGTCCGTCCTTTCAGAGCTAAGACATATCAGTCTCATGCTGGACCTTCTTCTTCTTCATCCCCTGTGAGTACATCTAGCACCGATGCTAAGATTGATAAGCTCACAGACATTGTTCAGGCTTTGGTTCTTGCTAACCAGAAGAAAGTCTCCTTCACTCAGACACCAACACATGCTGAAGTGAAGAAAGTTGAAAGTTGTGTCACTTGTGGTGGTCCTCATGCTTACTACAATTGTACTGCCACCGATGGTAGTCCTTTTGAGGCCAATGCTCTAGCCGGTAGTTCACAGCAAGGAGGTACTCAATACCGTCCTCAAAATGAACCACACTACCGTGCTAACACTAATCAGGCACCACCCGGTTTCAACCAGAATCATAACATGCACAACCGGAATCAAAACCAACCTAGAATGAACCAAGGTTATCAAAACCAAGGTAATTTCTATCCTGGACCCAATCAAGGTTTCCAAAATCAGGGGAACCTTCATCAAAACAATTTCAATCGAGGGAATCAATTTCATGGGAATATGAATCCTAATCAAGGGAATTTTGGTCATAATCAAAACATACGACCTCAAATTATCCCTCCAGCTCCTCCCGTCATTACTCCTCCAGTACCATCATCTGATGAGTTACTGAAGCAGTTCATGAAATCCCAAGATGAAATGAACAGGTTGTTGGTCAGTCAAATTGCTGATCTGAAGAAGTCTTTAAATGATCGACCCTCGGGCTCAGGTACTTTACCGAGCAACACGATCGCTAACCCGAGGGGCGATGCCAAGGCGATCACAACCCGAAGTGGTGTTTCATACACTGGACCTGCTGTTCCTACTACCTCTTCTTCTTCTTCTCTCCCTAAGGTAGTGGAAAGTGAACCGAGGACACACAATGGACCTACGACTCCAATGCCTCCTCCATCAGTGCCAATGAGTCAAGTTACCAAGGATACTACGGACAAAGTGCATAATTCAAGCCCACGAAGTACAGCACACGTCCTACCTTCGGTAGTCCAACCTCAAGTTGTCCAGAAACCCCAGTCTAATCCAGGAGTTGTTTTTGAACCTCCTATAGCTCCTATTGAGAATCAGAAATCCAAATCTTCTATTCCTTTTTTCCAAATTTTCCAAGAGTTACACTTTGACATAAGCTTTGCGGATGCTATCATGCTGATGCCCAAGTTTGCATCCACTCTCAAGCACATGTTAAGCAATAAGGAAAAGCTGTTTGAAATGGCAAAAACTCCTCTTAACGAGAACTGCTCTGCAGTTATTCTGAAGAAGCTTCCAGAAAAACTTGGAGATCCTGGGAAATTTCTCTTACCTTGTGTATTCCCAGGGATGGTTGAATGCTTTGCCCTAGCAGATCTTGGTGCAAGCATAAACCTTATGCCTTATTCAGTGTGGAAGAAACTTTCTCTTCCGGAACTTACTCCTACATGCATGACTCTCGAGCTTGCAGATCGTTCCATATCCCGTCCTCTTGGCATTGCTGAGGACGTATTTGTGAAAGTAGGAAAGTTCCATTTCCCAGCTGACTTCGTGGTTGTTGATTTTGATGCCGATCATCGGGTTCCTCTCATTGTTGGTCGAGGATTCCTGAGAACGGGCCGTGCTCTCATAGATGTATTTGAGCAAGAAATCACATTGCGTGTTGGTAATGAAGCTGTCACTTTTAACCTTGATCAAACTTCGAGGTACTCTGCAAACTATGATTCTGAATCGGTTAACCGAATAGATATCATTGATGTTGCTACTGAAGAGTACTCTCAAGAAGTTCTTGGTTATTCTCATAATTCTGTGAGTGGGGATTCCACCACATCTTCTCAACCTATCATAGCCAATTCTACTCCTTCTATCACTCCTTTTGAGGGAAATGACTCCATCTCGGAAGAGATTGAGGCATACTTGGCTAGTGATTCTGTGCCTTGGGAAATTGATCACGCTCCAATTGATATTGAGGGGGACATACTTCTTATTGAGAAGTTGCTCAATGATGATCCATCATCAACCCCTCACCCTAGTGATTCAATCCCAGATGAGATTAATCAAAATGAGATTAATCTGGAGGGAGATATTCTTCTAAAGAAGTTGTTAAATCAGGACACTTCTCCTCCTCTCCCTCCCATCAAGCTTCATAATAAGGAAGTCAATTCAGTTGAGAAAACTGAAGAATTTCCTGAGGTTGAGCTTAAGGACTTACCTCCTCATCTCGAGTATGCATTCCTTGAAGGTGATGATAAATTACCTGTCATTATTTCCCGAGATTTGAGTAAAGATGAAAAAGCTGCTCTCATAAAGGTCTTGAAGTCACACAAGCAAGCAATTGCTTGGAAACTCTCCGACATCAAGGGTATCAACCCTGAGTTTTGTACTCATAAAATCTTGATGGAGGATGACTTTAAACCAGCAGTTCAACATCAGAGACGAGTGAATCCAAAAATCCATGATGTTATCAAACAAGAGGTTATCAAACTTCTTGATGCAGGATTGATTTACCCGATCTCAGATAGTCCTTGGGTCAGCCCAATTCATTGTGTTCCGAAAAAGGGTGGCATTACTGTTGTCACAAATGAAGATAACGAGTTAATTCCAACTCGTCTGGTTACGGGATGGCGTGTGTGTATTGACTATCGTAAGTTAAATGACGCCACCCGTAAAGACCATTTTCCTCTACCCTTCATGGACCAGATGCTTGAGAGATTAGCAGGGAATGAGTACTATTGTTTCCTTGATGGTTTCTCGGGTTACTTTCAGATCCCCATTGATCCAAATGATCAAGAGAAAACCACATTCACCTGCCCATACAGAACTTTTGCCTACAAACGTATGCCTTTTGGCTTATGTAATGCTCCTGGAACGTTCCAACGATGTATGATGGCCATTTTCCACGACATGATCGGGGAAACGATGGAGGTGTTTATGGATGACTTCTCGGTCATTGGGGATTCGTTTCAAACATGTCTCTCCCATTTAGATAAAATGCTTCAAAGGTGTAAAGACACCAATCTTTGTCTAAACTGGGAGAAAAGCCACTTTATGGTCAAAGAAGGCATAGTCCTTGGCCATAAGATTTCAAAGAACGGGATTGAGGTAGATAGAGCAAAAGTCGATGTTATTGCTAAATTACCTCATCCTACTACCGTCAAAGGTATTAGGAGTTTTTTAGGTCATGCCGGTTTCTATCGCAGATTCATTCAAGATTTTTCCAAAATCGCCCGGCCTATGACCCATCTTCTTGAAAAGGATGCTCCTTTTATCTTCTCACCCGAGTGCATCAAAGCTTTTGAAACATTGAAGAAAAAGCTTACTGAAGCACCCATTCTCGTTGCTCCTGACTGGGACTTGCCTTTTGAGCTCATGTGCGATGCAAGTGATTTTGCTATCGGTGCAGTCCTAGGGCAACGAAGAAACAAGCATTTTCAGCCTATCCACTACGCAAGTAAGACTATGACTGAAGCTCAAACTCATTACACCACCACAGAAAAAGAGCTATTAGCCGTGGTGTATGCATTTGAAAAGTTTCGGCCATACTTAATCCTGACCAAATGCGTGGTGTATACGGATCACTCGGCTCTCAAATATCTCTTTGCAAAACAAGATGCAAAGCCGAGATTGCTTCGTTGGATTCTCCTCCTCCAAGAATTTGATATCATCATACGTGATAAAAAAGGAGCTGAGAATCTAGCTGCTGATCATCTGTCCAGATTAGAAAACCCTCACCAAGATGTTTTCGAGAAGAAGGAAATAAATGAAACATTTCCTCTCGAGACACTCAATACGGTTTCTTTTCGTGGAAATTCTACCACCCCATGGTTTGCTGACTTTGCAAATTACCATGCGGGTAACTTCATTGTGAAAGGGATGTCGACCCAGCAGAAGAACAAATTCTTCAAGGATGTTAAACATTATTTCTGGGACGACCCTTTCTTGTTCAAAATTTGTGCGGATCAAGTCATCAGGCGATGTGTTTATGGACAGGAAGCTATTGACATTCTCACAGCTTGCCATGCTGGACCCACCGGGGGCCATCATAGTCCAAACTACACCGCCAAAAAGGTGTTTGATTCCGGATTCTATTGGCCCACAATCTATAAAGATGCCCACGAATTTGTCAAAACCTGTGACGCTTGTCAACGTCATGGTAATATCTCTCAAAGGAATGAAATGCCACAAAATGCCATTCAAGTTTGTGAGATATTTGACATATGGGGTATTGATTTTATGGGGCCATTTCCATCTTCTCGTGGTAACAAGTACATACTCGTTGCTGTTGACTATCTGTCAAAATGGGTTGAAGCAAAAGCTTTACCCACTAATGATGCCCGAGTTGTTGTGAAATTTTTGAAATCTCTTTTTGCCAGGTTTGGAACTCCGAGAGCGATAATCAGTGATCGTGGTACACATTTCTGTAATGACCAATTTGAAAGAGTCATGCAAAAGTATGGTGTTACCCATCGTCTCTCTACTGCATACCACCCCCAAACAAGTGGGCAGGTGGAAGTTTCAAACCGTGGTATTAAAAGGATCCTTGAAAGGACAGTAGGCGAAAATCGTGCATCCTGGTCGGATAAGCTAGATGACGCACTCTGGGCCTTTCGTACAGCTTACAAAACACCCATCGGGTGTACTCCATACAAGCTAGTGTACGGAAAGGCATGTCATCTTCCGATTGAGTTAGAGCACAAGGCATACTGGGCCTTAAAGCATGCAAACTTCGATATACAGACAGCTGGTGATCATAGAAAAGTTCAAATGAATGAACTAAATGAACTTCGTGATCAAGCTTACGAGAACTCTTTGATCTATAAACAAAAGACAAAGAAGATTCATGACTCCAAGATCAAGAACCGCGTTTTCAACGTTGGTGATCGAGTCCTTCTTTTCAATTCAAGATTAAAGATTTTCTCGGGAAAGCTCAAGTCCCGTTGGTCTGGTCCATTCACCATTGCTAAGGTTTATCCTTATGGTACCGTTGAGTTATCTCAACCCGATGGTCCTAATTTTAAAGTGAATGGTCATCGAGTTAAGCATTACTTTGGAGAGGACATTCCCCCTGTGGTTGTCCCGGATTTGCAAACATTTCCCATGAACCAATGAATGCGGGGATCGAGTCAAGCTAATGACTCGGTAATCAAAAACTTTAGCACTCACCATATGGGTTTTCACCCATATATCTGTCTTCTTTCTTCTTTCTACCACCCTAGTGTGGGGGGGGGGGGTTGCCCCACATGTTTTGTAAATAAGTTTCTCTAAAAAAAAAAAAAAAAAAAAAAAAAAAAAAAAAATCTTCTAAATAATGGCCGTTATATTTCCCTTTTACGTTCTTTGTTTCGGCATAACCGCCGGTACTTTGAATATTGAGGGCAATATTCATTTCTAAGTGTGGGGGGGAATTCTCACGAATTTCATGTATTATCTACCCAATTCCCCCGTTTTTGGCCAAAATTTTTTTTGGAGTAAGTGTTCTACACTTACTCATCTTGGTTATCAGTCCGCCATGTCTGTAAGACAAAAGGATTGGCTAATCCAGGAGCAAACGGCTCTTGGTAAAGATTTCTCAAATCCGTTTATATGGCTTGCAATTTGCCCAAAATTGTATGGTTCTCAACTCACCATATCCTAAAAAGTGATGAGTTGGCTAGCCCGCAAGATTATGGCTTGTGGTAAAGGCAGTGGAAAAACCATAAATGGTATTCAGCTCACCAAAGATAATTCTGATAATTTATCTAAGAGTTGGCTAGTCCAGAAGGGTACGGCTTCTGGTAAAGACACATCAAATCCGTTATATGGTTTATGATTTGCCAATAAATCATTTGGTTATCGTTGTACCAAGGTTCTTACTTGAATCAAAACAATTGGCTACTCCAGAAGTGATGGCTTTTGGTAAAGAGTTTTTCAAATCCATCAAGTTTTCTCAAATCATTGCTAGGGACTAGCAATATCTCAGTGTGGGGGATTGATGAGTGTCTAAATACTCATCATTTTTGTATAATCTAAACTACAAAATCATCTGAAAACACTCAGAAACACATCAAAATGATCAAAATATCACAAATCAGTGTTTTATGTGTTTTAATTGCAAAAACATCAAAATCAGATGAAAAATGATTCAAGTTTGCAAAATTGGCAGTTTTAGTCCCCCAAGTTTTAAAAGTTGTCAAATATAGTCCCTGGAATTCAAAAATATGGAATTTTATCATTCAAGGTCCCTGAAGTATTCTAAGTTATCAAAAATGATCCTTGAATGATTCTTTGGTCAATTGGCAAGAAAGGTCCCTAAACTTTGGAAAAGTGCAAAAATTAGTCCTTGGACCTTTGAAAATGGAATTTATGCAAAAAGGGTCATTGTACTATCATAGTTTTCAAGTTTGGTCCTTGTAATAGCATTGGAAAAAGTTCAAGATCAGTCCCTCAAGTTTGGATAATTTGCATATTTAGTCCTTGTTATCTAGCTAAACCAAACGGACTCACTTTTAAATACCAAGCCCAACACATCCAAGGCCCTAACCCCAGCTGGCCCAAATCCCTTGACCCGACCCTTTGATATCACCCTCTGGTCAACAAAAGTCAAACCCAAACCCACGCGCGCCCAAAATACCAGGTACTGTTCACTCCCCTCTCCCTTGCCTGAAACACCAAAACCAGTGATGGTTTCTCCACATTTTCAACACCCCTCCCTTACCTTGTCCCCTCCACCTCCTCTAAACTCCAAATATCTTTAATTATCTCAACCAAACCCATTAATTCCTAAAACCTGCTTTGAAGATATTTGGCGCCAAAATAACAAGTGGACGCTTCTGATGATTTTTTGCAATCCAAGGGCTCAGATGAAGTGGGATTCAATCAGAAGCACGTGGGGAGTCTGAAAAGTCTATAAAGATGAAGGGAGAAGCATTGTATCAAAGTGTGTAGTGTAATCTTTAATTTTCAAGTCGTTTAGCTTAATTTTAAATTTCAAGTGTATCTTTAAGCTTTTGAACTTTGTATTTCAAGTTGTTAATGTATTGTTAAACTTTTGCAAGCATAAATTTCAAGTTCTAAGTCTTAATTCAGTTTATGCAATTTCCAAGTGCTCAAAATCTTTTATGAATCAAATGTTGATGTTAGGTGTTAATTTGGACTGAGATAAGTCACATAAGCTCCTAGATAGCTTATTAAAGCTATTAGATATACTAAAATTCAGTTTAGCATCAAAAAGCAAAAATCACCAAAAATCCAAATTAAATAGTTGAAAAATAAAAAATCAGTTGGAAATGGTGATCACAGCTGGAGCAGGGTGAATTATGGATGGCCTTGGGTTAGTAGCTTAGTGGTAAGCTAATAGGGGTGTTCATTGGTCCTGGTTCTCAGTTTTAAGCTTGGAAGCTTTTGTAAGCATTTTTAACCATTTTGGCATTTCACTGTTGTACTTGTTCATTAGCTCTAATTCCTGTTTCTTATTGTTTACTAGTTATAATTTAGTGTTTTTGATCATTAAAATCAGTAGGTTATTTTCTTAAATTTGTATTTTGCAAAAATTTCATTTGGACAGTGAAAATGGCTTAAGTCTCATTTCTTAGTGTTAAGTTGCTATTACTGTTGGAATAAGCTTATTTGATCTTATTTAATGATTACATGATGTCTGTAATCAGTTTCATGGTTATAAGTTGTGGATTGCTTTGAAAAAGTTCAATAACAGATTTATAAGGGTGTTTGGATCTGCTTGCTTAAACTGACACAGGTCTTGTGTGTTGGTTGTTAGTACTTGCTCTGTGTTACATTTGGTCCAGTTAGTTCAAACAAGTCACAAAAACAAGTGCTCATAAGCAAAAAGTCAAAAATCCAATTGATCTTAACTTGTGAGTCCACTGTTGAGATTTCATGATCTATGATCATTGTTTTATGTTTATAAGTTGTTTAAATTGCTAAAATCAGTTTTATCTCACTTTATAACAACATAATCAGTGCTTAGAATCAACTCAAAGTTCATCTTAGTCAACATCTTGGTTTTTAAGAAAAGTCAAAATTTTCATAAGGTCGTTTTTGAATAAACTTTGGAATTTCATTGTGTGTTCAATAGTGAGTTTCAGTTCAAAAGCTTTTGGGATATTAGAGTATAGTTGCTAAACAAAAATACAAAAATGCTAGTTCTCTGTTTCTCAGCTTTTTAAGTGCTTATTTTACTGCTTATTGTGGTTACCTGTTCTGAAAAGTGCCCTGTGCACAGTGAATAAGCCCATTTTGAAAAGCTTGCACATAGCTCAATTTTTGGTCTTATTCTGTGATACTTGTTTCTTTGGGTAGCCAACCAAGCTATCTTGAGGTTCCAACTCTTGTTTTTCAATTTGAAGCTTAATAGCTAGGGCTGCAAGTAGTTTAAAGATTGTCCCATTTCTGTTTTAATCAAAAGTGCTTGTTGCTTATTTATAGCTTTTCAGTGTGCTTCTCTATCTCTTTTAGCTTCATTTTAGTTCTTATAGCTTGTTTGCATCTACTCTGAGCTTTTGTTTCAGCTGGTTAGCTTGTTTGAGCTTATTTCACCAAATAAGCTCATTTAAGCCACTGTTGGCCAATAAGCTTGTCAAAACAGCTTATTTGTGACTTATAAAATTTTTGTCTTTGTTAAAGTTTCATATAATCAGTATTAAAGTAGTTTTCAAAAAGAAAATCCAGAAAAAGATTAATTAAAAATCAGTGATAGTGTTTATTTAATATTTCTTAGCTTTTTTATTTTTCTTTTCAGCTTATTAATAAGCAAATCTTGTTTTTCTATTTTTCTTAGGTTTCTGTCATCCTATAGTATTTTTAGAAAAAGTTTCATATTTTTCTCTATCTTTTTAGAATTTATTGTAATTTTAATTAGTTAAAAATAGTAATTAATTAGTAATAAATAATTAAAAAGCATAAAAAATATCTTTTCAGTTTTAAAATCAGTTTTATCATATTTTAGATTTTTTTCAAGTTAAAATTTTATTTTTCCAAGTTTATTTTACATTTTCTAGTAATTAAGTGTATTTTAAAGAGTTATTAATTAGTAATAATTAAATAAAAAGTGTGAAAAATATATTTTTAGTTTTAAAATTAGTTTTATAGTATTTTAGATTTTTCTGAATCATAAGTTTATTTTTCTAGCCTTATTTTGTATTTTCTTCTATTTTAGAGTATTTATTAAATAGTTAAAATAGTTTTTAATTAATAATAATTAATTAAATAGTGTTAAAAATAATTCTTTTTCTAATAATTTTCTTTTATTCTTAGGATTCCAAAAATGTTATTTTCATATTTTTAGGTCTTTTATTTCTCAGATTTCACTTTTTATTTTGTACGTCTACGTAGTTTTTAAACTTACGTTTACGTTTCTTTCATCTGATTGTTGTGCTTTCCAGTTCTGTATCCTATTCCTTCCCAATCAATCAGTAGTGTAATATTTCTAATCAAAACCTTTACAGATCACTATCCTTAGTGATCACTCCATCATCTGAATCAGTTTTACACACCATTGAGTCTCCGTGGGACATAACGACCCGGGAATTCACTATATTCTCTGATCTTCATTGTATTTGTGTCTGAACTGTTTTAAGCCTGTTACGGTTGGCCATTCACAAGTGGCCAGCTTGTGTGAGGTAGCTTGACTGTAGTTCAGCACAGATCATCCTGCTATGATGTGATTAATATGCGGTTATCTGAATTACCTGTTGTCATCTGATGATATGTGATCTCACTGTTATACGACCCTCTGATTGTCTGGTGACCATGCTAGTGGGATATCGATAGTTTTGTCTGTTTATCATGTGTGCTTCGTTCAGTTAATCTCGTGGACTATGACTATCCGTTGTATCCTTATCTGCTTGTTGTTGACCTGCCATGTTTGCATTTATATTTATGCTACGGTTTGATTGGGTAAATGGTTCAACTTGTGAAGTCTAGCTTGTTAACTGGTTTAATTGCCCTACTATGTATTTAATTCATTTAATCATAGTGTTATTACTGTATTCCTACTTGTCACTTGTGACTGCCATGTTTGATTACCGTTATGATACTGATCATGTCTTCAATTAAGAGTTTTGACCTGTGTGAATTGCCATGCTCACTGATTTATTTATTGCTTCCGCTTTTCTGTAGATATCTGTTTGGCTTGTATGTATTTTGTTTTCCTGAATTGTTTGTATGCCATATATGTTGTGTGGATGCTATGCCTGCTATGTTTGCCTATGTTTCAGTTCTTGTATGTCTGGTTTGTATGTGCTTGTTTATATGTCATCTATGCTCTGCTTCGCTTCGCTCTCATTGTTATCTGTTCGTTTTGGATATCTGTATAATTGTGTTCTGCAGGATCCTCTTTGACTCATTACTCTCATTTCGCTACGACTTTGTTATCCGTTCCTTTGTTTCATTTTGCATTTCAGATTTTGTTTAGCTTTCGCTTTGTTATATCTGTTCACTGGGCTTTTTAAGCTCAGCCGCATTTCTTTTCCTGCGGCAGGTTTTAGGTTTGAAGATGGGCTTTGATTGGGCTGAGAGTTGGATTATCTGAGTGGACTAACCCTAGTTACCTTATTATTTGGACTTGTTTTGGCGGGCTTTTGTCTTGAGATTTCATTTTATTCTAACATTGGATTTTGTAATTTCCCTTGTAAATCTTTGGTTATTATGACTTGGTACATTATTATTTAAAGACTTCCGCTTGAAAATTTTACTTGTATGTTCTGATATGACACCAGACTGTGACACTTCTACCCTTGTCGGGTTGGGGTGTTACAGAGAGAAAGTGAGATGGTAAAATGAGAGAATGAAAAGGTGTGGGTGTATTTATACTCCCAAGAGTAGAGGTGAGCAATCCCGGCCGACACCCGACTCCCGTCCCGATCCCGACACCCGACTTCCTTCCCTATACCGATCCGACTGTAATCGGGTCGGTAGTCGGTTTGCGTTTTCCTGGTAATCGGGATTCGAGACGGGTCGGGAGTCGGGACAGTCTCGAGAAAACGCAGCCAAAATCAAGATTCGGGACCATTATCGGGATTCGGGACGAGTCGGGAGTCGGTTTGGGTTTTTCCCCATTGTCGGTATCGGGATTAGTCGGGACGGGTCGGGATTCGTCCCGATGGTCACCCCTACCCAACAGGGACCAAGGTGGTGTACTTGAAAATGCAAGGGGCGGAAATGAAACTATCAAAGGGACCATTAATGTAATTTTCTTAATCCTTCATAATATTAAGTTCGGGACTCGTTTGGACTAGCAAACGAAGGATTCGTGACTCGAGAGTTACACCATTGTTCTTAAAATATTATTTCCAATAAAAATGACATATAATACGACTCGCATCTCAAATTTGTTAAAACGATCGCTCTAATTGATGTTTCTCTAATTACGACACATCGAGGAATTTACGAGTTGTCACAACCGAAATGAGGCGGCATTACAAGAATGCCAAGCCAACCTTATCGGTCATTTTCTTCATATATTCACGCCTTTTCGTCCGAATAAGTGTCATTCCAGCAATTTGCCTTCAAGAGACCTAAAAAGTGAAAAGGAACGAAATTAAGTAGTAACGGATACAAAAGTGATCAATTAATGGCTTAAATGACCCCTCAAAAGTGTACCTTTTAAATCCTTATCAACGTTTTATTTAGTGGGTTTAGAAACTCAATGGTTTTTGGGTTTTGGATCCGTTATAGAAAGTAGATGTTATATACATTATTATGTAAGGTGTGTTTAGGAAGCTTCAGTGTTGGTTGACTACTACAAAATCTTGACTTCATCTACTTTGGTCCTTGGCTAACATTATAAATATTATATTCCTTTTATGGTTTTGTCATTGTATTGTGTCGCCTTTATTAGTTTACTAATAAGTCCTTGCCCAAAAATGCATTTACCTACATGTGTGTGGAAAACTAGAAGGGGGGTTGAATAGTTTTACCAATTTAAAACTTCCTTTTAAATATTTAGATCGACTTATGTCAATTTATTTTGATGTGTATGTTGGACGTTGATAGATAGATATATAAAAGTGTAATGAAAGATAAAGAGTAAGAAGCACATAACCATGACACGAGTATTTATAGTGGTTCGGCTACAAGGACACCTTCCTTGCCCTACTCCACTCCCCGAGTCACCTACTCGAGAGTTCATAATCACTACACGACACCAATCTCCTTATGGCGGAGAAGCCTTCACAACGTTGCCTACTCTTTTTCCGGTACTAGGCTAACCACTGGGTTCTTTCACACCAAGGTGAACTACACCTACCACAACGTCGCCTACCCTTTATTCGGTACTAGGCTAAGTACCGAGTTCCATTACAATGGAGGAACTACTACCTAACACTACACAACACCTAATCTCAAAAAAGACCAACTCCTTATTACAACACCATCAAGGATATCAACATCCTTGAATATGAACAATCACTATATGTATAACGATGCACCTCATCGATTATACGACCTAGGAATTCTTCACTAATGCCACTTGATTTGATTCCTAGGCATCCTTCACTAATGCCTTTGACACAACGCTTGGCACCTTTCTGTAAGATATTGGATTTCACGAACACACTAAACCATGATCAAAGTAGGCGTATAAGTATGTTAGAGAGAGAAAGTTCTAGTGAGAGAAAGGAAGAGAGTTGGGAACTATAGTGAGAGAAAGAAAATATTATTATGAGCTCCAACTCTCTACCTTGGAAGGTAGAGAGTATTTATAGTCTTACAATAAAACGCCACACAACGGGCTGTGGATCAGGCATACAGTGGGTAAAGACCCGTCCGTCCTCCACGGTGTTACTAAACTAAATACTACTTAACTTAAAATAACTACGACTACGAGCTTTCTAACGTTTACATATACTTGAGGTGACCGACTCTTTAATACCTGGAATTTCTAATTCCTAACAATCTCCCCCTAAGGGAGGTCACCTCAATCATGCACTAAAATTACATAGAATACAAACCGATATTACATTAAAGATTGTTCTTGCATTCATGATGTAGTACTTTGCTCCGAAGCTCGTAGTCATTGATTCTTCTCAATGCATGTTTGGTTAATCCACGTGGAGGTCTTTTACTGATCCACGTGATAATAATTTTGAGCCAACTTTTGAGATCATCAGCTAACAAAAATCTCTGAGACATCCATTGTGGTGTTGGTATTATGTGATGTTGTGACTTTCGGACCGACATGCTCACATTCTGGATCATGATATCTTCTTATCAGAGTAACGGAAGCTTTCGTTGATTCATGATATTGGCAGCAGCGTAGCAGAAGCATGGAGTGAAAATATCAGAGTCATTGATGCACTTATCATGATTTCTTTTGAGATGAATGTGTAGTGTGAGCATGCGGCTATGGATTGACCGCTTCATTCTGATCAGCTGCAAACGTCGGGTGTACCTGCATAAAACAGTTAGCAATAAAGCGCACGAAAGTGTCTTTGATCACTTTCGTTGAATTGAGGTACACGGCCCACGGTTCCCCGTTGATCAGTACAAGTACTGCTTGTGATCAGGTATAATTCCGAAGAATTTCCTTGACAGGGTTTCGCAGCTGCTCTAGCTGTTCTCAAACCGGAACATCTCAAAGAAGACAACACGGAGTGAGTGAACCAGCGAAGTAGAAATTCACTGATTGATGAAAAGAGATTTGAAAGACAATCGTGTATTGCTCAATAGAAATTGTTTTTGCACTACAACGAAGGTTTTAATGAAAATCAATTATCAATCATAAACACCTTTTGATTTGAAATATTCGAACACGGTCAATATGCTAAAGAAAAGAGTTTTTAAGCACAATGACCGGTTTTTCAAAGGTATCCGTCAATCCATAACCTGAACCAGGATTGATTCAAAAGATTGAATCGCCCCATTGTTTCTGTTCAGTTGTCACATGGTTGATCTATTTGATAGATCTCACATGCCACCCACCAGGAGCTTGTTTGATGTTGGCTCCAGAAGGCTTTCCACCTTCATTGTGAGTATGTTTGCATATCACTCAGATGTTCTGGCAATACCACATGGATAATGCGTAGGACTCAAGATAAAATCTCTCTTTCCACATTGTGTGAAACAGAGAGTCTTCAATGAAAGTGTCCTAATGAGATTTATTGATGATCTCGTGGCTCTAGACTCAATATGTGCATATTTGGATCCTGTGCCGGAGACTAGGGAGAGAGTCTCCTTCTTCAATATCAACAATCTCTAAGAGAAAGTAGATAGATAATGTCGGTTCCCCGTGAGAATGAAACAAGTCCTTTTAAGAGGAACTTGAGTGGTTTAGAAAGTTGAAGTGCAGTGCGTCACTGGGTCCATGACGTCTTGTCTTCAATACCGATGTTACCATCAGTAGCATATGAATTGAACCCGGTTTCTGCCCTAAAGTTGAATATATGGAGGGCTATTTGTTTTCACCCTTTTCTCATTCAATTCTTTTTAATTCTTCAACCCCTTCAGTGCTTACCGATACTTCATAGCTAGAACCTTGTTGGGTTTATTCCAGTACTAGCTCAGTCTCAGTCAGCACTCTTCCCAAATCTCATTTTTCTCCTTTTATCATCATACCTAAGAACTCTACACTAACTAGTGGATAGTCCCTGGGTAGATCCCTCCGGTTCTGGCGGATCATGGGAACACATACCTAACCTTATCATCCTTATATCACCGTACATAAAGTAAAGTTGGTCGGTCAATTTGGTATTGTTCATCTGCCATTGGAACCAATTGAAAACCATTTGAAAATCAATCCAGATACTTGTGATATATTATCAAAACATTTTGTACCTGAATTGTTTTTGATATTTTTAGAACAAGTGCTCCCCCTCAACATGTGCATCAATTGTTTGAAATCATTTTGCACACGGAGGCAAGAGGAAGAATTTACTTCTTTGATTACCATTTTCTAAAAGATATCAACATCACTTCCCTGATCAAATCAAGTAGATAAAGCATTTCCGGGAAGGATGAGGTTTTCAATAAGTTTGCTCCCCCTCAATATGTGCCTCGAGATTTGAAAAGAGTTTTGCACATACTAGAGGAAACCTGCACATTGAGATAAGTGATTACGTTTCAAATCATAGGTTTAAGATAGATGCTCCCCCTCAACATGTGCATGGAAAAATTTGAACTCGTTTGTCACATGTGGGAAGGAGAGCTTGTACATCCTTATAAAACCATTTACCGAATTATCAGTTTAAATCCAATTTAAATCACACATACTCCCCCGATCACAATTATCAAATCATTTGAGATTTGTGATCTCTTATAGATTTAAATTGATTTTGAAAGCTTTTAAGGGGAATTGTGTCTTGATTATGAAAGCGTTTTAACTGATAAGGATCGGCTTTTAAGACTTTAAAACTCCATTGATAACACATGCATGTATATCTTTTGAAAACAATTTAATGCCAAATAACTTTTTAATTTAATTGAAATCATTCTCCCCCTCAATCAATGACATAGGTTGTTGATTGAGAGATTGATATTTTGGCAAATAAATCCAGATGATTATCAAAAATAGAGTCCGAGTTATTTTTCAAAAACAATTTGTTTTCAGCAGATAACATGTTAATAGAATCAGAGCATGGAATTTGGTTGATAAGAAGGCTTTTGATGAATGTTCAAACAAATTCTCAAATCTTGAAAAAACATGAAAAAGCATGGCTCTGTTCTTTCTTTGAAAAGCGGGTTACTGCCTGAAATGACAATAAACCATTGTTTCTCTTTCTCCCAAAAATATTTTTTGATTTTTTGAATTTTTTTTTTTTTTTTTTTTTAATAATAAAAGTTCGAACAATATCTAAAGTCCCGTGTCATTCTTTGAATGACAGCACAAAAACCGTAGATATTATCGAACCGAGAAAAAGCATAACAAATTGACAATATTTTTTTGAAGATTTTTCGAATTTTTCAGATTTTTATGGATTTTGAAGGTTTTATATTTTTCTATTTTGTTTTTCGAATAGATATATACAAGAGATAGATGAAGATAGACCTTTACTCCTCGTCTTCCTCCTGAAGACGTTTGAGTGTTTTTGGTTGAAGGCTTTTCAAGCCAAGACGTGGAAGAATAAACTCAAAACGTTCTCTTGGAAGAGCTTTGGTGAAGATGTCTGCTAACTGGTATTCAGACCTCACAAAATAGAGTTCCACCACACCTTTTTCCACTTGTTCCCTGATGAAATGATGTCGAATGTCGATATGCTTTGCTCTTGAGTGTTGAACGTTGTTGCATGAGAGAGCAATAGCACTTTTATTATCACAGTACAGAGGGATTTTGTTGAATTCAAAGCCATAGTCAGATAATTGAGATCTCATCCATAAGATTTGAGCACAACAAGATGACATGGCTATGTATTCAGCCTCTGTAGAGGAAATAGAAGTACTCATTTGCTTCTTTGAGGACCAGCTCACAAGCTTATCACCCAAAAACTGAGCACCTCCAGATGTACTTCGACGAGTATCTTGACACCCTGCATGATCAACATCTGCATAGGCTGTTAGTGACATACCGGTGTCCTTCGGGTACCAAAGACTAATTGGGTCCCGAACCGTCAAGTTTAATCACACAAGCTGACCACTTGTGAATGGCCAACCGTAACAAACTTAAAACAGCCTGGAACCAAATGCAATGAAGATCAGGAGAATATAGTGGATTCCCGGGTCGTTAAGTCCCACGGAGACTCAATGGTGTATAAACACTTGATCAGATGATAGAATGATCACTAAGGATAGTGATCAGTAAAGATTTGGATTGGAAATTACACTACTGATTGATTGGAATGTATTTGGACACAGAATTGGAAAGCACAACAATCAGATAAGACAAACGTAAAACTTACGTTTAAAAACTACGCAAACGTACAAAATAAAAAGTGAGATTAAAGAAATAAAAGACCTAAAAATATGAAAATGACATTTTTGAAATCCTAAAAATAAAAGAAAATTATTAGAAAAAGAAAATTATTTTTACAACTATTTATTTAATTATTATTAATTAAAAACTATTTTAAACTATTTATTAATACTCTAAAATAAAAGAAAATATGAAATAAGGCTAGAAAAATAAAATTATGATTCAGAAAAATCTAAAATATTATAAAACTTATTTTAAAACTAAAAATATATTTTTTACACTTTTTATATATTTATTACTAATTAATTATTATTTAAAATATACTTAAATACTAGAAAATATAAAATAAACCTGGAAAAATGAAATTTTAACTTTGAAAAACATAAAATATGATAAAACTAATTTTAAAACTGAAAAGATATTTTTTTATGCTTTTTAATTATTTATTACTAATTATTTAATACTTTTAACTATTTAAAATTATAATAAATACTAAACAGATTAGGAAAATTATGAAACTTTTTCTAAAAATAACTTAAAGTGACAGAAAACTAAGAAAAATATAAAAACTAGAAGTGCTTAATAATAAGCTAAAAAGAAAAATCAAAAAGCTTAATTCTATTAAATAAATGCTATCACTATTTTAAAAATGATGTTTTTCTGGTTTTTCTTTTTGAAAACTGCTATACTACTTAAAATATGAAACTTTTTCAAAGACAAAAATTTTACAAATAAAAAATAAGCTGTTTGTGAGCTCAAAAGCTCAACAGTGGAGGTTTTTAGCTTATTTTGAAGAATTAAGCTCAAATAAGCTCACAAACTGGAACCAAGGGTAGAATAAGATGCAACAAGCTACAAGCTACTAATATGAAGCTAAAAGACACAAACAAGCATACTGATAAGCTACTAAAAAGATAATAAGCACTTAGGATCAACACAGAAATGGGACAAGGTTTGAGCTTATTGCAGCCCTAGCAAAAAAAGCTAGAAAATGGAAAATGAAGCTTGGGACCTCAAGATAGCTTGGTTGGCTTTCCAAAGAACCAAGTTATACAGGATTTGACCAACAATTAAGCTCTGTGTGAGCTTTTGATTGAGCTTGTAAAACTGGTGCACATGGCACTTTTTCAGAACAGGTACTCAAAAGAAGCAAGACAAAAAGCACTAAATAAGCTGATTAAAAGTGAACTAGTATTTTTCTAATTAAGTTAAGCAACTAAACTTTAATAATCCAAAAGCTTTTAAGCTAAAACTCAATATTAAACACACACTAAAATTGTCTATTTTATCCAAAATCGACCAAAATGAAAATTTTGACTTTTATAAAAACTAGTTAAGTTGACTTATATGAACTTTAAGCTGATTTTAATCACTGAATATGTTGTTATAAGGTGAACTAAGACTGATTTGAGTAATTTTAACAACTTATGAACACAAAATCATGACCATGAATCATTAAAATCCAACAGTTAGTGCACAAGATAGGATCAAAAGGTATTTTGACTTTGGATGAAACAAGGACTGGTTTTTATGACTTGCTTGAGTTATTAGAACCAAGTGTGATATAAAACAATAACAAGAAGCCACTCAAACAACCTCTAACACAGTTTAACTCACAAATCCAAACAAGACTTGATATAACTGTTTTGATGATTTTCAAAGCTAAACACAAATTAAAACCATGAAACTGATTATAGACCTTATAATATCATTACATGAGACTGAATAAGCATTAAATAAGAACAATAACAACACAAAACAGTGAAGTACCCAAGTTGAGCAAAAGGCTTACAAAATGAGTCCAAGCACAAACTGAGAACCAAAGATCAAGATCACTCCTATAGGCTTACCACTAAGCCACTAACCTAAGGCCATCCACAATCTACCCTGCTCCAGCTGTGAACACCATTTCCATGGGATTTTTGAATTTTTATCTATTTTTTTTTGTATTTTTGGTGATTTTTGAGTTTGACTTCTAAACTGAATTTTAAGGTATCTAATAGCTTTTATAAGCTATATAGGAGCTTATGTGGGCTTACTCAGTCCAAGATAACAACTACTTAACAACATTCAATCATTCATGAAAATTTGAACAAGTAAAATTTGCATAAACTTGAAATAGAACTTGATACTGAAATTAAGGATTGGAAAAGATTCAAATACACTTTAATAACTTAAACAAAGTACTGGAAAGACTTAAAATACACTGGAAATTTGAAATTGATTAAAACGACTAATTTTAACTAAGTTACACTAGATAGATTGATACATTGCTTCTCTACTCCTCTTTATAGACTTTAGTGACTTCTTGCTGACCTCTGAATGAATCCCACCTCATCTGAGCCATTGGATTGGCCAAAATCATCAGAACCATACAAGTGTAATTTTGGCGCCAATTTTCTCTTGAGCAGGTTTCAATCAATAAATGGAGTTTGGGTGTTAGTGGAAGTGGAGGGGGACAAGGTAAGGTAGTGGTGAAGTGATAGGAGCAAGTGGGATGAAAACAACTCTGGTTTGAGGAGTCACTGGTTTTGGCGGGGTTTTGTGAGAGAGAGGAACAGTACCTGGTGTTTGACTTCTTTGACCGTGTGGTATTAATACATTGGGGGGGGGGGGGGGTCAAGGGTCAAGGGTTCATGGCTCAAGTCCAAGGGGTCAAGGTGGGATTGGGCTAAGGTTTGGGCCAACTGCTGTTGGATTGGATTTGGGTTTGATATTGATATATGATCCGTTTGGTATAGAATAAGCACAAGGACCAATTTTGCAATTTAACCAAAGATAAAGGACTGAACATGTCACTTTTCCAAACTCATCACAGGGACCAAACTTGACAAACTTTGATAGTGCAAGGACCACTTTTGCATAAAATTCCATTTTTAGATATCCAAGGACTATTTTTGACATTTTTCAAAGATTAGGGACCTTTTCTGCCATTTGACCAAAGAATTATTCAAGGATCATTTTTAACAACTTAGAATATTTCAGGGACCTTGAATGATAAAATTTCACATTTTGATTTACCAGGGACTGGATTTGACAACTTTTAAAACTTGGGGGACTAAAACTGCCAATTTTGCAAACTTGATACATTTTTCATCTGATTTTGATCTTTTTGCATTTAAAACACATAAAACACTGATTTGTGAAATTTTCATCATTTTGATGCATTTTTGAGTGTTTTCAGATGATTTTGCAGTCTAGATGGTATAAAAATGATGAGTATTTAGACACTCATCAATCCCCCACACTAAGATATTGCTAGTCCCTAGCAATGTTTTAGAACTTTAATGGATTTTAAAAACTCTTTACCAAAAGCCATCACTTCTGGAGTAGCCAATTGTTTCGGTTCAAGTAAGAACCTTGGTACAATGATAACCAAATGATTTTGAGCAAATCATAAGCTGTAAACGGATTTGATTTGTCTTTACCAGAAGCCGTTTGCTCTGGACTAGCCAACTCTTAGATAAATTATCAGTATTATCTTTGGTGAGCTGAATACCAATTATGGATTTTCCACTGCCTTTACCACAAGCCATAAACTTGCGGGCTAGCCAACTCTTCACTTTTTAGGATATGGTGAGTTGAATACCATACAATTTTGGGCAAATTGCAAGCCATAAACGGGTTTGATTTATCTTTACCAAGAGCCGTTTGCTCCTGGATTAGGCAATCCTTATGTGGGTTAGACATAGCGGACTGATTACCATTTGCTGAGTAAGTGAAAAACACTTACTCCAAAAAAAATTTTGGCCAAAAACGGGGGAATTGGGTGGAATAATTACATGATAAAATTGGTGAGAATTCCCCCCCCACACTTAGAAATGAATATTGCCCTCAATATTCAAAGTACCGGCGGTTATGCCGAAACTGAGAACGTAAAAGGGAAATACTATGGCCATTATTTGAAAATGATTTTTTTTTTTTAGAGAAAACTTTATATACAATAGCGGGGGGCAACTCCCCCACACTAGGGTGGTAGAATAGAGAAAGAAGACAGAAATATGGGTGAAAACCCATATGGTGTGTGCTATTGTTTTTGATTACCGAGTCATTAGCTTAACTCGATCCCCGCATTCATTGGTTCATGGGGAAAGTTTGTAAATCCGGGACAACCACAGGAGGAATGTCCTCTCCAAAGTAGTGCTTTAATCGATGACCATTCACTTTAAAATTTGGACCATCAGGCTGAGATAACTCAATGGTACCATAAGGATAAACCTTAGCAACGGTGAATGGACCAGACCAACGGGACTTAAGCTTTCCCGAGAAAATCTTCAATCTTGAATTGAAAAGAAGGACTCGATCACCAACGTTGAAAATGCGGTTCTTGATTTTCGAGTCATGAATCTTCTTTGTCTTTTGTTTGTAGATCAAAGAGTTCTCGTATGCTTGATCACGGAGTTCATTTAATTCATTCATTTGAACTTTTCTGTGATCACCAGCTGTCTGAATATCGAAATTTGCATGCTTCAAGGCCCAGTATGCTTTGTGCTCAAGCTCAATCGGAAGATGACATGCCTTTCCGTATACTAGCTTGTATGGAGTACACCCGATGGGTGTTTTGTAAGCTGTACGGAAGGCCCAGAGTGCGTCATCCAGTTTATCCGACCAGGATGCACGATTTTCGCCTACTGTCCTTTCCAAAATTCTTTTAATACCACGGTTGGAAACTTCCACTTGCCCACTTGTTTGGGGGTGGTATGCAGTAGAGAGACGGTGGGTAACACCATACTTTTGCATGACACGATCAAATTGGTCATTGCAGAAATGTGTACCACGATCACTGATTATAGCTCTCGGAGTTCCAAACCTAGCAAAAAGAGATTTTAAAAACTTCACAACAACTCGGGCATCATTGGTAGGTAAAGCTTTTGCTTCAACCCATTTTGACAGATAGTCAACAGCCACGAGTATGTATTTGTTTCCGCGAGATGATGGAAATGGCCCCATAAAGTCAATACCCCATATGTCAAAGATCTCACAAACTTGAATGGCATTTTGCGGCATTTCATTTCTTTGAGAGATATTTCCGTGACGTTGACAAGCGTTGATGAGTGTGTAAATACTCATCATTTTTGTACAAAATAAACTGCAAAATCATCTGAAAACACTCAGAAACACATCAAAATGATCAAAATATCACAAATCAGTGTTTTATGTGTTTTAAATGCAAAAATATCAAAATCAGATGAAAAACATATCAAATTTGCAAAAATTGCAGTTTCAGTCCCCCAAGTTTCAAAAGTTGTCAAAAAACAGTCCCTGAGCTCATAATTTCAAAAGTAAAATCACCAAAGGTCCTTTTAAATCATAATTTGTCAAATTTAGTCCTTTGGTGAAAAATATAAAAAGTTTTGAGAAAATTACAAATTGGTCCTTCAAGTTTAAGATTTGGCAGAAATGGCCCCTGGAAAATGGCAAAATGGCAAGATTGGTCCTTATACTTTCTGAGATTGTCATTTTTAGTCCTTGGAGAAACTTTTCAGAATTGGCAGCCTAGGTACTTGAAGTTTCAGAATTTACACCTTAAGCCCTCCAATATTAAAGCCTTAAACCCATTTTTGGACTTTGCTTACCATATGACCCCTTGTCAAATAACCTTTTGAACCCTTTGGTTATTAATATTCCTGGTCAAAGCTTTGGTCAAAACAACCAAAACGCACCAAAAACCTTATCACTGTCTTCTTCCTTCACCTGCTTTCTGCAAAACCCAGCTTTACCCATTCCCCAGCTCACTTTTTCCTCTCCTCACACTCCACCTTCATAACAATCCAAGATACATTATAATCTCTCCTCCCCAAACACTCAAGCTCATCCAGCTGTTAAAACTCCATTTCCCGCCAAAAATGGAATGAAGGGCCATGATCACCTTAAGTCATCCAATGGTGGAGATTTTTGATGGGATTTAATCAGAGATGAAAGAGAAAGAGAGTGGGCATATAAAAGGGAGGAAAGAAGCAAGCATAAGTAGTTAGTTTTGTAGTTAGTTAGTTTTTCTTAGTTTTAATTAAACTTTCAGTTTTTTGTCTAGAAATTTATGTCTAGTACCACTTTACTTTTAATGTCATTTACATTCCTTGTACCATTTATTTTCAATGCAATTTAAATTTTCAGTTTAGTTTTTAATTCCATTTCAGATTTATGCAATATTGATGTTTTAAATTCTGTCATTTGTGTTTCAAAAGATGTTTGCCAAGTTTGTTTAAACTAGTTGAGATTTAGTTTTAAGTTCACAATTCAATTTTTCAAGCCTCACAATCTTTAGAGTTTCAAAGTTTTCGCAGATTTCTTCCCATCAGGGGGTGTTTGGTTTAAGTTAAAGTTTGGGTCAAAAATCATTTTTACCCACTTTGACTTTACAAGTCAAAGTGGTTTTAAGATTTTAAACTTGTTCCAAATGAAGTAAGATTGACTTAACAAGTTGTGTGAAGTTTTGAAAAAACAAACCCCATTTCTGTTTTCTGTCCTGCTCGCCAAAACAGCAGCCATAGCTGCTGTTTACGGGCTTCTTAGGTAGCTTATTTCCCATCTGAAACTTTTCCTAATTGCTTTTCTTACATCCTAGCATACCCACCTCAACATGTATTTAGCTTATTTGCACTTAGGATGTGTTTAGCTTAGCTTAAATAGTACTTAAAATCTGTCCAAAACCCCTCCTGTCCACAGCAACAGCAGCCCCTCTTGACAGCTTATTTATAAGCTGTCAAGTGACCCCACTTGCACCCATTAGCCTTTTTTAGGTTCCCCTTATGCCACATTTTGTATGTTCACTTAGTTTTAGGAATGTAGAAGCTCATAGGAGCTTACAATTTAGCTTGTAAATGCCCCTCTTGGACTGTTTTAGGACAACAGTGCAGCAGCTCATTTGCATAGTGCAGCTGCAGTTTTTCCTTTTTTTGTGTGTGTGCTTATCTATGATTAAGTTTAGCTTATTTAGGCTCACTCTAGTGCTTATTAGTTAGTAAGATTAGGTTGCTAGTTGGTTTAGCATTTTATTAAGCTTTTAGTAGCTTTTTAATGCCCTCCTTGGCCCCTTTTTGCATCTGATCTCAACAGCAAGTCTGCACAAGTTTCTTTAGTAGTTATTATCTCTTTTAGCTTTTAATTTCTGCTTATTTGTCATTTTTTAGAAGATTTTAGGTTAGTTAGATTATGATTTACCCATTCGTTAGCTTATTTGATGTTTTTAGTAGCTTATTTGAGCCCCTAGTTCCTAATGTTAGTTCAATTATCCCAAACAAACCAGTAAGTGTTGCTGTCAAAAAAAATAAGCTGTTGTACAACTTATTTAGACTCTTTCCAAGTTTAAGTTTTTATGAAAAATGCTTAATTAGTCTTTATATTAGTTTGCACAAAGAAAAAAATCAAAAGAAATAAGTTGGATAAAAAGGGAGGGAAGTGGGACTTGAACCCACGACCTCACGCCTGGCTACAGAACCCAACAAAGCCACCAAGTTACCATCTGTGCTAGTACTTGTTGTGTGTATGCTTTCTACATTTTAATTAGTTAACTTAACTTCACAGTTATAGCTTATTAGAATAACTTGCTTTTTAGTGCTTATTTCCAAAAAGGACTTGCACCTTTTTTATTTTTCCTGCATTTAGCATAACTTAATTTAGTCTTCTGTAAAATTTCACATTTTTTTCTAGTCATTTAGTATTTTTAATTAATTAATTAGTGCTAATTAGTTTTTAATTCGTAACAAATAAAATAAAACTCAAAAAAATACCCGGCTTTTTCCTAAAATTTTCTTTTGTCATATAGTACGTAATAAAATTGTTTTTACACTTGTAGGACTTTTATTTCATAAATTTTACGTTTTTGCTTGCGCACTCGCGTAATTTTTAGACTTAACGTACGTTTTTATTTTAAATCACGTTTTTAGTTTACGTTTTAGTTAAAATAGTTTATTTAAGTTATTTTGTTTTATAAAATCACTAAAACATCATTTTAAAAATAGTGATAGCGTTTATTTAATAGATTTTATCTTTTTAAGTTCCTTTAATTTGCATTTAAGCCGTTGTAATTTGTTGGCTCTTTCTGTAGTTATAATCATATTCCAAATCCTTTTCCCGTTCAAATCACGCGATCACTGTACGTTTGATAATCCATTGCACAGCTCGCTGGGACATAACGACCCGGGGAAACACTATACTCCCCAGATCTTCATTGATTTCGTGCTTAAGTTGTTTTAGGTTTTCTTACGCTTGCGTGAGAGAACTTGACGGTTTTGCGCGCATCAAATTTTTGGCGCCGCTGCCGGGGAGCTGTGGTGATTATCTTCCGTCTAGCAGATTAGTGATTTGGATATTCACTCTTTGTCTATACCATTTGTATGTGTTCATATTTTCTTTTAAAAATAAAAAATCCAAAAATATTTTCATTCTTTGTTTTTATAGCCTGTTTTTCAAAAATCCAAAAATATCCATCTTTACCCTCTCGCATCTTTTGATTCTACATTTCCCTTACCCTCTAATCTGTTTAATTCTTCATTCCTTATCTTCTTTAACCGTTTAATTCTCCATTCCTTATCCTCTTATCCGTTTAATTCTTTATGTCATGGTATTTGACATGTTCCTGGTGTGGAGGTCAATTTAACGGTGGAAATTGTCGGCGATGTACCAATGTGGGTTTCGGAGACAAGTTTGTCGGTAATCCCGATCCCATTTCAAATAATGAAACACCCGATTTTTCCTACCTACCTCCACAGCCCCAATACGAATCCTACTCATGCGAGTTTTGTGGGAATGATTCTCATTACGGTTTTGATTGTCCACCACGGGTCCCGCTTGTCTATGAGCCGGAACCGTGTTACAATCAGAACTTTGGTGAAAGTTATTTTCCCAATTATCTCTGTTGTGAGAATTGCGGGGGTCCTCATGAGACTTTTGAATGTCAACCGATGAATCAAAATTTTCAAAATTCCAATTCTCCCGGTTTTGACAATTTCCAACCCCCACAGTATTCCATCAGTCATCAGACTTCCGAGCCTTCACATCATTTCAATGATTATGAGGAGTGTAATCTTCCTCAAAGTTCTGAAGAAATACGCATTCGAAAGAAACTGCAAATGAAAAGAATGGTGTGTAAGCTTCAGCAGATGAATATAAGAATCAGATATGATGACGATGATGATGAGGATAGTATTCAAATGAAGGAATACTATGATTACAACGAGGAGAGTGTTATTCAATTGAACGATCTTATTTCTCAACTCCCTCAGTCTATTGCTATCACACCTATCTTACCTATTATTGCTTCCAAAGACTCTCTCATAATGGAGGATGATCATCTCAGCACTATTTCGGAAACGGAATCATCAAGTGTTGAGAATCTTGTCCCAATCCCAAGTGAGTCTGAGGATATATCCGATAGTGATTGTGATTTGCCTTTTTGTGATTCTCTTGACATTTCTGAGGTTACTTCCGGGATTTTCTCAAATCCTCTTTTTGAATTTAATAATGACTACACTTTTGAGAAAGTAAATCCTCTTTTCAATGAAATGTCTGAGGCCGATACAGAGACCATCACGGAAGTGGTGGAAATTGCTAGCTCTCAGAGCACACCACTTGTCCCACCTCTGTATTCTATCTTATCTCTTCCATCATGTGATGACGATTCTATCCTCACTGATGAGATTCATGATCCAAAAATCATGAATTCTCCTTCTGATAATGAGGAGTTAGTCATGATCATCATCATGATTCTCCTTCTTTTCTTCACATACGGTGTGACTTCTCCATGTCTTAACTCCTACGGGAGTGAGGACACTATCTTTGACCCCGGCATTTTCATTTATCATTTGTGAGCCGGGTCTTTCTCTGTATATCTCGTCGGTGTGGAACTTTCACATACTTCAATGTTTATCCAAACATCTTGAATGAAAGTCCGATGGAGATTGTTTCTTTCACTTTGCTTCCCCATGAACCAATGAATTCGGGGTCGAGTCAAGCTAGCGACTCGGAAATCAAAAACAGTAGCACGCACTATATGGGTTTTCACCCATATTTCTGTCTTCTTACCCCTTTCTACCACCTAAGTGTGGGGGTGATGCCCCACATGTTATATATATATAAGTCTCAAAAAAAAAAAAAAAAAAAAAAAAAAAACTTTCTAAATAATGGCCGTAGTATTTCCCTTTTACGTTCTTTGTTTCGGCATAACAGCCGGTACTTTGAATATTGAGGGCAATATTCATTTCTAAGTGTGGGGGGGAATTCTCACGAATTTTATCATATGAATATACCGCCTAATTCCCCCGTTTTTGGCCAAAAATTTTTTTTGGAGTAAGTGTTTTACACTTACTCATTTGGTTATCAGTCCGCCTTGTCTGTAAGACAAAAGGATTGGCTAATCCAGGAGCAAACGGCTCTTGGTAAAGATATCTCAAATCCGTTTATATGGCTTGCAATTTGCCCAAAATTGTATGGTATTCAGCTCACCATATCCTAAAAAGTGAAGAGTTGGCTAGCCCGCAAGATTATGGCTTGTGGTAAAGGCAGTGGAAAAACCATAATTGGTAATCAGCTCACCAAAGATAATACTGATAATTTATCTAAGAGTTGGCTAGTCCAGAAGGGTACGGCTTCTGGTAAAGACAAATCAAATCCGTTGAAAGCTGGTGGTTTGCTCAAAATCACATGGTTATCGGTGTACCATGGTTCTTACTTGAACTGAAACATTTGGCTACTCCAGAAGTAATGGCTTTTGGTAAAGAGATTAAAATCCATTATGTTTTCTCAAATCATTGCTAGGGACTAGCAATATCTTAGTGTGGGGGATTGATGAGTGTGTAAATACTCATCATTTTTGTACAAAATAAACTGCAAAATCATCTGAAAACACTCAGAAACACATCAAAATGATCAAAATATCACAAATCAGTGTTTTATGTGTTTTAAATGCAAAAATATCAAAATCAGATGAAAAACATATCAAATTTGCAAAAATTGCAGTTTCAGTCCCCCAAGTTTCAAAAGTTGTCAAAAAACAGTCCCTGAGCTCATAATTTCAAAAGTAAAATCACCAAAGGTCCTTTTAAATCATAATTTGTCAAATTTAGTCCTTTGGTGAAAAATATAAAAAGTTTTGAGAAAATTACAAATTGGTCCTTCAAGTTTAAGATTTGGCAGAAATGGCCCCTGGAAAATGGCAAAATGGCAAGATTGGTCCTTATACTTTCTGAGATTGTCAGTTTTAGTCCTTGGAGAAACTTTTCAGAATTGGCAGCCTAGGTACTTGAAGTTTCAGAATTTACACCTTAAGCCCTCCAATATTAAAGCCTTAAACCCATTTTTGGACTTTGCTTACCATATGACCCCTTGTCAAATAACCTTTTGAACCCTTTGGTTATTAATATTCCTGGTCAAAGCTTTGGTCAAAACAACCAAAACGCACCAAAAACCTTATCACTGTCTTCTTCCTTCACCTGCTTTCTGCAAAACCCAGCTTTACCCATTCCCCAGCTCACTTTTTCCTCTCCTCACACTCCACCTTCATAACAATCCAAGATACATTATAATCTCTCCTCCCCAAACACTCAAGCTCATCCAGCTGTTAAAACTCCATTTCCCGCCAAAAATGGAATGAAGGGCCATGATCACCTTAAGTCATCCAATGGTGGAGATTTTTGATAGGATTTAATCAGAGATGAAAGAGAAAGAGAGTGGGCATATAAAAGGGAGGAAAGAAGCAAGCATAAGTAGTTAGTTTTGTAGTTAGTTAGTTTTTCTTAGTTTTAATTAAACTTTCAGTTTTTTGTCTAGAAATTTATGTCTAGTACCACTTTACTTTTAATGTCATTTACATTCCTTGTACCATTTATTTTCAATGCAATTTAAATTTTCAGTTTAGTTTTTAATTCCATTTCAGATTTATGCAATATTGATGTTTTAAATTCTGTCATTTGTGTTTCAAAAGATGTTTGCCAAGTTTGTTTAAACTAGTTGAGATTTAGTTTTAAGTTCACAATTCAATTTTTCAAGCCTCACAATCTTTAGAGTTTCAAAGTTTTCGCAGATTTCTTCCCATCAGGGGGTGTTTGGTTTAAGTTAAAGTTTGGGTCAAAAATCATTTTTACCCACTTTGACTTTACAAGTCAAAGTGGTTTTAAGATTTTAAACTTGTTCCAAATGAAGTAAGATTGACTTAACAAGTTGTGTGAAGTTTTGAAAAAACAAACCCCATTTCTGTTTTCTGTCCTGCTCGCCAAAACAGCAGCCATAGCTGCTGTTTACGGGCTTCTTAGGTAGCTTATTTCCCATCTGAAACTTTTCCTAATTGCTTTTCTTACATCCTAGCATACCCACCTCAACATGTATTTAGCTTATTTGCACTTAGGATGTGTTTAGCTTAGCTTAAATAGTACTTAAAATCTGTCCAAAACCCCTCCTGTCCACAGCAACAGCAGCCCCTCTTGACAGCTTATTTATAAGCTGTCAAGTGACCCCACTTGCACCCATTAGCCTTTTTTAGGTTCCCCTTATGCCACATTTTGTATGTTCACTTAGTTTTAGGAATGTAGAAGCTCATAGGAGCTTACAATTTAGCTTGTAAATGCCCCTCTTGGACTGTTTTAGGACAACAGTGCAGCAGCTCATTTGCATAGTGCAGCTGCAGTTTTTCCTTTTTTTTTGTGTGTGCTTATCTATGATTAAGTTTAGCTTATTTAGGCTCACTCTAGTGCTTATTAGTTAGTAAGATTAGGTTGCTAGTTGGTTTAGCATTTTATTAAGCTTTTAGTAGCTTTTTAATGCCCTCCTTGGCCCCTTTTTGCATCTGATCTCAACAGCAAGTCTGCACAAGTTTCTTTAGTAGTTATTATCTCTTTTAGCTTTTAATTTCTGCTTATTTGTCATTTTTTAGAAGATTTTAGGTTAGTTAGATTATGATTTACCCATTCGTTAGCTTATTTGATGTTTTTAGTAGCTTATTTGAGCCCCTAGTTCCTAATGTTAGTTCAATTATCCCAAACAAACCAGTAAGTGTTGCTGTCAAAAAAAATAAGCTGTTGTACAGCTTATTTAGACTCTTTCCAAGTTTAAGTTTTTATGAAAAATGCTTAATTAGTCTTTATATTAGTTTGCAAAAAGAAAAAAATCAAAAGAAATAAGTTGGATAAAAAAGGAGGGAAGTGGGACTTGAACCCACGACCTCACGCCTGGCTACAGAACCCAACAAAGCCACCAAGTTACCATCTGTGCTAGTACTTGTTGTGTGTATGCTTTCTACATTTTAATTAGTTAACTTAACTTCACAGTTATAGCTTATTAGAATAACTTGCTTTTTAGTGCTTATTTCCAAAAAGGACTTGCACCTTTTTTATTTTTCCTGCATTTAGCATAACTTAATTTAGTATTCTGTAAAATTTCACATTTTTTTCTAGTCATTTAGTATTTTTAATTAATTAATTAGTGCTAATTAGTTTTTAATTCGTAACAAATAAAATAAAACTCAAAAAAATACCCGGCTTTTTCCTAAAATTTTCTTTTGTCATATAGTACGTAATAAAATTGTTTTTACACTTGTAGGACTTTTATTTCATAAATTTTACGTTTTTGCTTGCGCACTCGCGTAATTTTTAGACTTAACGTACGTTTTTATTTTAAATCACGTTTTTAGTTTACGTTTTAGTTAAAATAGTTTATTTAAGTTATTTTGTTTTATAAAATCACTAAAACATCATTTTAAAAATAGTGATAGCGTTTATTTAATAGATTTTATCTTTTTAAGTTCCTTTAATTTGCATTTAAGCCGTTGTAATTTGTTGGCTCTTTCTGTAGTTATAATCATATTCCAAATCCTTTTCCCGTTCAAATCACGCGATCACTGTACGTTTGATAATCCATTGCACAGCTCGCTGGGACATAACGACCCGGGGAAACACTATACTCCCCAGATCTTCATTGATTTCGTGCTTAAGTTGTTTTAGGTTTTCTTACGCTTGCGTGAGAGAACTTGACGGTTTTGCGCGCATCAAGCGTCACAAGCTTTGACAAAATTGTGGGCATCCTTACAGATAGTGGGCCAATAAAACCCGGAATCAAACACCTTTTTGGCGGTGTAGTTTGGACTATGATGGCCCCCGGTGGGTCCAGCATGGCAAGCTGTGAGAATGTCAATAGCTTCCTGTCCATAAACACATCGTCTGATGACTTGATCCGCACAAATTTTGAACAAGTAGGGGTCGTCCCAGAAGTAATGTTTAACATCTTTGAAGAATTTGTTCTTCTATTGGGTCGACATCCCTTTCACTATGAAGTTACCCGCATGGTAATTTGCAAAGTCAGCAAACCATGGGGTAGAAGAATTTCCACGAAAAGAAACCGCATTGAGTGTCTCGAGAGGAAATGTTTCATTTATTTCTTTTTTCTCAAAAACATCTTGGTGAGGGTTTTCTAATCTGGACAGATGATCAGCAGCTAGATTCTCAGCTCCTTTTTTTTTATCACGTATGATGATATCAAATTCTTGCAGGAGGAGAATCCAACGGAGCAATCTCGGCTTTGCATCTTATTTTGCAAAGAGATATTTGAGAGTCGAGTGATCCGTATACACAACGCATTTGGTCAAGATTAAGTATGGCCGAAACTTCTCAAATGCATACACCACGGCTAGTAATTCTTTTTCTGTGGTGGTGTAATGAGTTTGAGCTTCAGTCATAGTCTTACTTGCGTAGTGGATAGGTTGAAAATGCTTGTTTCTGCGTTGCCCTAAGACTGCACCGATAGCAAAATCACTTGCATCGCACATGAGCTCAAAGGGTAAATCCCAGTCGGGAGCAACGAGAATGGGTGCTTCAGTAAGCTTTTTCTTCAATGTTTCAAAAGCTTCAATGCACTCGGGTGAAAAGATAAAAGGAGCATCTTTTTCAAGAAGATGGGTCATAGGCCGGGCGATTTTAGAAAAATCTTGTATGAATCTACGATAGAAACCGGCATGGCCTAAAAAACTCCTAATACCTTTGACGGTAGTAGAATGAGGTAATTTAGCAATAACAGCGACTTTTGCTCTATCTACCTCAATCCCATTTTTTGAAATCTTATGGCCAAGGACTATGCCTTCTTTGACCATAAAGTGGCTCTTCTCCTAATTTAGACAAAGATTGGTGTCTTCACACCGTTTGAGCATTTTATCTAAATGGGAGAGACATGTTTGAAATGAATCCCCAATGACCGAGAAGTCATCCATAAACACCTCCATTGTTTCCCCGATCATGTCGTGGAATATGGCCATCATACATCGTTGGAACGTGCCAGGAGCGTTACATAAGCCAAAAGGCATACGTCTGTAGGCAAAAGTTCCGTATGGGCAGGTGAATGTGGTCTTTTCTTGATCCTTTGGATCAATGGGAATCTGAAAGTAACCCGAGAAACCATCAAGGAAACAATAGTATTCATTCCCTGCTAATCTCTCAAGCATTTGGTCCATGAAGGGTAGAGGAAAATGGTCTTTACGGGTAGCGTCATTCAACTTACGATAGTCAATGCACACACGCCATCCAGTACCCAGCCGAGTTGGAATTAACTCGTTATCTTCATTTGTGACAACAGTTATGCCACCCTTTTTAGGAACACAATGAATTGGGCTAACCCAAGGACTATCTAAGATTGGGTAAATCAATCCTGCATCAAGAAGTTTGATAACCTCTTGTTTGATAACATCATGGATTTTTGGATTTACTCTTCTCTGATGTTGAACTGCTGGTTTGAAGTCATCCTCCATCAAGATTTTGTGAGTACAAAACTCAGGGTTGATACCCTTAATGTCGGAGAGTTTCCAAGCAATTGCCTGCTTGTGTGACTTCAAGATCTTTATGAGAGCAGTTTTTTCATCTTTACTCAAATCTCGAGCAATAATGACTGGTAATTTATCATCACCTTCAAGAAATGCATACTCGAGATGAGGCGGTAAGTCCTTAAGTTCGACTTCAGGAAATTCTTCAGTTTTCTCAACTGACTTGACTTCCTTGTTATGAAGCTTGACGGGAGGGAGAGGAGGAGAAGTGTCCTGATTTAACAATTGCTCAAGAAGAATATCTCCCTCCAGATTAATCTCATTTTGATTAATCTCAGCTGGAATTGAATCACTAGTGTGAGGGGTTGATGATGGATCATCATTAAGCAACTTCTCAATAAGAAGTATGTCCCCCTCAATGTCAATTGGAGCGTGATCAATTTCCCATGGAACAGAATCACTAGCCAAGTATGCTTCAATCTCTTCCAAGATGAAGTCTCTTCCCTCAAACGGAGTGATAGAAGGAGTAGAATTGGCTATGATAGGTTGAGAAGATGTGGTGGGATCCCCACTCACAAAATTATGAGAATAACCAAGAACTTCTTGAGAGTACTCTTCAGAAACAACATCAATGATATCTATTCGGTTAACCGACTCAGAATCATAGTTTGCGGAGTACCTCGAAGTTTGATCAAGGTTAAAGGTGACAGCTTCATTACCAACACGTAATGTGATTTCTTGCTCAAATACATCAATGAGAGCACGGCCCGTTCTCAGGAATCCTCGACCAACAATGAGAGGAACCCGATGATCGGCATCAAAATCAACAACCACGAAGTCAGCTGGAAAATGGAACTTTCCTACTTTCACAAATACGTCCTCGGCAATGCCAAGAGGACGGGATATTGTACGATCTGCAAGCTCGAGAGTCATGCATGTAGGAGTAAGTTCCGGAAGAGAAAGTTTCTTCCATACTGAATAAGGCATCAGATTGATGCTTGCACCAAGATCTGCTAAGGCAAAGCATTCAACCATTCCTGGAAATACACAAGGTAAGAGAAATTTTCCAGGATCTCCAAGTTTCTCAGGAAGCTTCTTCAAGATAACTGCTGAGCAGTTCTCGTTCAAAGGAGTTTTCGCCATTTCAAACAGCTTTTCCTTATTGCTTAACATGTGTTTGAGAGTTGATGCAAACTTGGGCATCAGCATGATAGCATCCGCAAAGCTTATGTCAAAATGTAGTTCTTGGAAAATTTGAAAAAATTTGTCCATTTGATGACTGGCTTTTTCGCGGAGCTTTTGCTCATTCAAACGTGATGGGTAAGGAATAGAAGATTTGGATTTCTGGTTTTCAACGGGAGCTACTGGAGGTTCAAAAACAACTCCTGGATTTGATTTGGGTTTCTGGACAACTTGAGGTTGGACTACCGAAGGTGGGACGTGTGTGGTACTTCGTGGGCTTGAAAAATGCACCTTGTCCGTTGTATCCTTGGTAACTTGACTCATTGCTCCTAGTGGAGGAGGCATTGGAGTCAAAGGTCCATTGTGTGTCCTAGGTTCACTTTCCACTACCTTTGGGAGAGAAGAAGAAGAGGTAGTAGGAATAGCAGGTCCATCATATGAAACACCACTTCTGGTTGTGATCGCCTTTGCATCGCCCCTCGGGTTAGCGATCGTGTTGCTCGGAAGTTTTCCTGAGCCCGAGGGTTGATCATTTAAAGACTTCTTAAGATCAGCAATCTGACTGACCAACAACCTGTTCATTTCATCTTGGGATTTCATGAATTGCTTCAACAACTCATCAGATGATGGTCCAGTTGGAACAATGGCGGGAGGTGGATTAGGAAAATTCTGGCCTCTATTGTTAGGATTAGGGCCTTGGTTTTGAAAATTTCCTTGATTAGGATTCATATTCCCATGAAATTGATTCCCTCGATTGAAATTGTTTTGATTAAGGTTCCCTTGATGTTGGAAACCTTGATTTGGTGCAGGATAGAAATTACCTTGGTTTTGATAACCTTGGTTCATTCTAGGTTGGTTCTGATTCCGGTTTTGCATGTTATGATTCTGGTTAAAACCGGGTGGTGCCTGATTAGTGTTAGCACGGTAGTGTGGTTCATTTTGAGGACGGTATTGATTACCTCCCTGATGTGAAGCACCGGCTAGAGCATTGGCTTCAAAAGGACTACCATCGGTGGCAGTACAATTGTAGTATGCATGAGGGCCACCACAAGTAACACAACTCTCGACTTTCTTCACTTCACCATGTGTTGGTGTCTGTGTGAAGGTCACTTTCTTTTGGTTAGCAAGAACCAAAGCCTGAACAATATCTGTGAGTTTGTCAATCTTAGCATCGGTGCTAGATGTACTCACAGGAGATGAAGAAGAAGGTCCAGCATGAGACTGATATGTCTTTGCTCGGAAAGGGCGGACCTGAGATTTGTTCTCAATGATTTGCAAGGCTTCTTTGGTGGTCTTGCTCAGGAGATTACCTCCCGCGGAGGCATTCAAAGAGTCTTGATTGGTCTGGTTCAGACCATTGTAGAAAGTATCCATTTGCATTAACTCGGTAAAACCATGATGCGGACACTTGCGGAGCAACTCTTTGTAACGATCCCATGCCTCCCCGAATGATTCATCAAATCTCTGAGAAAATTTCATTATCTCATTCTTAAGACTTGTAGTTCGGGATGGAGGATAGAATTCGTTAAAAAACTTGGTAACTAGATCTTCCCATGTCTCAATGGAACGAGGGGGTTGTTTCTCAAGCCAATTCCGGGCTTGTCCCTCTAGAGAGAATGGGAACAGAAGAAGCTTGATAGCTTCATGTGGGACATTCTTGTACTTGATGGTAGATGCAATCTTGTTAAACCATCGAATGTGTGCATGAGGATCATCCCGCTCAAAACCATAGAATTGGCTTTGGGTCACCAGATTAAGCAACCCGGTTTTGAGCTCAAAGGTATCAGCCACGTTGGCTGGGACAACAATAGCATCTCCGTAACCCTCAATGGGTGCTTGGAGAAGCTCATTCATGGGCTTATCTTCTGCCATTACGACAGGTGGTGGTGGTGGTAGACGTTCCTCAGTCACGGCTGAAGGAGCAGAACGTCCTCTACGTCTACGAGGAATGTTTCCAAGCTCAGAAAGTGGACTTGTAGAGCTGGAAGAACGAGTGCGCATGCACTAAGTATAAAAATCAGTTTTCAAAACAAATGCGAGGCAAAACGACAAGTGAACTTAACCAATAATCACAAATGAAATGGCTTCTTTGAAAAAGGTACACCAGATCACAAGGACACAAAGGCAAGTTTTAAATATGTTGTTCGGGAACTTATTATGGTCACACCCCCAGTTAGTAGGTGTACTACCTTGATTTGCGGTGGTTGATTTTTATGTATATATTAAGTACCACTGAAAAGACGTAGGTTTAGATTTGTGCAAAGGGTTAAAAACTTTTGGACAATATTTTTGGTATCGTCTCGTTTAACCAAATCGTATCTCTTTAAGAATCACCTCAAAGAAAATACAAGATAGAAAATGTTCCGATTGTTTTGTTGTTTTATATTTTTTTGGTGTTGTTAACACTTTAGGAAAAGTGTTAATGAACTTTTTGATTTTCTGATAACTTTACAAAAAACTTTTTACAAAAGATGGTATATGTGCAAGAATGGGTCTGAAAAAGGTTTAACACACGCTAAAGCCTCCCCGGCAGCGGCGCCAAAATTTGATTGGGTCCCGAACCGTCAAGTTTAATCACACAAGCTGACCACTTGTGAATGGCCAACCGTAACAAACTTAAAATATCCTGGAACCAAATGCAATGAAGATCAGGAGAATATAGTGGATTCCCGGGTCGTTAAGTCCCACGGAGACTCAATGGTGTATAAACACTTGATCAGATGATAGAATGATCACTAAGGATAGTGATCAGTAAAGATTTGGATTGGAAATTACACTACTGATTGATTGGAATGTATTTGGACACAGAATTGGAAAGCACAACAATCAGATAAGACAAACGTAAAACTTACGTTTAAAAACTACGCAAACGTACAAAATAAAAAGTGAGATTAAAGAAATAAAAGACCTAAAAATATGAAAATGACATTTTTGAAATCCTAAAAATAAAAGAAAATTATTAGAAAAAGAAAATTATTTTTACAGCTATTTATTTAATTATTATTAATTAAAAACTATTTTAAACTATTTATTAATACTCTAAAATAAAAGAAAATATGAAATAAGGCTAGAAAAATAAAATTATGATTCAGAAAAATCTAAAATATTATAAAACTTATTTTAAAACTAAAAATATATTTTTTACACTTTTTATATATTTATTACTAATTAATTATTATTTAAAATATACTTAAATACTAGAAAATATAAAATAAACCTGGAAAAATGAAATTTTAACTTAGAAAAACATAAAATATGATAAAACTAATTTTAAAACTGAAAAGATATTTTTTTATGCTTTTTAATTATTTATTACTAATTATTTAATACTTTTAACTATTTAAAATTATAATAAATACTAAACAGATTAGGAAAATTATGAAACTTTTTCTAAAAATAACTTAAAGTGACAGAAAACTAAGAAAAATATAAAAACTAGAAGTGCTTAATAATAAGCTAAAAAGAAAAATCAAAAAGCTTAATTCTATTAAATAAATGCTATCACTATTTTAAAAATGATGTTTTTCTGGTTTTTCTTTTTGAAAACTGCTATACTACTTAAAATATGAAACTTTTTCAAAGACAAAAATTTTACAAATAAAAAATAAGCTGTTTGTGAGCTCAAAAGCTCAACAGTGGAGGTTTTTAGCTTATTTTGAAGAATTAAGCTCAAATAAGCTCACAAACTGGAACCAAGGGTAGAATAAGATGCAACAAGCTACAAGCTACTAATATGAAGCTAAAAGACACAAACAAGCATACTGATAAGCTACTAAAAAGATAATAAGCACTTAGGATCAACACAGAAATGGGACAAGGTTTGAGCTTATTGCAGCCCTAGCAAACAAGCTAGAAAATGGAAAATGAAGCTTGGGACCTCAAGATAGCTTGGTTGGCTTTCCAAAGAACCAAGTTATACAGGATTTGACCAACAATTAAGCTCTGTGTGAGCTTTTGATTGAGCTTGTAAAACTGGTGCACAGGGCACTTTTTCAGAACAGGTACTCAAAAGAAGCTAGACAAAAAGCACTAAATAAGCTGATTAAAAGTGAACTAGTATTTTTCTAATTAAGTTAAGCAACTAAACTTTAATAATCCAAAAGCTTTTAAGCTAAAACTCAATATTAAACACACACTAAAATTGTCTATTTTATCCAAAATCGACCAAAATGAAAATTTTGACTTTTATAAAAACTAGTTAAGTTGACTTATATGAACTTTAAGCTGATTTTAATCACTGAATATGTTGTTATAAGGTGAACTAAGACTGATTTGAGTAATTTTAACAACTTATGAACACAAAATCATGACCATGAATCATTAAAATCCAACAGTTAGTGCACAAGATAGGATCAAAAGGTATTTTGACTTTGGATGAAACAAGGACTGGTTTTTATGACTTGCTTGAGTTATTAGAACCAAGTGTGATATAAAACAATAACAAGAAGCCACTCAAACAACCTCTAACACAGTTTAACTCACAAATCCAAACAAGACTTGATATAACTGTTTTGATGATTTTCAAAGCTAAACACAAATTAAAACCATGAAACTGATTATAGACCTTATAATATCATTACATGAGACTGAATAAGCATTAAATAAGAACAATAACAACACAAAACAGTGAAGTACCCAAGTTGAGCAAAATCATTATAGACCTTATAATACCATTATAGACCTTATAATATCATTATAGACCTTATAATATCATTATAGACCTTATAATACCATACAAGTGTAATTTTGGCGCCAATTTTCTCTTGAGCATGTTTGAGCAGGTTTCAATCAATAAATGGAGTTTGGGTGTTAGTGGAAGTGGAGGGGGACAAGGTAAGGTAGTGGTGAAGTGATAGGAGCAAGTGGGATGAAAACAGCTCTGGTTTGAGGAGTCACTGGTTTTGGCGGGGTTTTGTGAGAGAGAGGAACAGTACCTGGTGTTTGACTTCTTTGACCGTGTGGTATTAATACATTGGGGGGGGGTCAAGGGTCAAGGGTTCATGGCTCAAGTCCAAGGGGTCAAGGTGGGATTGGGCTAAGGTTTGGGCCAGCTGCTGTTGGATTGGATTTGGGTTTGATATTGATATATGATCCGTTTGGTATAGAATAAGCACAAGGACCAATTTTGCAATTTAACCAAAGATAAAGGACTGAACATGTCACTTTTCCAAACTCATCACAAGGACCAAACTTGACAAACTTTGATAGTGCAAGGACCACTTTTGCATAAAATTCCATTTTTAGATATCCAAGGACTATTTTTGACATTTTTCAAAGATTAGGGACCTTTTCTGCCATTTGACCAAAGAATTATTCAAGGATCATTTTTAACAACTTAGAATATTTCAGGGACCTTGAATGATAAAATTTCACATTTTGATTTACCAGGGACTGGATTTGACAACTTTTAAAACTTGGGGGACTAAAACTGCCAATTTTGCAAACTTGATACATTTTTCATCTGATTTTGATCTTTTTGCATTTAAAACACATAAAACACTGATTTGTGATATTTTCATCATTTTGATGCATTTTTGAGTGTTTTCAGATGATTTTGCAGTCTAGATGGTACAAAAATGATGAGTATTTAGACACTCATCAAAGACCCATATTGATGGTTCCTTGGAGATACCGAAATACCCGTTCAACCGCTTCAAGGTGCTTTTTAGTAGGCTTAGCCTGGTATCTAGCACACATGCAAACAGCGAACAAGATGTCTGGTCTACTAGCAGTGAGGTACATCAGGGATCCAATCATACTACGATATTTCGTTTGGTCAATCATGATCCCTGAGTGGTCCTCATCTAGTTTGGTTCGATCAATCATGGGGGTGTCAACAGGGTCACTTGAATCAAATCCAAATTTCTTTAAGATCTCTGTTGCATATTTAGATTGATTTATGAAAATGCCTCCGGGACTTTGTGAAATTTGTAATCCCAAGAAAAATGACATTTGTCCCATCATTGACATTTGAAATTTTGAACTCATTTCATTTGAAAAACGGTCACACTCATTGGGGTCAGTCGAGGCAAAGATGATATCATCAACATAAATTTGAACATGAATTAAATGTTTGCCTGACTTCCTGGTGAACAATGTTGGATCAACTGCTCCTTTGCTAAATCCGGTAGATAGAAGAAACTTTGACAGTGTATCATACCATGCCCTTGGAGCTTGCTTTAAACCGTAAAGAGCCTTCTTCAAACGATAAACGTGAGTAGGATGCTCTTGATTTACAAATCCTTCAGGTTGGCTGACGTAGACGACTTCTTTAAGATCTCCGTTCAGAAATGCCGTCTTTACATCCATCTGATAGACTACCATGTTCTTACTAGCAGCATTAGCCAAAAAGATTCTGATTGCCTCGATTCGAGCAACTGGAGCAAAAGATTCTTCAAAGTCAATACCCTCCTCTTGACGGTATCCTTTAGCAACTAATTGAGCCTTGTTCTTCAATACATCACCATGCTCATCAAGTTTCACTTTGAAGATCCATTTTAGAGCAATAATCATGGCAGACTCTGGAGCAGGTACTAACTCCCATACATCAAGTCGATCAAACTCATGAATTTCATCTTGCATAGCATTGAACCAGCTGTCTTCGTTCATGGCAGTTTTAACATTCTTTGGTTCGATCTTTGAGAGTACGGAGTTGAAGAAACACCATAAGGCATCGGTTGCAAGTTGTTTCCGTGTTGATACAGGACGAGAGGGATTTCCAATGATGTTGTCTAATGGATGATCGTGAGTCCATTTTCTGAGGTGTTCATGTGGTAGTTGTTGAGGGACCGAAGTAGCAGAGTCGATGTCTTCTGAAGAAGATGGTTCTGATGAAGATTCAGGAGCAAATATGTTTTCAAATGGAGCATCTTCAGGAGTAGCAAAGGGATTCACTTCATCATTGATGCCAGAAACATTTCCATGATGTACATTTGAAGAATGATGATTTGTTGATGAGACTGAAGGATCAGCAGCAGGCGCTTCTTGACTTAAAGATATTGAGACTGAGGGATTGACTTCATTCACATGAATATGAGCAGCCTCTATTGTAGGAATCGACACCTCATTAGTACTTGGATCATAAAGTTCATCAAACATAGGATCAAACAATTTCTTTAAATCATCTTCAGATGGAGGTACATATGGAGTTTCTTGAGAAGAGTTTAGAACAAGGGATGAACCAATGGGACTGTTTTGAAGTGTGGGTCCTGAACTGAATTTTCCAGGAGCCATTTGACCGGTCAGCTCATCAAACGTAACGTGAATTGTTTCCATGATATTTCGAGTTCTTTTGTTGTAGATTCGGTATCCCTTTTTGTTTGGTGCATACCCTACAAATACTCTAATGTCTGCTTTAGCTCTAAGTTTGCCTAAGTCTTGACCCTCATTAGTTGGATAACACAATGCACCAAACACACGAAGGAAAGAGAGATTAGGTTTTCTGTTGTGGACAAGTTCATATGGAGTTTTTCCATGAACAGTGTGAATTAGGGAACGATTTTGTGTGTAGCATGCAGTGGCAATAGCTTCAGCCAGAGAAACATTGGAACCTTTGAGTAAATCAGCATTGTTCTAGCGGCTTCTACCAGAGTTCGATTTCGTCTTTCAACTACACCGTTCTGTTAAGGAGTTCGTGGAACACTTCTTTGATGGCTGATTCCAATGCTTTCATAAAATTCACTAAGTTGTTTGTTAACAAACTCAGTACCATTGTCTGTTCGGATAATTCTGACGGTTTTGTTAAGTCGAACCTGCAGCTGTTTGATGAGTTTGATGATGATATCAGGAGTTTCATCCTTTGTCCTTAAGAACTTGACCCAGGTGAATCTAGAGTAATCATCAACCACAACTAACACATATTTCTTCCCAAAGATATTCTGCACTCTCATTGGTCCACATAAATCCATATGAATTGTATGAAGAACTTCTGTGACAGAGTTAGTAGGTTTGGGTTTATGGGCATACTTCTTGCTTTTTCTCAATTGACATGCTGAACAAAGATGATCCTTTTCATACTTGAGTCTAGGTAAACCTACAACTAAGTCCTTTCTGGTGAGATCATTGATGGTGCCGAAGTTCAAGTGATTGAGACGACGATGCCATAACCATGACTTTGTTTTAGAAGCCTTTGACAGCAAGCAAATTGGAGAAGACTTCATCATATCTTCGATAGAGATGGTGTATAGATTTGAACCACGAGAACCTCTTAAAAGTTCCTTACCATCAAGTTCTCTAACGAAGCAGGTATGTTTTCTGAAGGCTACTTCTAGATCAGAATCGCAGAATTGACCAACAGAGAACAAGTTATGACCAAGACCTTCTACATAGTAAACCCTGGAGATAACACTTTTGCCAACAACATAATCTCCATAACCCATGATTGCACCGAAATGATCATTCCCAAATCTAACTGTCCCGATGAATTTGCTCACGAAGTTCATGAGCCGCGACCGGTCGCCAGTCATATGCTTGGAACAGCCTGAGTCCAGGTACCACAGAACGATTTGAACGATCTGCAGTTGAACATAGACAAGAATGGATAACTGGATAATTGGGATCCCCATGCAAGAATGGGTTCCATTTGGTTAGTAACAATGGTTGAAACACCCACATCAGAAATAAAAGCATTCATATCAGAAATTAAGGCAATGGAATCATTATGAATAGATGTAGTACTAGTGTCTGTATTAGCCCTATTCAAAGTGTGCTCACTTCTTAAGGGAATAGTTCTACCAGTAGGCATCCATTTTCTAGTGGGCATTGTCTGATTAGTCTTATGACCAACATGTATCCAATGATAGCCTATCTTACTAAATGTTCTTCCTGTGGGTTTCCACTGTTTTCTAACTTTCTTTCATTTTTGCCTTTTAGCCTTCTTAGCATGATTTTTAGCATTAACAATATTAACTGGACAATTAACATCATTAGGCAAAACATTAACACCACATTCATGATTAGAAACAGAATTCAAGCAGACATCAATACAAGGTTTGCAAATAGTATCAGAATTCGTATTAATTACAGTACACCTATGGCTAATACTAGAATCAACACGATTCGTTTTATTCGGCTCAAACTTAAAGTTCCTAGGTAGGTCTTTTACTTTCTTCCAATGCACATTCTTAGCTTGCGAGGTCGTGTCCTTCCTTGTATTGTCTTGAGACTTTGACCTGCTTGCTTTAATGTCACTGATTACTCCTGTAGAGGGAATGGGAACATTAGTTGGTTTGGCTACTATTTGCTTCACCTGTTTAGATGTGCTGGGATCTGAGCTACATGCAGGCACACTAAGATTAACTTTTTTAACACTTGAATAGCTGGGATTTGAACACCTAGAGGGCACACTCGAGTTCACATTCTTAGCACTAACAGATTTGAAATCTGAACTACTTGAAGGCACACTACGGTTCACATTCAAAACATTGGGCATCGAATGAATATCATACTTGGCATTAGGCATCGAACATGGAATCAAAGGATTAACTCTCTCACCTAAGGACTTTGGGCATATTGTGATCAAGCATTCTAGGATTTCTTGAGATCGTTTGGCATATAAGCATGCATGTCCAATTGCATTATCATGAGGTTTCTCTAACTTATCCTCTTCAACAATCTCACGCAGACATTCTAGGCAATCCTTAAGGGATGAGAAGTATGTTTGAACAGCAAGTTTGTTGTTCCTGAGATGAGGAGGGACATATTTCACAGACAAAGCATATTTATTACAAGAGTGAACCTTTGATACACCATTCTCCCCATTGGTCATTGGCATTTTCCCTTTTACCTGACTCTTCAGATTCTCAATTTCCTTTTGCAATGAAGCTATTTGTTCGTTATTTTTGTTACGAGTGACCTTTATTGATTCAAATAACTCATTGAAATGACGTTTCACCTTTTCATTTTCTTCTAGAAAACTTTCATTTTCCTTTTGTAATGCATTTACTAGGTTTTGAAGATGAAACGTTTGAGAATTCTGAGAATCTAAAGGAGGAGGCATTTGGGAGCCTGTCATATTGTTCGTTTGACCCTTTAATTGAGAGATTTGGGCTTTCAACTTTCTGATCGTGTTGCAATGAGCTTGAATCTGTTCATCACGTTTGTTAATTTGAAAAACTGCATCAAACTCTGGAGCATCTGAGGATGTCTTGATATTTGAAGTTTTGACATTTTCTTTAAGATGTTGATATTTTAGTTGTAAATTAAAATGCTCAACTTCTAGTTTAGAAAAATGTTTAACCAAATTGCCGTGATCATCCAGTTCAATTTTCTCATTTAGTTCAGAATTAGTTTTTTCAAGCTCAATGACACGATCATGGGAGACTTTCAAAGCAACAGACAGTTCATGGAATCGAGAAGCAGTAATAGAACAGTTAGTAGCAGTGTAGAACACATCTTGAGCAATACATTCAGAAATCAGGTTCTCATTTAGTGTATGCAAGTTCTTTCTCTCAATCTCATTATATTTTAGTGCTCGCTCATAGTCACTAACCTCAACTATCATTGCATCAAATTCCTTTTCCATTCCCTTAATATCAGTATCTATCCCCTTTTTAAGACTCTCAAAGTGATCTTTTAGAAGTTTAAAGAAAGGCATGACCTCAGTTAAATAGCATTCTTTTGTTTGTTCAAAACCCCTTTCACCTTCAGTTATCCCAGTGGGTGTGATCCTTTTCTTACAAGTTTTTTTCAAAATCAACAAATAGTTGAAAAATAACATATTTACTGATTAAGGTCTTGCTTTTAGTAGCAATAGTTCTAGGAACTAGATGCATTGGTGTATTAGGAGGATACACAGTCGCTCTAGGCATTTTCCAAAGGGGAGGGTTTGTTTCAACAATATTTTCTGCTTTCTGTTTATCTAAGTCCATTTTCCAGAACACTTGTTCGGGAGTCAACAATGTTTGAGGCTTAAACATGTTCAAGGAGATCCAATTCTCCTTTTTGTAGTCATGGGGAGTGATAATTATTTTCTTCTCTTTGCATTTAAGATCATTTAGTTTCTTATTCATCTTCTCCCTAGTGATTTCATCTAATTTCTTATCTTCCTTTGTGCACTCAGAGCAACTAGGTTTTTGTCTAGGTTTAAGAATCTCATTGCCATCATAGATCACATTTTGAGCTGCTTTTGCTATCTTCCCATACTCAGGGTTGGGTTTATCTATAATGGGAACACTATGCTTATCGCTTAGAACTCTATGCTTAGTGATCATGTGAGCAGTCTGAATGGTGTTCCCTTGTATGTACAACTTGTTTTCAAGTTTGTTTTTCAAAGTTTTCAGATTAGAAAAATCTTTCAAGAGTTTTGATTCCTTTGCATTAAATTCTTGCTTAAGCATTTTCACATTTTCTTGAAGTTCTTGTTTTTGTTTAGCAGTTTTAGAAAGCTTTTCTTGCAAGGAGTTTAACTCTTGTTTTAATACTTCTTCTCTAAAATTACTTTTTCTAATGATTGTACGCACTTGGTCATCCATTTCCTGCTCACGAGTGGTCAACTCAAATTTCGCACGTTGTTCATAAATAGCAACACGTTCTTTATAGGCATTTAGTTCAGAAATTATAGAATCATCAGGGGCACATGCAGTGTATTCATCAAAAACATAGTCATTGTTGACTGCAGAAGATGCATCACTTGGTACAACTTCACATTCACTTTGTTTCACATATTGATCATATGGGACAACATTGATGTTACCCATATTTTCAATATTTAAATCAAAAGTTTCTGTTGATTGTACTTTGTCATACATCTTTTGCACATCAGCATCATCGTATAGTTTTAATACCTCTGAGATGAGTTTGTCTTTGGATGGGCCAGCTTGTGGTGACGAAGAGACCTTGGGAGAAACCATTGGAGAAATGCTAGCCATAAAAATTGTGTGTGCAGTAGGTCCATCATCCACATCAGAGTCGTATGCATCACAATCAGCGACTTGAAAGGCATTCTGATGATTGTGACCTATCTCCTGAATAGGCTGCTCATCCACATCTGCATCATAGGTCTTGGCATTGCCCTCAGCAAGAAACAACAATTCCTCTTCATCCAAAGCAGCACCATTATCCTGAGCTTGTACAAGCAGCATCTTATCTCTGAAGTAATCAGCATTCTGTGGACGTTTTGGAGATGTGCAGTTCCTTGCAATGTGTCCCTCACCACCACAGTTATAACATTTGATCGGCTTAGCTTGACCTTGATTACCATTCCTTCCTCGATTCTGATTACCAACATAACCTCTACCAGCTCCACCTCTTCCCTGATCATACTGTCTTTCCTGAACTGGTTGCACCACGATCCTCCCATCTTTAACAGTAGCTTGATTGTGTGGGTTAGATGCTGTTCTGAGGTTGTTGTTGGTTTGTGGGAGAGAATTCATGTTTTGACTAATCAGAAGAGCTAGTTGATTAATGATGTTAGCCACGTGTGCATCAGCATCAGCTTGTTTGAACATAGGATCAGGAATGAGTTTGTGATTACCATTACCCATGGGTATGACTTGTGAGGCTTTGGTTGTGATTCCGATGTTTGAGTAGAAGGCAGTTGAGTCATTAGATGAGCTTGTCTCTCCCTGATTGGTTTTGAACTGATTAAGAATCATTTTTTCAAACATAGCATGTCTCTCATTCTGAAGGAGGAAGGCATAGAGTTGTTCATAGTTTGTATTCTTCAATCCTTTAGTGAGCTTCACAGAGGTGACAAACTTGTGCCATTCGGGATTCATGTTGTTCACAAATTTTGAGTTCAGCTGAATGTTAGGCATAGTCATTCTGATGTTCCTCATATCATTCACCAGCTTATGAAATCTCACATAGTACTCATAGACACTCTCATCTGGTTTCATCTTGAAGTGTTCAAATTCGTCATAGATTTGTGATTCTCTGTCTTCCATAGTTAATTCAGAACCTGAGAGAAGCATCTTGACATTATCCCATACTGCCTTTGCTTCGGTGTTGTGATTGATCAGCTTGTAGATGTCTTTTGGAAGACCTTGAAGAACAATGTTAGAAGCCCTGATATCAGCATCGAATCTCTTTTTCTCCTTATCATCAAGCTCATCATACATCTTTGGTCTGTCCATTCCGTAAATCAGAGTTCCATCTTCAGCAGTATCAAGTACATCTCTAGTCGTCTCAACCCGATATGGTCCTTCATCAATGGATTTGAGAATGTTGACTCCATTTTCCTTTCCAAGACAGTACAATCTGATTCGTTGAGCCCAAGAGTCGTAGTCAGTTCTGTCAAGCATGGGTGGATGAGTATCTGAACCAGCTGCTTGAACATCCTCGGCAACAGTGGAGATGATAGTAGGAACGTTTGTAGACATGTTTCAAGCTCTACGGGATTTTACAATTCTTTGATTAAACCGGGAAATTGATTCTTTCACGGGATTTTACTAAACCAAAAGAACAACCGTAAGAATGTATCACCAAGAAGTAACAAGCCTAAATGAATAAGTACCTAACCACACAACTCGCTTAATTAACAACTCGCTTAAGTAATCAACTCGCTTAATAGCCAAGTCGCATCAACGTCAACTCGCAACACAGTCAACTCGCTTAATGAATCAAGTCGCTAAATAGCCAACTCGCTTTAGTATCAACTCGCAACACAATCAACTCGCTTGAACACTAAGTCGCTTAAAGAAACTCGCTAGCGTTACAACTCGCTAAATAGCTAAGTCGCTTTAGATCTCAAGTCGCTTAAAGAAACAACTCGCTTAGAACCCAAGTCGCATAAGTATCAACTCGCTAAACAGCTAAGTCGCATGTACCAACTCGCATTAAATAACAAAGCAACACGCTTTGAAGAAACACAAGTCCAAGACTCAACTCGCTTAGTCCTTTTTTCACAAATGACCACTTTATCAATCCAAAACAACCAAACCACAATGATTTAAGCCTTCCAATTCAAAACATAAACACTTATGATGATCCTAAACACAAAAGTACAAGCAAAATTCAAACTTTACCACTAGAATTTGTCCAAATGAATCAAACTCTCCTAAACCCTTAATACACCAAAAACCTTATGAAATCCACCAAAACAAAGAGCATGAAAGATGAGTGATCAAACCATGGCTCTTGATACCAATTGTAAGATATTGGATTTCACAAACACACTAAACCATGATCAAAGTAAGCGTATAAGTATGTTAGAGAGAGAAAGTTCTAGTGAGAGAAAGGAAGAGAGTTGGGAACTATAGTGAGAGAAAGAAAATATTAGTATGAGCTCCAACTCTCTACCTTCCAAGGTAGAGAGTATTTATAGTCTTACAATAAAACGCCACACAACGGGCTGTGGATCAGGCATACAGTGGGTAAAGACCCGTCCGTCCTCCACGGTGTTACTAAACTAAATACTACTTAACTTAAAATAACTACGACTACGAGCTTTCTAACGTTTACATATACTTGAGGTGACCGACTCTTTAATACCTGGAATTTCTAATTCCTAACACTTTCACTAATGTCTTCAACACAACACATCTACGGAGGACAAAAGAACTATCAACAAGAGAACCTCAGTTGTCTTGATGATGACGAAGCATGGCAACTCATGGACTTGAGCTTGCTCGACTTCAAGAAGTGGTGATCTCGCCTTTAAGAGGAACCTAGAGAATCACACCAAAACAAAAGACAAACTACATAGAAAGATCCCTTAGGATCAGTGGTTAGAGAGTTACAATACTTGGGGAAAGTATGTGTGAGAGTGGCAAGCCAAAAGGAAGAAATGACTCACTATTTATAGAGGAGGAATGCTTACTGTTCCCCAGATCCCACGGATCCCTCCCACAAGGGATCCGTCTAGCGTAAAGCTAGGGATCCGTGGGACGCTCCTCTTTGCCCATGGGTATTTTGGTTATGGGTCATGGGTCATGGGTTATGGGTTGATCCATGGGTTTCTTATTAGATACAATGTATCTCATGAGTGCAATGTACCTAGTCAAATGGGTATGGGTCAATACCATGGGTTATGGATATTTTCCATGGGTTGTAGTTTTTACCCATTTATATAATATATACTAGTTGTGTATATATTTTGCCCAATATGTAAACACTAGTTGTTGTACATATATATTACTAAATCATAAAATCACTTATACTTGTTTTAGTCTTTTATGTGAAAACGTAAGTGTGTTAGAAAACTATTGGCTCAAACTATTTACGTATTTTATTTGTTTCGTTAAAATGATTTTACGTTTGTTATCGACAAAACATTAGTAGATCGTAAAATATAAATAAATGTTTTTACGGCTTATTTGTATTAACAATCTCCCCCTTTTTGTTGATGACAAAACATAAAATTATTTTAAGGAAAAAACTAAAATTCGTAAAAGTTTGAATTGGAGTTTTTACTCTCTTCTCCCCCTTTTTGTCGAAACAAAAAGAGCGTCGAAAAGAAACTAACACAAAGTTTTAAGAAAAACATGTAAAAAGAAAAGATGTAAAGTGAGCAAGTGACGGGAATGGTTCTCGTCTTAACTCCCCTTGACGAGTCCATTCCTTTGTGAGGGCGTCAAGTACATAAAAGTAAGTAAGCTAATGTATTGCAATTATGTTTGCAAATGGTTCGTCCTTCTGACAAAAATGCTCCCCCTTGAAGAATTCAACGTTGCAATGGGGTGTCATGAAGTATAATCCAAATAAGGATTATGTTGCAAATGGTTTTGCAATATGGTTTGACACAAAGCTCCCCCTAGCTTTATGGTGTCAAGTTCTTCATGTGTATTTTGAAAATCTACAAAATAGAGGTTAGAGAACAAGAGTATAGTGCATAATTTCCTGCAAATAAGACTCAAGTTAGTAGTAAATTGTTCTTCTGTACCACGGATCCCACGGTTCCCTTTGTGAAGGGATCCGTCTAGGCATTTTCCAGGGATCCGTCTGTCTGGTGACAGATGATTCAGCAAAGGTGTTATACCAAACAATGCTGAATATGAAAATGAGATATGTATACAAACAATAAACATATACTCAAATAAATATGGCAAGTAGGTTGTCATTCAATAAAACAAAGAGATAATCAACAAATCTCTTAAAACCAAGAGAATGATCAAGCCATGTAATACATTTTCTACTTAATGCTAATGAAGAATCTAAGCTCAAGAGGCAACTACGTTCTTAAGGATGATCAAACATAAAATGGGATTCCTAAACGTTCTAAGTTGAGCTTGAGGCTAGGACACCGTTTTGAGGCTCATGGTTGTTTGGGTTTGTTGACCTCTTCGAGACGTTCGAGGAGGTGATAAAACATGAAACGTTGCTCATCACGTAGTTCATGTATCAACCTTTCAACATGTTGACAATGATAGCAATCCTTGTCATGGTTTTGAGCTTCTTGAAGCGGAAGTTCAAGTGAAGTGGGTTGAGGATCCTTAAATAAAGGAGGAATTGGTGGAGGCTCATTAAGTGGTGGCTCAACAATGTTTGAGGGTGGAGGTAGAGAAGTGTCAACTTCCATGTGGTCGGGTGGTTGACTTTGATGTCTCCTCATAATCCAATATGGACTATTGGGGGGAAATGGAGAAGTTGATATTGGTGCAAGTGTTGATTCAACACTTTGGTTTTGTTGCACAACCTTTTCAAGTGAATTTTTTGCTAATGGTGGAAGATGAGATGGCCAAGGGGGTAAGTCCTTTAAGTTGTGAGAATGTGGAGATGATTGTGAGGTGTTAAATGATGTGGCTCTAGGCACCAATGATGTTGGTTGGGTTAAAAAGGGTGTGTTTGGTTTAGTAGAGTTTGGTGATGATATCCTTGTGGGAACAATCCTTTTGGGAATTAGTTTGATTGGTTCATTTGGTGTAGGGGAAATCCTAGCATTGGTGGACTTAACCGGAGATGATTCGGTTGAGGAAACTTCGTGTATGACCCTAGCAAGTTTCTTGGGTGGTTCTTGGGTGGATGAGTTAGCACTAGGAGCTTTTCTCATGATGAAATGAATAAGAAAGATGTTTCTAATTGTTGAGAATTATGTTTGTGTTTGATTACTAAGGAGTTCTAGCAAGATGATTTATAAAGGGAAGAATTTGGCAAGTGCACTTAAGACTTAGGCCATTAAGATTCATGGAAATGTGATGATTAACATGCACAAGATTAAAGTTAAGAGTTTCACTGATCTAGGAACTTAATAAAGATGAGGTGGAGTGTTCAAGTTAGCAAGATGAGCTTGAAATGATTGTTTTGGCTAGAGTTGACATAATCTGTCACCCAGATCCCACGGTTCCCTCTTTTGAGGGATCCGTCTAGGCTAATCCTAGGGATCCGGCTCTCAGCAGCTATGAAAGGATAAAAGTGATGTTTCTAAGGTCTAAGATCTATACCATCTTGAGTGTTTTAGTCCTCCTAAGTATCTTAAATGAGGGTGTACTTGAATGATCAAGAGTAATGAATGATATAGCAAATGATTGCTTTTTATGGAAGGAAAATGAGACTAAATGACTAACAATGGATGTTCAAGGATGACACTAAGAGTTTTGATGGTGTCAAATCATAATAAATGATCCTAGAGACAAGATGTTAGCTTGAGATGGAGTTTGAAAAATTCTCAAAAATCAAAAGAATTGAAAAACTAATTTTTGACCCGTTTTGAGATAAAAATGACTAGAAACAATTTCCTAAAATTGTTCAATATGTTCACCTAAGTGTTTCGAAAAATGAAAAACAATTTGTGAGTATTGAAGCAGGAATATGGTGAGTTTTGATGTGTTGATAAATCAAAAAGAATCTTGAACTAGGTCCTAGGTGAGCCATGGGTGAGTGTCAAGTTATCAAATGTTAGAAGAAGACTTAGTTGGCTCTAAAGTCTTATGTTAGGCTTATGTGAGGTGATCTAGTAAGTTTTTTTGATGTAAGGAGATATGTATAACTTATCTGCAGTCACGAATCCCACGGTTCCCTTAGAGAAGGGATCCGTCTAGACTAAAAGAAGGGATCCGGCATCTGCAGATCAGAACCTTTACAGCAGCTAATGCAGATTTTGCACTAAGCAATATACACATATAACATTTAATTTAAAAAGCAAGGTAAACATATTATCACATACGACATATCATAGATAATTGTAGTAACAATAATATCCAAGAAAACATAGACAAACGTGCTAAAACATAATCATTCATACACAAATCAAGTGTCTCAAGACAATCATAATCCTATGGTCTCTTTTTTCAATTCTTTCTTTTCCTCTTTCCTGACTTTGTGACGTGGTAAGCTAGGTTTTGAATCATACCCCTTAATTGTTTAAATTCCGCGGTCTCGTTTGGAATATCCGGAAGTTGTTCATAGTAATCAAAGGGTTCCAATTCGATGTTAGCTATGGGGTCGACGTCTTCCTCTTCTTCATCTTCTTCTACTTCTCCGTCCGAGGAGTCCGAGAGAGCTTCAGGTTTTCTTCCATTGACCATGAACCGTTTAGAGGGTTGTTTGGTAAGAGGTACCATTACGTGATCGGCAAAGAAATGTCGTTGATAGGAGATGGTTGCAATGCACTAACATACTTACAAAGTCGTGTTAGGAGCATACCATATGGAAGTACCATGTTGGAAACTTTGAATACCCCGACCATTCTCTTCACCATGTAATAGGCGAGATTAAATGGCTTTTGGTGGATAAGACAATAGATCATTTGCACAAGACATGCATTTGGATGATCCTTGTTACCAACTAGTCTAATGACGTTTTCCCTAAGGATTTCTTCCCATTTTCTAAACATGGGATGCATTTCGAAAAGTTCCATTTGAAAAGGATCACGGTGATGAGCTTTTTGTTTCGGTTGAAACGGGATTGGTCGGTCCTAACCTTGAAGATAGTATCTCGAATGGTTGCAGGATCATCAAGAGGAGTATTGTAGATAGGTTTAGAATCAAGTGCAAGGTTTTGAGCATTAATTGCCGAATCTTGAGAATACATACAAATTCCTTCACAAGGAATGCCAAGAATTTGAGCAAATGTGTTGACAGGTAGAGTGAAGTTTCGTTTATTGATGATGAAGGCGATTGAAATGCTATCATCGGTGTTTCGAATGATCCTAATGCTTTTATAGAATTCAAAGATGAAAACCATGCAAATTTGTTCATCAATGTCAAGAAGACAATCAAAGTTGATTGCCTAGAAAACTTGACGAGTGTTGGTATCTTCAAGGAAACATTCCTTGACTACACAACCTTCGTGAATGAGTCGTTTTTCAAGTCTTTTGAAGACTTTGCGATCGGTTTTTGATAGCCCTTCTTTCCGATAGTAATGGGTGAGGTAATGGACGGTATCATGGTGGTCTTGTTGAGTGGCTTTAGGCATGGTTGGTCCTAGAAACACATATATTCCAATTAGGTAAAATTAGTTGAGATGGGTTTATGGTTTTGATTTGTATTAACAATGTTGTGAACACAATGTAATCCTAATTATGTTAAAAGCCCCTTTTAATGATTAATTTTGAAAACCCTAATTGAATTAATTGATTAGAAATTGTGCAACCATAAACCCTAGGATGAGAATGATGGAAATTAGAGCAAGTTAGTGTATGTACTTACAATGGTGTTCTAGAGAGGAATACTTGAGGGTATGGAGTCCTATGAGGATGAAATCAGTTCTTGAGTCGTTTTTGTGTTATGTGGGGAGAGGGAAAATGACCAGTGATGTTTTTCAAATGCGTATAGCTGTGTTCTGTTCTACGGTTCCCCCGAATCGCTTGTATTTGGGATTCGGCTAGTACAACTAGAGGGATCCGGCTCCTGTGGACAGAAAAATGGTTGTTTGGCTTTAATTTTGTAGTAGGCTATAAACTAGCTTATGGAACAAAATTAGTTTAAAGGTTTCAAATAAAAAGATGTTTTGGTCGACGGGATTTGATAAGTTAATTATCAAGGATCCATTTGTGACGACGACGTTAGTTTGACGAAATCAAGAGGAATACTATTCCCGATGATGAGTAAGTCGGGAAAGTGACGAAAGAGAGACTTTTAAGAGACTATCAATTTATTAAACAAACAAGAACTATGATATCAACATAATCATGTAAGCTAGCTAATGAAAAAGTAAACATACCTTTATGCTTCTTGGTTTGGCTTATGAAGACATAATACCAAAAATACTTCATGAGCTCTTAAAGTAATCCTTTGTACTTAGAGTAAGTAGGTTGTGATTACTTTTAGATCCTTTCTCGAAGGTTGACTTCATTATTTTTTGAATAGAAATGAAGGTTTTGAAGAGATCCTAACATGAAGATTTCTTGAAACAAATATGTTAGAATGATCTATCAATGTCCAACATGAAAGAGAAAAAGAAAATGTTTTGAAATATTTCCTTCTTTGTAGTTTTCAAACATACACGGATCATATCAAGTTTTTAAAGTACAACATACTTTAAGAAACTTGGTAACGAAGCTCTGATGCCAATTGTGGAAAACTAGAAGGGGGTTGAATAATTTTACCAATTTAAAACTTCCTTTTAAATATTTAGATCGACTCATCTCAATCTATTTTGATGTGTATGTTAGACGTTGATAGATAGATATATAAAAGTGTAATGAAAGATAAAGAGTAAGAAGCACATAACCACGACACGAGTATTTATAGTGGTTCGGCTACAAGGACACCTTCCTTGCCCTACTCCACTCCCCGAGTCACCTACTCGAGAGTTCGTAATCACTACACGACACCAATCTCCTTATGGCGGAGAAGCCTTCACAACGTCGCCTACTCTTTTTCCGGTAATAGGCTAACCACCGGGTTCTTTCACACCAATGTGAACCACACCTACCACAACGTCGCCTACCCTTTATTCGGTACTAGGCTAAGTACCGAGTTCCATTACAATGGAGGAACTACTACCTAACACTACACAACACCTAATCCCAAAGGAGACCAACTCCTTATTACAACACCATCAAGGATATCAACATCCTTGAATATAAACAATCACTATATGTATAACGATGCACCTCATCGATTATACGACCTAGGCATTCTTCACTAATGCCACTTGATTTGATTCCTAGGCATCCTTCACCAATGCCTTTGACACAACGCTTGACACCTTTCACTAATGCCTTCGTCTTGACACCTTTAGCATTCTTCACTAATGCTTTTGACACAGACTTTAAGCACCTTTCACTAATGCTTTCGTCTTGACTCTTTCGGCATCCTTCACTAATGCCTTCAACACAACACATCTACGGAGGACGAAAGGACTATCAACAAGAGAACCTCCGTTGTCTTGATGATGACGAAGCATGACAACTCATGGACTTGAGCTTGCTCGACTTCAAGAAGTGGTGATCTCGCCTTTAAGAGGAACCTAGAGAATCACACAAAAATAAAAGACAAACTACATAGAAAGATCCCTTAGGATCAGTGGTTAGAGAGTTACAATACTTGGGGAAATTATGTGTGAGAGTGGCAAGCCAAAAGGAAGAAATGACTCACTATTTATAGAGGAGGAATGCTTACTGTTCCCCGGATCCCACGGATCCCTCCCACAAGGGATCCGTCTAGCGTAAAGCTAGGGATCCGTGGGACGCTCCTCTTTGCCCATGGGTATTTTGGTTATGGGTCATGGGTCATGGGTTATGGGTTGATCCATGGGTTTCTTATTAGATACAATGTATCTCATGAGTGCAATGTACCTAGTCAAATGGGTATGGGTCAATACCATGGGTTATGGATATTTTCCATGGGTTGTAGTTTTTACCCATTTATATAATATATACTAGTTGTGTATATATTTTGCCCAATATGTAAACACTAGTTGTTGTACATATATATTACTAAATCATAAAATCACTTATACTTATTAGTGTTTTATGTGAAAACGTAAGTGTGTTAGAAAACTATTGGCTCAAACTAATTACGTATTTTATTTGTTTCGTTAAAATGATTTTACGTTTGTTATCGACAAAACATTAGAAGATCGTAAAATATAAATAAACGTTTTTACGGCTTATTTGTATTAACAATGTGTAATGACAGTAATTGACTTTGTAAAAGTCATTACTTAATATGAGTATGAATTTGCAAGAATATGTAGAAATGGGTAATGTAACAAACCGTAATTCTCCACGTCAACATTTATTTTCGAACTCTAATTTATTACTTTGAAATTTTACAAGAACACTTTTTATGTATAACTTCTTAGTTAAATCGCGTAAAACAAAGAATGACCCTCTTGTGCACTATACTTTAGACTAAATTTAGTCTACGCCATTACATTTTATTGCCACTACTCAGATTCGTAATTTAATTCTTAAGGCAATTGCATTTTTGTTTACTTATGATTACTAATTTAATGAACGCTTTTCCAAAGTAACGAACACACAATATACCCAACACTTCTAATAATTATTTTTAATGCATTTTTACACATCCTAAATTATTTTACGCCTAATCTAATTTCTTTATTAAGAACGCTTAATTACGTGTAACTCACGTTAACTACCAAATCAATACCCAATACATATTTATAACACCCAATACATACTTGAAATACATTTTTACATAAAATTTAACATTACACTTTATTTTCTTTTTATGTGCCGGCCCTTTAAATTCTTTTTCTAACACATACATTGGTTCAATTTGGGCTAAGTACCACATGTAATTAACCCATGAAACATGGTAATAAACGAGCGGGGGTACCCGCGCGTTGCTGCGGGAATGTTGTGTTTAATCTAAACTTGAAATGAAACGATTGTCATTTTTTTTAAGGACTAGTATGCAAAAGATCGATAACCGCAAGTACCATTTTCGTAAATTGTTTCTGAAAATAGTATGATTTTTTAAGGAAAAAGTCCCTAAAGTTATCGGCATTTTGCAAAGTTAGTCCTTAGGGACTGACTTTGAAACTAAAAAGACTAAATTTGCAATGCATCAATAACCTCAGGGTCGAAAATGAAAATTGCTTATGAATAGTAAACACTGGTCTGCACTGTAGCAAACACTATTCTGCATTGTTCTGCACTATAGCGATGCTATTTTTCAGTTTTAGTCCCTGAAAGTGTCCTTATTTGTTTGCCCTCTAGGTCTTTTCAGCTTCTTCTTTCATTCTATAGCTTATTGTAGCAGCCTTAGATTATAACTTAGTTCAACATTAGGTGTGTTTGTTTTAGCTTAAAATCATAAACTGTTGTGCTTATCTGCTTTTCTTTGCCCCAACTTATTCCTTATAGTCAATAGGTTTCATAACTTACTTAGGTCTCATTTTTTAGATATTTAGCTTATATTTGCCCTTTAGGAATGCTTATCATTAGCTTATTGTAGCTTAAAATCAGTTTAGGTATGTTTGTTTAAGCTTTAGTATAGAATCTGTCTGCTCTTGTTCTGCTTATTTTCAGTTTTCAAAAAGTTGGTTTTCACAAAATGTCTTATTTTCATCTTTTCAAAAAGTCTCAAAAAGAACTTTTCAAAAAATAAAAATAAAAAGGGGATTTCAGGGGTGAGCTAGGCTCGAACCTCTGACCTCTACCCTTTAAGCACCTCAACACAACACACACTTAACCAATAGCGCCCAAGGGATTTATCGTTAAGTCTTGCACAATTAATTATATAACTACATTTTGCTAGTTTAAGCTTAGTCTCTTTTTCAGCTTACTTTTAGCTTATTTTGAAAAGCTTTTTCACAGTTTTTATTTTTCCTGCAACTCTTATCACATTAAGCACTTTTCCTAAACTTTTCAGATTTTTCCAATTAAGGTTAGTTTTTTTTTATAATTTCTTTAGTTTGAAATAGTTTTTAATTCATAATAAAAAATATAAAAGTAAAAAAAATACCCATATTTTTTCTAAAATTATTTTTAGTCATTTAGGACCTAGGAAAATTAAAATTGCACTTTTAGGGTTTAATTTGCAAAATTTGGTTTTTCCGGGCTCGTTTCGTAGCCGGTTAAACTCGTTTTTGTTTTAAGGGCGAATTGTATATATATCCCTCCAAAGCCTCATAATTGCATATATATCCAATCAAAACTCATAATTGCATATATATCATTTCAAAGCCTTAAAATTGTCATATACATCTAACCAAAACTCATAACTGTATATATATCATTTCAAAACCTTAAAAATTTCATATATGTCCAAATGATTAGTTTAAATATATATTTAATAGACAAAAAATGTCTAAATATTGTAATTGATAGATAAAATAATGATTGTAATATTTAATAGACAAAAAATGTCTAATTTTTTTTATTATGTCTATATATATATATATATATATGAGTTTACGTTTAGATGAAACGATTGATAGTGCAGTTGATATTCTTATTCAAGATTCGTCGATAACGAACATGGTTGAATCGCCGAACATGGTTGCTTTTTCTTTTCTTAAAAAATGGTTTGAGTATATTTTGTAATTGTTAAAAAAATAATAATAAATAAAAAATAATAATTTAATAAGTATAAGGGTATAATCATTATTTTATATATCAATTATAATTAATATATAAAATAACGATTATACCCTTAAACATGTTAAATAACTATAATTGATATATAAAATAACGATTATACCCTTATACTTATTAAATTATTATTTTTTTAACAATTACAAAATATCCTTAAACTATTTTTTAAGAAAAGAAAGGGCAACCATGTTCGGCTACTCAACCGTCTTCGTTATCGACGAATCTTACTGCACTATCCATCGTTACATCTAAGCGTAAACTCCTATATATATAGATCAAATGACATAATAAAATTCAAACTAATAAAAATATATTTTGTAATTGTAATATATATATATATATATATATATATATATATAGAGAGAGTTAGGATAAAATAAGAAGATTACTTAAAATAAGAAGCAATAAGAAGAACTATAACCGCAAATCCGAGATGCACGACCTAAATTAGATGCATCCCTATAATCTTAGATTCATTATAACGCACCATAGTGTGTTTTCTAGCTTTTAATCAGATGCATATACGTATATTAGATGCATTTCATAATTTCTTTTGTTTTTTGTTCCTCTGCACGTGCCGAAATCATGAAAATCAATTTGCACCATCTATACATCAAATTAACTTTCGAAACTCAAGATGTTGCATCTATATGAATAGAAATGCATCTAATGCAAGTCGTTGCATCTCAAATACATGCTTTTGGTCACTTCTCACCACTTCTTATTTTAATTTACTTCTTACTGGATCCCTAATATATATATATATATATATATATATATATATATATATATATATATATATATATATATATATATATATATATATATATATATATATATATATATATATTATATATATAACAGGAGGCATTTGGCATTAATGCCACCTCAATGCCACATAATCAAATTTCATGCCACATAAGCATTTGTTGTCCAACTAAGCAATTATTTGTTAAATTTCGGAATTTATATATATATATATATATATATATATATATATATATATATATATATATATATATATATATTATATATAACAGGAGGCATTTGGCATTAATGCCACCTCAATGCCACATAATCAAATTTCATGCCACATAAGCATTTGTTGTCCAACTAAGCAATTATTTGTTAAATTTCGGAATTTTATTATTTTTTTTTGTAATTTTCGGATTTTTATAAACATTTTTGAAATTTTTTTATAAAAAAGGTTCCTTGCAAGGATTGAACCTTGGTTGTTTTGATAAATAACTTGTGTGTTTACCACTTAGGCAACAAGTTATTTTGATAATTATGTTGCATATTATAATCTATAAATGCTTGAAATCCTATACTAAATTATTTATAATTTTCGAAATTTAATTATTGTGGTTAAAAATGTATAATTTTCGAAATTTAATTATTGTGGTTAAAAATGTAGGATTCGAACCTAGGATTTGCTAATACATTAATGAGTATGCTTACCACTAGAGCAACTTATTTTTTGAGATATATCTTCCAAAACCATAGATATAATGTTCAACAAAAAATTAATACCAGATTTGAGAATCCCTACAACTTAGGAACTCAATATTTATTCTCTAAATATTACCCAATTTATTCGTTATATCTCTGGAACCCTAATATCATTCAAACTGGAACCCTAAAACACACATACACAATTCATAAACAAGCTCCACCTCTTTTTAATCTAGCCACGGTACTTTTGTCAATTTCATTAATATGGTTGTTCGATAAATAAGTTGATGATGTAATGTGTGTATGTGATAAAATAAATTTGCATATGTTGGTTTCTTTGCAGGTTTTTTAATGTTAGACGTATGCAAATAATGAATTTGGATGCAGTGGCAAACATGATTGAGGGGTAGTCTAGAAGTGACCTTAAGGTTAATACACAATTTTACAGGCTTCGCAATCATGGACTGCAAGCAATACACATAAAGTATTCATGACACCAGATTTCATCATTCAGCTTCAGATATTCCACTATCTTCAAATTCAAAGATTACTCCATTTTTATTTTATGTCAAGTTTTACAAACCCTAATGTTTTTATCATCACATACATAAGTATGCCTCTTTTCCCTCAATACCCTAATGATAAATATGTTTGATCTTATTTATTTGGCAGTTAAACAACAAATGTGGAAGCTGAGATCAGAAGCTGTTAATGAAGAAAAAAAGTAAGTGTTAATTAATTCTATATCAATACTTTCGTTTTGATATCTGAATTTATGTAGAGTTTTGGTATACCCTAGCCACCACACCAGGTAGAAACCTTAGAAGCTACTAGCCCGGTTGAAAGTTTCAAAGCAATTTTGAAACATCTTACTCCATTGCATTATTTAACTGTGGCTCATTGCAATGCATGACTGAAATTTTTAAACAGGTATTATTTTTTCATGGAGGTGTCTAATCTTGTGACAATGACAGTGATTGTTTACTTTTAAGATAATATTGGATAGGGGTCACCGTAAAATATCAAATTCTACAACTGGCATTGATGCAGTAGATTTGCATGTAAGTAGCTACTAATTCATTCACTAATAGTTATCTTTTTAATGTTGCTATTTTGAAACAAGGTTTCACCACGTATAATCTTTCAGCAACAACAAAATTTCCGAAAGGCTTTTACAAATTCCTGGTCAAAATGAAAATATAAATGCACATTATTTTTGATGGCGTGATCGGTTGAACTTTCCCACCCAATTTGGTTAGTTCTATTCAAGAACAAGTATTATTGTGTCGTTTGACATTGAGAGCTATGTAGGTGATTTGGATCTTACTCTTTTGTTTGTCATGTTTATTACAATAGTTTTCAGGCTCAGTAAATCGATTGTTTTCATGCAGCCCAGTTATTACCAAGGTGAGATTGTTTCACTGCTGAAGCAGCACAAGAAAATTAATTGATAGACTAAAACAAAACAGCAAACATTATCTTGCTCTTCATTTGAGGTACCTAAATTTATATCATATATACTTTACAATTTTGTATGTAGTTTAATGTTGGTTCTCAACATTATGTAGATTTGAAAAGGATGTTTTAGCTTTCACTGGTTGCACTCATGGCCTATCTCAAAAGGTAACTAATAGGTTTACTAGACAAGTGTCAGGCTTTTGAAAGAGTTTCATGTATTTATTCCTTAAACAGGAATATAGGCTTAATAAACTTTGACACAAGATTTTGAATGGTACACTAAATAATTGCATTATTGTAAGTACTCCCTGGATAGTAGAGGAGGAACATCGATCGTTCCTACTAGGTCTCCAAAAGTTAGTCAAAGGAGACTAGCGTGGCTTGCACGCAATTATGTCTTATTCAGTACTCCTACTCAGGTTGCCAGCCATGCACAAAAATATTTTATAAGGCAGTGCAATTCCACTAGGAGAAAAAAACGTTCTAGCCTTTCCGACATGGCTCTAGATACAGTTTGTCTTTTTTCTTTCTTCTGTAATTAGGTACATGTTTTATAATTGTTTCATATGCATAATAATCGCGTGTGTCACAGGTGGAAGAATCACTCGAGGATCAATTTATGATCCCTCATGCAGCAGGTGCAGATCGTCCCGACAACTACCCATGTTCATTAAAACTCTGTTTAAATCCTAATTCTGATCAATCCATGGAGGCTGTTGCTCTAACTGGAACATGCATGAAATCGAGGAATGAACATCGATAGAACCTGGCATTGAGATGCCAACATCACTAGAGCCAGAAGAACAAATACAACAAGTAATAGATATAGAGGAATTTTGTGAAGACCCATAAGAAATACGTGTTATTGATAGTTTTCTTATAACTGATTCCACATTTAGGCTACCCAGCGTTAAGTACAATAGAACAAAAGCATTAACTAACTTAAAGAGCACAATGAAAATATAAAAAGAAGCATGATGTTACTTTTCAATTGTGTGAATCCTGATGGATTTTCTGTTTCAACTTTGCAGTTACGAGCTTCTAGATTCACATTGTCTCTTGGAAGGGGTAAGTACACTTAAGAAAACATAAATGCACCTTTATTAGATATCCATTTCTCAGCAAATGCTCCTGAATTTCAGTTTGATAGACGCTAACCGGATGATCCTTCCCCATACTTGTTTGCAATTTGGACACTTGGTTAGTAAGATATATAGACTGAATATCAGAAGCCAGCTACATATATATGTTTTGATTGCAATTATATAACTGATGTTGCTAACTGGTTACCTCATTGGGTGTTTGTTGCTCTTATATAAAAAGTTCAAACTTTCAGAATATGCTTAAATGCATCATCTATGACCGCCATGAGCTGTTCGATCTGATGTGAAACAAGTATGTATTGAACGTGCATTTTTTAAACCAAACTAAGTGAATATCAAGTCACCAATATGGCCAGAATAGCCGCCTTTAGGTTTTCTTATCGCCTTTGTTTTCTGCTCACAAATTGAGTATAGCTTTTCCTTCAGAAATGGAAATAGAACCTGAGGCTTTGAAAGTCTTACGGTCTACTCCTGTCCAAAGTATACAAAAATTAGGTTGTCATACTTTCTTATTGACTATTTTGAGCTTAATTTATTTGTTTGTGGATGGGTCAAAATAAGATAATGTTTGACTGTATCAAAACGGGTTTATTTACCTAAAAATATGTCAGCTATTGCTCTTAAGGTACACGGTTGTTTATATAAAAATGGTTCAAATAGGCCGATTTACATCTCTTTTTGTGGAGGTGCCATTTTTTTAGTGCTCTTAAGGTACACGGTTGTTTATATATTATGAATCAAGCTCTCCAAAAGCAGGAATTCTAGTGTTTCTGTTAGCAAACATTGCACTACTAATGTAAAATTTTAAACAATTGTGGGTGGTAGAAATTTGAAGGGATTCGTGCACATAACTCCTGGAAAATATCTTAGGAGTAGATTAGACTGTGTTGGCTTATTTTTTAGAGGGTGATTGTGTTAGCCTATTTAGCAGGCTTATGAGCTAATGTAACTTTTGAAACACTCATGAGCCTACTTTTCTCAGCATTTGAGCTTATTAAGTTGAGCGTAAGGTCATAAACTCAACTTGATAAGCTGATGGGTCGAAAAAGGTTGACTTACAAGATTTTCAAAATTTACTTGAGTTCATACACTCAATAGATGATGACTACTGTTGCAGCTCACGCGCTAGCAGAAGATCCAACCGATGTTGCATCCAATATCAAGTATGATGCTCAATACAGTGCTCATCTTTCGCCTATCAAGTTTGAGCCTAAGAAATCGTAGTTTGCAGTAAATGTTCGTGACCATCTGATACAGGTAAAATTTATACGCCAAGATACGTTCTAAAGTTTGTAACTTTGAAGTGACCGTTATAGAACAAATGGTTTTGGTCATTGGTCATTAACATACCCGTGTGATTATGTAGCATATGACCACAATTACAAAGATTAACACTATCAATTAGACCAAGATTATTTTAGAACATTATGTAACATAAGTTATCCATTATAAATCTTCTCTATAGTTTATAAGTTTGTTTAAACTCTAAACTATAGAAAAGAAGATTACTGTGTTGTATACAAAAATCCCTTGACATTACTGATGAAATACAAGTGTTAGTTTGACTGAAGTTGCAGATATATTAATAGATCAGATACCATTAGACAATACTATTTGAATTAGGGTACAGGTTAGGATAAGTTTTCACATTATGGTTCCATCACATTAGATTTGACTGAAGTTGTTGTATCCTAACCATTAAATAATGATTTCTGCTTCTTGATTATTGATCAGTAATTGATTAACACTATCATTAACATACCTGTGTGATTATGTAGCTAAATGATTTAGTATATATTTATTCTCCTATGGAGGTGGTCATTAAAGGCCACACTCTCCACTCTCATTATGTCACAAAACTAATTAACCAAATTGCAAGGACATGGCCACCAGTAGCAGTCAACAGATGCCGGAAGAAGTTTATGGGAAAGTAATATCCAGGAACATCGAAGTTGTTAACCTCGAGGACTTAAAACCAACAGACGTAAACAAGGCAATTCAGTAAGGGTGTATCGAAAATGGACAACATCAAATGTACCTGATCCTACACCAACAAGATTTTCCTGCATACTCATTGACAAGAGGGTATTCACAGTCTAGAAACCATACTTTCTTGCATAAATTTGTTATTGTAAAACTAATATTCACATTTAAATATTGCATACGCTATCACTTACCGCAACTTTTCATTTTTTATTTTTTACAGGGGACATCGATACAGGCCAATATAGAACTCAAAGACAGGAACGGGTATAATAGTCTTCAGCTTAATCAGGCATACCAGATCCAGGGATTCGGCTACCAGAAGACAGAGGGTTGGCAAAGAACATTGGAAATTGACATCACGTTACTCTTTGGCAGATTCACTCAGATCACCGCTTTACAAGACACTGATTTTCCAGAACACTACTTCAAGTTTGTAGCTTTTAACGAGCTAGGAGTCAGAGCAAACAATCAGGAATCAATTATGACAGGTACTTTAGCATTCCCTTTATAACAATGCCACCTGAATATCTCTAACTAGAGGTGGCAAAACGGGCGGGCCGGGCGGGCACGGGCATGGGCTAAAACGGGCACGGGCTAGAATGGGCACGGGCTTAAACGGGCACGGGCCAAACGGGCACATGTTATACAAATCGCTTAATAAAAGACCTAAAACGACTAAATAAATTCCTTAAACTTAATATCTTATTTATATTAACAAAAATAAATATATTATATAAAAAAAAATATTTAAAACGATCGTTAATGTTCAACAATTGAGAGAAAAAAAAAGTGCCCGTTTGTGCCCATTTAAGTTTTCAATGGGCTATATGTGCCCATTTCAAAAAAAGAAGGGGGCTAAATGTGCCCAAATCTTTTAAAAATGTGCCAATTTAGCCCATTTTTTTGCTTCTGGGCACATTTTGCCACCTCTATCTCTAACCATACAATTATTTGTAATTCTTACAAAAAAAAAAAAAAAACCAACAACTAAAAACCAAATAAACAATTGTTTTATAATATTGTTTGACAATTCAAAAAAATGTATTTCGGTTAACAAAAAACAACAAACAAATAATTATAAGTCATGCCCGCCCATTGGGCGGGCTTCGAAAACTAATATATATATATATATATATATATATATATATATATATATATATATATATATATATATATATATATATATATATATATATATAATCGTTATTTTATATATCAATTATAATTTTTAGTCATTTTTTTCTATTAAATGTACTTAAAATAATCATTTCGATATATATGACAATTTTAAGGCTTTGGAAGGATATATATGCAATTATGAGTTTGGTTGGATATATATGACAATTTTAAGGCTTTGAAAGGATATATATGCAATTATGAATTTTGGTTGGATATATATGCAATTATGAGGCTTTGCAGGGATATATATGCAATTCCCCCTTGTTTTAAAATGCATTAGGACTTAATTGAGTTTCATTTTTTTAGTTTATGTGCTTATTAATTGTTTATTTAGGATTTCCCTTTATTTCTTTCCTTAAATGCTTTCCCGTATCTTAATTTAAATTTAGAAAACAATCAAAAACATAAAAACCCGAATTTCAAACATTTTAATAACAAACCTAAACGAAACCCTCGATTCACACCTCGTTGGGAAACGACCCGGGTATCACTTGCCCGGTATCATATATCGTATTCGCGGGTTTTGCGTGTTGACCTTTTTGCTAAAGGGTTGACTTGGCGATTCTCACACATATTTTATTTGATATTTATTATATATACTTGAAAACGAATCAAAGACACACCAGAAGTAGCATCAACTTGACTTCCATATTAAGACTGGACCATAGTTGGTTGAAAATGACTTTCAGGCTTACCACAAGTTTTATGCACATGACTTTGATATTGAGCATCAGTTTGACATTGAGTTTGTTCATTTGCTTCAAAGTTGTTACCTTTAACCTTTGTCTTCTTCTTTGATGGAACATTTGGCTAGGATGAACCTGTTTTTTGAGACTGATGGGTACTGCATTGACTTCCTGTTACACCTCCTTGCCCAAGACATGTTTTCTTGTTGTGTCCAGCATCGCCACAAATACCACAAACTACACTCCTACTAGACTGTGACAACTTACTATCGTTATCATTATCATCATTTTCCGTAAAAGCCCTAGTTCTTTTCTTTCGTGGCCTACCCAATGGTTTATAATGTTTAGGTGGAAGAATGATTGTAGGCACATTTGACTTTTCTCAATGTTGATAACCATTTATGGGTTGGATGGTGTGGTTGTAGGTTTTCTCCCAAGTCTTAAGCAAGTAACATGGATGAACCCATGATTCTACATATCCTACTTGCATTCATTGAATCTTATGTACTGATTAGGCATACCTATAAGCTCCCATCTTCTACAACTCGACAACATAGTCTCTCAAAATGGTGTATTGCTGCTTATGATCACCCCTAATCTCAATTTTTGCCTTGTTTTTTTGCTCTTAATGCCTTTTGCATAGAAACTTGAACTTCAAATTGTTTAGTGAGTTGATCTTGAACAACCCTGATTGGGATATCTGGATTGACTTGAACTTTTATTTGAGAGAAACTTGTAGTCACAAGCTTTGATCTCTCTTGATGGCTACTAATTACATATTTCCTCACTCAAACTTTATAATTACAAACATACTCAATTCTTATCAACTTTATTATATCTTAGGCGCCAATTCGATCATAGTTTCTAGTTGTATTCCCTATTAATGGACAATTCAAATTCGATCATTTTTCTTCTTAGTTAAGAGCTGAACAATTCAAATTAAGAACACTAATTGTGCCTATGAACACTAGTCACTGATACCGATGTTATTCATTATGTTATTACTTTTATTCTACACAATGTAAATTGAGATCACACTCTCATTTTTTCTCATTTTCTTCGCCCATGAAATGACAGTTTTTTTGGGGACACTGAATAAATGAACCACTTAATGAAAATTAAAAACACAAATTATGTTTTGTAAATGTTTTCAAAGAAATAGTTTGTTGGGTTGAGTATGACTACCTAAATTTGGAGTTGTTTAAATAGGAATTCATGATAAGTCTGCATATAAATGTTTGATGTTATTTGGGAGTGGAAAAAGTTTGAAGAGAAGACACATTATAAAACGTGAATTAACTTTGTAAATTTTTTTCTTGAAAAAAAAATAAGAAAGAGGGTCATCTTTTAAAATTCATTACAGTAAAATAGATAAAATAGGCATATATGAGAATTAAATGTATTAAATTGAGTATATTCGTAATTATAAAGTTTGAGTGGAGAAATATGCAATTAGTAACCTTTTTATATAGTTACTGATTTGTACACTCTCATTTTTTATTTACACATTTCAAATTGTGCAATAAAAAATTGTATATTTTTATCAAGTTATCTTAACTACATAAAAAGAAAAAAGGGTAAAAGTTGAATGTTAAATTTTTTCAACAATAGTCAAATGTGAGAGAAAGATAATGTTGAAAATTAAAATAATTAAAGAAATATTGAAAATTAAATGTTGAAACTTAATGGCCATTACATTGTTGACTTTTTTGAAAATGAAAATATTAAAGCTTGTTTTACAAACTTAATAGTTATTAAAGGAGAAAGAGAAATATTGAATAGGGTGTGATTTTTTTTTTAATTTATTTATTATTTTTTTTAACTGAATACATAGTTTTGTAAATAAAACATATAACCTAGATGTTGTAATTTTATTTATCTCTTCTCTTTATCTGTAAACCGATCCCCTTTCTCTCTTAACCTAACACTTATAGCCGCCACTATAACTGCCGTCGTATACCGAAATAGCCACCACCTCTTGGTGGTTTTGGCTGTTTCGGTTGGCTAGGTGGTCATGGTTGGTGGTTTTGGTGGGTTTTAGAAAGTATTGGTGGTTGTTTCAGTGGGTTTTTGGTGGTTTCGGATGTCCAACACCACCATCTCTCGGTATGCTAGGTGGTTTGTTCTAGATTTATCATTTTGGTGGAGGTTGCAATGGGGTTTTAAGGTTGGTTTCAGCATTGTATATTTTTTTATGTGGTTGGAGTATATTTTGGTTTTGTGTATGTTGATATCTTATGTGCTAGAATGTGGATCTGAGGTCTATATGCGTGTAGCGAGATTACATAGATATGAAATTTGATTGTGTTTCTGGTAAACAAGAAAAAATGGCAGATGATAATTTGAGTCCACTTGTGTTTGTTATTATCTTTTGGGTGAACAATGATGTTTCTTTGAGGTCGATTTGTGAATGAAACGGGTGTTCGAGATTATTGATAATAGGTTGTCTTTGATTTTCTTGTTGTGTAAATGAAAACGATATTTTTTTAGTTTGAGTTTTTCTTATAACATTGTAAATCAGCAAAAAGGTGTAAACGTTAGGCCAAATATGATGTTTTTGAGTGTTCGTTAATGACGAAGTTACTTTGGCTTCAATGTTTGAAAAAAGGGTGTTTATTTTGTTTGAGACCAATGACATTTTAACCAAAGATATTAATGTGTTTTTAGGGTCGTATGGTTTTATTTTGAAGTTTACTTCAATATTGAGGCAATGATGATATGTCTTTGCAAATGCTTATAGATTTTCGGTTTAACACGATTTGAGGATGGTGATGTTAGTGATGGTTTTCTCCGTATTGCAACCAAAACGTTTTTGAAAATTAGTGTTTACATAATCTGAGCCTTTTATTATTTATTTCACTCTTTGTCTTATGTTTTATGCTAATGATTCTTTAAAGGCCAAATTTATAGATTTTTATGTTATGATTGGAACGAGTAAAGCAAATCATTTTTTGTGTTTGTATCCTACATATTTTTGAATTATATTATTGATAGTGAACAAACCATATGTTCTTGAAGATATTATGCTTATTTTTTTAAAAACTTTAACTTGTTAATCATATTGTCCACAATCATATGTTTTATATTGCAAAAATTGTTACTAAAAAGGATTAAATGTGTTTTTAAAGTTTCCACTAGCAAGATGGATACATGAGTGTAGGAACTAAACAGAGAAATTTGGATTCGGAAAGCAAAGCAAATGGTAAACCACGTATATCAATATATTAACTTATGTATGAAAAATTTGATAACAAAATATATATACATCATAAAGTAGATAACAAGACTTTGGGACTAATTTGGTATCTCGAAATTTGGCATGATTGTTGAATTAGCATCCTGAATGATTATTAAGTTGATTTCTTGATGCAATATATTATGGAAACCATGCATAAAGTTCAAGGTATGGTACAGAAAGGAAAAGACTGATATTGATCAGGGACACATAGTATATAGACCAAAACAAAATATGATTATCTTTTCAATTATGAAAATTTGAAATAAATATAAAATGATGTGCACTTAAAAGTGTAAAACAAAAATTGGTAATTAAAAGTATAAATAATGAAAACCAATCACACACACTTGGGGTACAACACTATGTTAAAAATTTGTGTAGGTAGATAGATTAAGATATTTGTAAAGAATTATTTGTGGATGTTGTAATACAATTGCGCATGCTTAAAAATTGAGTTAAGTTATTAAATTACGAGCTAAAAGGCTCATTTGTTTTTAAGTATGATGAAGAACCTTGCATACGACGTTATTTTCAACCACGACTAAAAGCTTTGCATGAACCATCAATATTTGAACTCGCATGAATTGTGGCATCAAGACACTATACCACACACACAAATGCAATAATATAAAAGAGAATGCACCCATATCGTCGCATACAAATTTTGTCAAAAAAAATTTACTCTCGATGCGCACCCGCTATGTGCGGCACTTGGCTATTAAATACAATGCTTGAATATATTATTGTTACAATCTTAATCGACTAATGTAATTTAAAATAATGCTATAAGAAAAGACACTCTCAAACACGGATCAACTATCGCAAAAAAGAATGCAACTATAACATTATAGAAACAGTTATTCCTAAAAGATTCCTAACGATGCATGTATTACGATAAACAATTATTCGCCGTCGAAATGATGTCAAAACTAGACACCGCTGCCGCTAGACACGAATACTTGGCTATACATTTAAATATACAAATAAAAAATAAAAATATGCCTATCAACTCTCATGTATGAAAATCTCCCACAAACTAAACACCCCCGTTAAAGTACTACGGTAGTATTTGGGTAAAACTAAGGGTCCGTTTGGTTTGTTAAGGGATTTGGATTTGGATTTAGATTTGGATTAGGATTAGGATTTGGTATAAATTTTAAGAAAAAAAAAATATATGAGAGAGAAAATATATAAATAATATAATATTAGAATTTAAAAAATATATAAAAGAAAATAAATTAATTTTTTTTATAATAAAATAAGTTTTAAATTAAAATAAATGGTGTAGATTAAATGAGGACCCACATTATTTGAAAATGACAAAATCATAGTTGAAAGTTATTTTCTAAGGGGTAGTCTAATGAGACACCCCATGATTTACTTTGCCCACACCCCATAGGTTGTACTCGTGTACTTTTTAATATGTATAGTATATTTATTTGTGTAGTGTTTTTATATGTAGAGTATATTTATTTGTGTAGTGTTTTTATATGTGTGTATATTTATTTGTGTAAAATATATTTGTGTAGTTTTTTACGTTGTGTTTTTTTAGGGCAAATGATAAAAAAAAGTATCATACTTGTCATCATTTGCTCTTGTGGGTAGCCATTTTTTTTTTTTTGCTTTTGTGGGTACTATACTTTCAAATTCATCTTCTTTAGGGTACTATGTGACATTTTTGCCCTTCGGGAAAAAAAATTTTCTATTAGCTAAGAGGGGCAAAAATGTCCAAAAATTTTGCAAAATACCCTGAAGAGGATGAATTTGAAAATATAGTACCCACAAAAGCAAAAAAAATTGTTCGCTACCCACAAGAGCAAATGGTGTCAAGTATAATACTTTCTTTTATCATTTGCCCTTTTTTTTATTGTGTATTTGTTTCCATTTAATTAAACAATAACAATAAAACATTAAACATTAAAACATTAAACAAGTATAACAACAAATGCTACTACTGCTACAACGAAATCTACTCCACATGAAGATTATTAATGTCATCTATAAGGTCATAGAGTATTCCACTCGACTGACATGCGTGATCAACGGGATTTCTTGCCAATTCCAGTGATGCCTCCAACGTCTTTATTCTTGCCTTCAACATATTGTTTTGAGACAATAACATCTGGTTTCTTGTTTCAAGCATGTTGATCGTGTTATCTTTAGTTTCGCAGTTTGAGCACTGCGTTGAAGAAGAGCCTTGACTAAAGTACTTTTGTTAAAATACTGATAAGGTTTTAAAATGTACCTTTTTGAGGGGTCATTTAAGCCCTTATTTGATCACTTTTTTATCCGTTATTACTTAATATCGTTCATTTTCACTTTTTAGGTATCTTGAAGGCAAAATGCTGGAATGACACTTATTCGAACGAAAAGGCGCGAATATACGAAGAAAATGGCCAAAGTCAAGAATCGAGACACTCAAGCTGCTGGAACTGAAAGGGACGGCGTCAGGTGTTATATGCGACGTCGTCGCATCACTTTTGTGACGGCTCAGTAGCCAAATTGCTTATTTACAAGTGACGGTGTCAGGTTTTAAAAGAGTAGGTCGTCGCAACTAAGACGACCTAGATTTGATCCAGACGACTTCAGAGACTGAATGGGACGGCATCACAAGACTAACATGGCCAAGACGAAACCCTAATGACGGCAACCCGACGGCGTCACAAATCAAAGGGTGACGCCGTCGCATATGTAATCTTATATATAGAATCCGAATTTTTTAGTTTTCAGTGTGTAGTCTTTTGGAGTAAAAACCTAAACCAAACCAAGGCTGTCTTGTACAGTATTTTAGGGTTCCAAACCCTATCTTACATCAAGATAAGTGTTTTACTTCATTAATTTAATTATGTCTTCAATTACTTGTGTGTATGCTTGCATGTTCCCCATGTCCGGCTAATTTACTTGCGTGTTTGCTTAGGGAATATGAAACTTAATTATTGAATATTGATAGGTTGTCTCTTATCTTAATTGTTAATGATCTAGTAATGTGATAGGTCATCCGTTGTGTAGTTAATGCTTGATTAATCTTTGTGAACCTTAGTTTATAATACCTAGAGTTGTTGTAGGCTAAACCATCCGAAGAGTACCTTAGAGTTAAAGTTTATAAATCCTAGAGATTTTGTAGGCGATACACTTTGGTAGTTTCAAAGAGTTAGGGATAAACGCATACCCTACGACCTTAGACACACAACGCGATTAAGAATAAGGACGTGACAATTCAACAATCAATAGGAGATAATTAAGGAGTAATAAAACCTAAGTAAACACATCTTTAAATCATCATACGAGCACACAATAATTAGACATAGACTACATACACAACTAGATTAGATAATTAGATAAGTAGAGTAATCGGTAGAAATACAAACCCCCAAATCCAAACCCCGAGATTCGTACCTTTCCATTTCCTAAAAAACATAAAAAGATAAAAAAATAATCTTCCTCAACCCCAACCTTAGTGTACTAACTTCTCACTAGCATTCCTATTCCCCTAGAGAACGATATCAATTCCCGTGGCTTACCCTAATACTACACTACAACGATTAGGCTCACTGCCTAGGGTGTTGAAAAACTTGCTCGACGAAAAGGAAGTTCCTTTGACCCCGAACGACGCGTGTAGCGTTATCAAATACATCCTTCCACATAAAGTATCGACACCCATAGTCTTTTGTCCCTGGCTGTTACATGGTGAAACAATTATAAGAAATGTATTCGTAACAAACAAGTTATTGATATATTTTCGTAAATAAACAAACATATAATTATTTACCTTTGATAAAGGACATGCATAATACTTTTGACCATAACTTTTGGGATGTTCTTTCAATTATAAGTCCCCGTTCACAACGACACAAGAAAGGATTTTTTTGTTGCATCTGGCCAAAAGAATTTGTATAATTATTTACAACATAAATTAGTAATATCATGGTTCACAAAATTACAAGCTTCGAATACATAAATAACCAAGCTTGTTATAGATTAATAGTTGATACATGGTTTACAAAATCACAATATAACTAGAAACTAATATCAATCACGGCCGAGGCGTAGTCGCTCCAATGATGCTGCCATCTGTCCCACACGAAACTCTAACTCTGAAATGCGTCTCCTCAATCTGGCAATCTCTCGCTCGTACTCGTCAAAGCGAGACGGCTGTAACAAAAGATGAGGAAGAACCGGAGGACAGTCTATAAAATTCTCCTCATCTGCAACTAGAGATATAGCTGGATGGGGAGGCAAATAAGATGGAGAAGAAGGCACATAATCTGGACTCTCAACACGAGCGGTTGTGTTGCTGACAAACTAAATGTCCCTCCACTGAATGTCATCCGATTCCTGTAACAAAAGATGAGGAAGAACCGGAGCAAGAGCAGAAATCTGTAACAAAAGATAACGAATAGTTTACTATAAATCAGTAATCGTTTACTATAAATCAGTGATCGGTAATCGTCTATACATGTTTTGTTGTTTACAATATAAACCAGTAATCGTTTTCTATAAATCAGTAATCGTTTGCAACATATGTCTATACTACGTATATCTAAACATGTTTTGTCGTTCAGCAAATAGAGTTGCCCATCCTGCGGCCACGTCATGTCTGAACGCCCTCCATTGTGGTTGAGTATGCGGGAGTGGTGAGTTTCCATCTAGAACCGCATGAACGTAGTGAGCAGTCTAGGCTTCCCCCACATGAAGAATCACAACGGGGGACAATACCAGTGTTCTAAAAGGCGCGCCATGGCACCGCCAAGGTGCGAGGCGTGGCCTCGGTGCCACGAAATGAACCAAGGCGCGAGGTCTAGGCGTCGTGTGAAAAGGCGTGAGATAAGGCGCGAAAAGGCGCGCCTTTTGGTAAGGCATGGCGCCATTTTTAGAAGAATTTAAGGGATTTACGGATTTAGGCTTGAATTTCTAGTATTTGGGTTATTTCCTTCTTGGGCCTCGTTATTTCAAAACTTAATTCCTATTTTGGCCTCATATTTGGGCCTGGTTATTTGGGATTGGGGCTTTAGTTATTGAAATTGCCCTTAAAAAATGATATAAAATTATAAATACATAAATCTATAATTTTTTTTTGCCGCCTTAAGCACGCCTTATGAAACGCAAAGGCTTGTAAGGCTTGAGGCGTGGCTATGCCGCCATGCCACGCCTCACGCCTTTTAGAACATGGACAATACTTGTGTTGTATCTGGACCGGACCTAAGCGGAAGACACGTAGTAGATGTTGAATTGGATATGCATACAATTGGATGATTAAGAATTGTAGCAATAGCCGCTCCCGTGTCTGGCAAAATCATCCAGTATTCGTGGGGTGCAAATCCTGATCCAAACCAACCCAGCGAGTGCGAAATATGTTCAAATCAAGTCCCTACATTTCCCTATAAAGTTCCCGGTGATTGTTTACCTCTTCACTGACAAGAGTTCGAAGGTTGCGCCATATCTCTTCGGGATGACCAAGACCTACGCCAATGGCTCGATAGCCACAATTTCCATCACCTTCAACGTTAACAATCCTTAGGATGTACCGTCGAAAAAGCACTGGAATTCGAGCCATAAAATATTCGCTATCGTCATCTGCAATGTACAACTCGTGTCTTAAATCGCCCTGGTTAGCAGGCTCTCCCACATATGAACTATGTCTCGTAGGTTCTTCGTTCAAGTCTGGGACTTTTTTAGGTTTTGAATAACTTCTACGGTGCCCAGTGGTTGGTTCTTTGTTCAAATGTGGGATTTTTTTAGCCTTGGAATTTTTGTCCTTTGCGCTCGGATGTCCACGAGTACTTTTGTTAATAGCAGGTTCACGGGTTGATACAGATTCAGGAGCGTATATACCTCTCATCATGTTTAACATATTTTTCTTGACAAATGACGAAGCTTTGCTAAAAACATTTTGGAATTTTTCTACGTCAGCTTGACAAGAAAGATTATCTTCAGGCTCTTCAGGCGTATGAGTAGGTCGGGGTCTAGGCCAGGGAGCACTTAATGTTCACCAAAAATTATCAACAACATTAAGTAAAATAGGCCATCCTGCATTCGAAAAAAGTGACTAGTATAAATTATCGGTATTGACGGGGAGAATAACTTGATAGGCATAAATTTAATATACATACCATGAATTTGATAGTAAACCAGTTCGTGATAGCATGGTAACCCACAAACTAACCGCAACTGATGACCACATTCATGTGGGTCCATATCCAGTTTACTTTCTGCGACAATGAGTAGTAAAATATGTTTTGAAACATTATACCGCAATTCATCAAATAGTGTGTCCTTACACACATGCAGTTTCTTGGTTATGCTTGTATTAAAAGAGTCTCTTATCGTAGTTTCTTGCGCAGCTAGAATCTTATCGACTGAACTTAACAACGTGTCTAAGTTGGACTGTGTGGAGCCCAAGTATAACTTCAACAACGCGTGTTGAACCTCAACTCTACATGTTGTTGTCTGGCCGAAGCTGCGATATGGATCGGTAATGTACGACACGAACATGTGATAGTAATGTTGCAGCCAATTATTAAAATACCGCAAAATGTCTGAGAAAACAATGAATTAATAAAGTGAGAAAACAATTCGGGTACTTATTTATTAAATAATAATAAAAAAATGAATTAATAGTTAAATACCATGTTTTTGGACCAATAACTCCTGTAGGTGCTGGTAATAGTGCATGAACACATCTTGGGTCGGAGCTTTAACCATCAAATCCCATGACCATCTAACGGACGCATACTCCTCTTCCGTATCGAATCTGTGTCTGCAATTCTTGAGCACATTTTGATTAATATGCCATCGACAGAGTAACTTGTTAGCATTTGGGAATTTTGCTCTGCATGCCCCAATCAACGCTAAATCTCTGTCGGTGACGATAACCCGCGGGTAATATTGTTCTTCTATCACCCTCTTAACACATTCCAACACCCCATCTGAAATGTGGCTCTTTTTCACAGTTTAAAAAGCTAAACGACATTGAGAATGTTTTGTTTGTTGAAGTAACTCCAACAATTGTAAAGAATGACAGTTTAAACAACGTGGTGTTGTATGTGGAGTCCATCAACATGATTTCTGGGAATGTTGTCCATAGGGCATATGACGTCGGGTGAACAAAAAATATTTCCTCAAGCTCATTAGTGCGGTCATTTACCCTGGGGTAATATGTATAACCTTGACGCCTCAAATGTGCTAAAAGGACTTGTATTGGAGTTCTATCACCACGAATGGCGCCGCGTATCTTGTTTTGTGTATTATATATCGTTTTAATGTTAGACACGTTATCCGGATCGCTCTCTTTTAGTGACGAAAGTATAATTCGTGGTGCTACTTTATGTTTTCTCAATTGCTTCACCAAAACTAACTCATGATCTTTTAATCGCATTGCGTGTGGAAAACCATGGAACGAATCTACAAAATCATGATTATGCCTCAGACACTTGACCCTCAAGATCCAAGCATTAGTTTCACCTTTTATATATTTCGCCAGTAATTTGAATGGATAATTAGTTTTAGCGGTACTAGTCTGCCGTTGAAGTTCATCTTCTAAACCTTCACGTGCAGACGTCCCATGTCTTGAACACTTAAATTCGATTGAGTACTTATATCCCCTATCTGTTTTGGTTCTTGCTTTAACAATAAGAAAACCGATCGATTGAGCAATAGATTGCACCTAATTAATTAAAACATCTTCATCAGGGAACACCTAAAAAAATAAAAAATACAACTTTTATAATTTTCATTTTTAACATATAATTTATAACTTTTTTTACATTTTTTAACAATTTTTTTTTATTTTTACAAATTTTTAAAAAACCTTTTACCTTTTATAAAAAATACAACTTTTATAAAAACATTTTTAACAAATTTTACAAACTTGTGTATACCTTTTTTTACAAACTTTTGTATAGTTTTTGTTTTACAAAATTTTCTATACTTTTTTTTTTTTACTTTATATACTTTTGTATTTCACAAAAAAAAATAAATAAAATAAAAATTAAAAACACGTTTTTATTAAAACTGTGTGCGCTGGCCCCCGGTTTTACCCACCCCACCCCACCCCTCATTATTCTCTCACTAATATCTATCTTTTCCTCTCATTATTCTCTCACCCTCTCACACACAAAAACTCTCTCTCTCTCTCTCTAATTTGATAAGACTTTTTAGATCTAGATCTAACAAGTAAAAAACTTGTTAGATCTAAAAAAGAGGGTGGTTTCTGTGGTGGTGATGTTTATGTGGTGAAAGGACTTGTTTGGTTTCGTTGCTTATTTGATCAAACAAGTTTTTAGATCTTGAAAAAAAGTTGATGGTTTCTGTTGTGAAAAAACTTTTTGAGGTTGGTTTCGTTGCTTATTTGTTTTATACCTAAAAACTTGTTAGATCTAAAAAACAATTGGTGGTGATGTTTGTGGTGGTTTCTGTGGTGAAAGGACTTGTTTGGTTTCGTTGCTTATTTTTTTGATCTAAAAATTTTTTAAATCTTTAAAATTTTTTAGATCTTGAAAAAAAGTTGATGGTTTCTGTTGTGAAAAAACTTTTTGAGGTTGGTTTCGTTGCTTATTTTTTTTATATCTAAAAACTTGTTAGATCTAAAAAACAATTGGTGGTGATGCTTGTGGTGGTTTCTGTGGTGAAAGGACTTGTTTGGTTTTGTTGCTTATTTTTTTTTTAGATATAACAAGTTTTTAGATCTTGAAAAAAAATTTAGATCTTGAAAAAAAGTTGATGGTTTCTGTTTTGAAAAAACTTTTTGAGGTTGGTTTCGTTGCTTATTTTTTTTATATCTAAAAACTTGTTAGATCTAAAAAAGAATTGGTGGTGATGTTTGTGGTGAAAGGACTTGTTTGGTTTCGTTGCTTATTTTTTGTGGTGATGTTTTGCAGGTGATACTCGTGTATTTTTACAGGGGTAGTCTAATGAGTCACCCCATGATTTGCTTTGCCCACAACCCATAGGTTCTACTCGTGTATTTTAGATGATGTTTCTGTTGTGATGATGTTTCTGCTGAAACTTGTTGGGGTGCCTCATTAGACTACCCCTCTGTTTGGTGTTGCAATAGCATGACCTAGCTGGTGTGATGCTTAAGCTGTTTGGTAATGCAACACCCCATTATGGGGTGTTTGTACTTTGGTGAGCTAGCTGGTGTGATGGTTAAGCTATTTTGAAACCATCACAACTGCTTAAGCAGTTGATGATGGTTTCTTGAAATAAGCAGTTTCTTAACTGGATGGTAAAGTGATGATTTTTATAAAATAAGCCGTTTTATCTCACTTTGCAACTTTCAATGAAATAAGCAGATTTTAAAAAGAAAGGCAATGATGATTTTTATAAAATAAAAGCTTAGAGTTTTGGCGTGGCAAAACTGAATGGACGGTAAAGTGAGTTTCTATCTCACTTTGCAACATTCGAATTTGCAGCCAACATGATATAAAGAGCTAATAATCTGAGCCTATTCGATAAGTTTTTTTACCTCTTGTGTGTCAAATGGTGAACTAGACATGGTGTTGTTGTTTTCTTGCTAGTTGGTGGAATGTGAGACTTGTGTTGTTGCTTTCTTGCAAGTTGGTGTTGTTGTTTGTTGCTAGTTGGTGGAATGTGAGACTTGTGTTGTTGCTTTCTTGTGGCATTATAAGCCTGAACTGCTGTGAAATGATCTGCAGTTTGAGAATCTTACTTACCACTTGTGAACTTGCTGCAGTTTGCTTTCTTGTGAACTTTTGCAGTTTGGGAATCTTACTTACCACTTCCACATTGAAAACGTGTAAACGTGTAAAATTTTGAACTTGTGAACTTATTCAGTTTGAGAATCTTGTAAACTTGCTGCAGTTTGAGATAAAATTTAGAACTTGTGAGGCGATGATGATAACCGAAACCGAATTGACGATAAAGTGAGATTTTTATCTCACTTTGCAACATTCGAATTTGAGCCTTAAAGTTTCCCGAGGCGATGATGATAACCGAAACTGAATGGACGGTAAAGTGAGATAAAATCTCACTTTGCAACATTCGAATCTGAGCCTCAAAATTTTTCGACTACGTTTTTATTTTTTTAAAAAAGTTATAAAACATAAACTTGTATAAACACAAAACTGAAACAAAAAAAACTCGTAGAAACTTGTAAAAAGTTATAAAACTGAAACAAAAAAAAAATTGTAAAAAGTTATAAAACTAAGAAAAAAAAACTTGTAAAAAGTTATAACAAAAAAACTTGTAAAAACACAAATCTTGTAAAAAAAACCAAATAACTAGTAGTAAAAAAACTTATAACAAAATTTTGGCACGGAAATCGAGGAAAAACATAAAGTACCCTTGTGAACTTGCTGCAGTTTGCTTTCTTGTGAACTTTTGCAGTTTGGGAATCTTACTTACCACTTTCACATTGAAAACGTGTAAACGTGTAAAATTTTGAACTTGTGAACTTATTCAGTTTGAGAATCTTGTGAGCTTGCTGCAGTTTGAGATTGTAAGATATAACTTTTCACATACACATCAAACCATAACACAAAGTAGCATATAGGAGGAATTCTAGAGAGAGAAAGTTAGAGGTTTAGGGAACTTAGTGAGAGAAAGTGAAAGATATTATTATGAGCTCCAACTCTCTACCTTGGAAGGTAGAGAGTATTTATAGTCTTACATAACTCGCCACACTTTGGGCTGTGGATCAGGCATACAGTGGGTAAAGACCCGTCCGTCCTCCACGGTGTTACTTAACTAAATTACTACTTAACTTAGAAGAACTACGACTACGAGCTTTTTAACGATTACATATACTTGAGGTGACCGACTCTTTAATACCGGGAATTTCTAATTCCTAACAATCTCCCCCTAAGGGAGGTCACCTCAATCATGTACTACAATTACATTGAATACAAATAGATATTACATCTAACAATTGATCTTGCATTTTTGATGTAGTCCTTTGCTCCTAAGCTCGTAGTCATTGATTCTTCACAATGCATGTTTGGTTATTCCAAGTGGAGGTCTTTTACTGATCCACGTGATGATAAGTTTGAGCCATCTTTGGAGATCATCAGCCATCAACAATCTCTGAGACATCCATTGTGGTGTTGTGACTTTGGGACCGACATGCTCACATTCCGGATCATGATATCTTCTCATCAGAGTAGCGGAAGCATTTGTTGAATCACGATATTGGCAGCAGCGTAGCAGAAGCATGGAGTGAAAATATCAGAGTCATTGATGCACTAATCATGATTTCTTTTGAGATGAATGTGTTAAGTGAGCATGCGGCTGTGGATTGACCGCTTCATTCTGATCAGCTGCAAACGTCGGGCGTACCTGCATACAACAGTTAGCAACAAATCGCACGAAAGTGTCTTTGATCACTTTCGTTGAATTGAGGTACACGGCCCACGGTTCCCCGTTGATCAGTACATGTACTGCCTGTGATCAGGTATAATTCCGAAGAATTTCCTTGACAGGGTTTCGCAGCTGTTCTAGCTGTTCTCAAACCGGAACATCTCAAAGAAGACAACACGGAGTGAGTGAACCAGCGAATTTTAAGTCCACTGATTGATGAAAAAGAGATTTGAAAAACAATCGTGTATTGCTCAATAGAAATTGTTTTTGCAATACAACGAAGGTTTTATTGAAAATCAATTATCAATCATAAAAATACCTTTTGGTTTGAAACATGAGTACACAGTCGATGTGCTAAAGAAAAGAGTTTTTAAGCACAAAGACCGGTTTTTCAAAGGTATCCGTCAATCCATAACCTGAACCAGGATTGATTCAAGAAATTGAATCGCCCCATTGTTTCTGTTCAGTTGTCACATGGTTGATCTATATGATAGATCTCACATGCCACCTACCAGGAGCTTGTTAGATGTTGGCTCCAGAAGGCTTTCCATCTTCATTGTGAATATGTAAACACATCACTCAGATGTTCTGGCAATACCACAAGGATAATGCGTAGGACTCAAGATATAATCTCTCTTTCCACATTGTGTGAAACAGAGAGTCTTCATTGAAAGTGTCCTAATGAAATTTATTGATGATCTCGTGGCTCTAGACTCAATTTGTGCATATTTGGATCCTGTGACGGAGACTAGGGAGAGGGTCTCCTTCTTCAATATCAACCATCTCTAAGAGAAAGTCGATAGATAATGTTGGTTCCCCGTGAGAATGAAACAAGCCCTTTTAAGAGGAACTTGAGTGGTTTGGAAAGTTGAAGTGCAGTGCGTCACTGGGTCCATGACGTCTTGTCTTCAATACCGATGTTACCATCAGTAGCATATGAATTGAACCCGGTTTCTGCCCTAAGGTTGAATAGATGGAGGGCTATTTGTTTTCACCCTTTTCTCATTCAATTCTTTTTAATTCTTCAACCCCTTCAGTGCTTACCGAGACTTCATAGCTAGAACCTTGTTGGGTTTATTCCAGTACTAGCTCAGTCTTAGTCCGCACTCTTCCCTTATCTCAATTTTCTCCTTTTATCATCATACCTAAGGACTTCTACACTAACTAGTGGATTGTCCCTGGGTAGATCCCTCCGGTTCTGGCGGATCATGGGAACACATACCTAACCTTATCATCCTTATATCACCGTACATAAAGTAAAGTTGGTCGGTCTAATTGGTATTGTTCATCTGCCATTGGATCCAATTGAAAACCATTTGAAAATCAATTCAGATACTTGTGATATATTATCAAAGCATTTTGTACCTGAATTGTTTTTGATATTTTTAGAACGAGAACTCCCCCTCAACATGTGCATCAAGTATTGAAAATGTTTTGCACACGGAGGCAAGAGAAAGAATTAACTTCTTTTGATTACCATTTTCTAAAAAATATCAACATCACTTCCCTCAACAGATCAAGTGGGTATAGCATTTCCGGGAAGGATGAGGTTTCCATGAATTTGCTCCCCCTCAATATGTGCCTCGAGGTTTGAAAAGAGTTTTGCACATACTAGAGGGAACCTGCACATTGGGATGAATGATCACATTTCAAATCAAAGGTTTAAGATAGATGCTCCCCCTCAACATGTGCATGAAAATTTGAAATCGTTTGTCACATGTGGGAAGGACAGCATGTACATTCTTATAACATCATTTGCCGAATTATCAGTTTAAATCCAATTTAAATCACACATTCTCCCCCGATCACAATTATCAAATCATTTGAGATTTGTGATCTCGTATAGATTTAAATTGATTTTGAAAGCTTTTAAGGAGAATTGTGACATGATTGTGAAGGCGTTTGAACTGATAAGGATCGGATTTTAAGACTTTAAACTCCATTTATAAAACATGCATGTATATCTTTTGAAAACAATTTAATGCCAAATAACTTTTTAATTTAATTGAAATCATTCTCCCCCTCAATAAATGACGTAGGTTGTTGATTGAGAGATAAAGATTTTGACAAATAAGTTCTGATGATTATCAAAAATAGAGATTGAGTTATTTTTCAAAGCATTTAGTTTTCAGTAGATAGGAGTTTATAGAATCAGAGCATAGGATTTGAAAACAAGGTAAAACATGGCTCTGTTCTTTCTTTAAAACCGGGTTATTGCCTGAAGATGACAATAAACCATTTCTCTTTCTCCCAAAAATATTTTTTGATTTTTTGATTGATTTTTTTTTTTTTTTTTTTTTTTTTTTTTTTTTTTTTTTTTTTTTTAAAGAATTCGAACAACATCTAAAGTCCCGTGTCATTCTTTGAATGACAGCACAAAGACCGTAGATATTATCGAACCGTGAAAAACATGACAAAAATGACAATATTTTTTGAAGATTTTTCGAATTTTTCAGATTTTTATGGATTTTGAAAGTTTTATAATTTTCTATTTTGTTTTTCGAATAACTATTTACAAGAGATAGATGAAGAAAGACCTTTACTCCTCGTCTTCCTCCTGAAGACGTTTGAGAGTTTCTGGTTGAAGGCTTTTCAAACCAAGACGTGGAAGAATAAACTCAAAACGTTCTCTTGGAAGAGCTTTGGTGAAGATGTCCGCTAACTGATATTCAGACCTCACAAAATATAGTTCCACCACACCTTTTTCCACTTGTTCCCTGATGAAATGATGTGGAATGTCGATATGCTTTGCTCTTGAGTGTTGAACGTTGTTGCATGAGAGAGCAATAGCACTTTTATTATCACAGTACAGAGGGATTTTGTTGAATTCAAAGCCATAGTCAGATAATTGAGATCTCATCCATAAGATTTGAGCACAACAAGATGACATGGCTATGTATTCAGCCTCTGTAGAGGAAATAGAAGTACTCATTTGCTTCTTTGAAGACCAGCTCACAAGCTTATCACCCAAGAACTGAGCACCTCCAGACGTACTTCGACGTGTATCTTGACAACCTGCATGATCGGCATCTGCATAGGCCGTTAGTGACATACCGGTGTCCTTCGGGTACCATAGTCCCATATTGATGGTTCCTTGGAGATACCGAAAGACCCGTTTAACTGCTTCAAGGTGCTTTTTAGTAGGCTTAGCCTGGTATCTAGCACACATGCATACAGAGAACAAGATGTCTGGTCTACTAGCAGTGAGATACATCAGGGATCCAATCATACTCCGATATTTCGTTTGGTCAATCATGATCCCTGAGAGGTCCTCATCTAGTTTGGTTCGGTCAATCATGGGGGTGTCAACAGGGTCACTTGAATCAAATCCAAATTTCTTTAAAATCTCTGTTGCATATTTAGATTGATTTATGAAAATGCCTCCGGGACTTTGAGAAATTTGTAATCCCAAGAAAAATGACATTTGTCCCATCATTGACATTTGAAACTTTGAACTCATTTCATTTGAAAAACGATCACATTCCATTGGGTCAGTCGAGGCAAAAATAATATCATCAACATAAATTTGAACATGAATCAAATGTTTGCCTGACTTCCTGGTGAACAATGTAGGATCAACTGCTCCTTTGATGAATCCGGTTGATAGAAGAAACTTTGATAGTGTATCATACCATGCCCTTGGAGCTTGCTTTAAACCGTAAAGAGCCTTCTTCAAACGATAAACGTGAGTAGGATGCTCTTGATTCACAAATCCTTCAGGTTGGCTGACGTAGACGACTTCTTTAAGATCTCCGTTTAGAAATGCCGTCTTTACATCCATCTGATATACCACCATGTTCTTACTAGCAGCATTAGCCAGAAAGATTCTGATTGCCTCGATTCGAGCAACTGGAGCAAAAGATTCTTCAAAGTCTATACCCTCCTCTTGACGATATCCTTTAGCAACTAATCGAGCCTTGTTCTTCAACACATCACCATGCTCATCAAGTTTTACTTTGAAGATCCATTTTAGAGCTATAATCATAGCACAGTTTGGAGCAGGTACTAACTCCCATACATCAAGACGATCAAACTCATGAATTTCATCTTGCATAGCATTGAACCAGCTATCTTCATTCATAGCAGTTTTAACATCTTTTGGTTCGATCTTAGATAGTACGGAGTTGAAAAAGCACCATAAGGCATCGGTTGCGAGTTGCTTCCGGGTTGATACAGGACGAGAGGGATTTCCAATGATGTTGTCTAATGGATGATCGTGAGTCCATTTTCTGAGGTGTTTATGTGGCATTTGTTGAGGAACTGAAGTAGCTGAGTCGATGTCTCCTGAAGAAGATGGTTCTGATGATGATTCAGGAGTAGCAAATATGTTTTCAAATGGAGCATCTTCAGGAGTCGCAAAGGGATTAACTTCATCATTGATGCCAGAAACATTTCCATGAAGTACATTTGAAGAATGATGATTTGTTGATGAGACTGAAGGATCAGCAGCAGGTGCTTCTTGACTTACAGATATTGAAACTGATGGATTGACTTCATTCACTGGAATATGAGCATCCTCTGTTGTAGGGATCAGCACCTCATTAGTAGTAGACTCATACAGTTCATCAAACATTGGATCAAACAATTTCTTTACATCATCTTCAGATGGAGGTACATATGGCGTTTCTTGAGAGGAGTTTGGAACAAGGGATGAACCAATAGGACTGTTTTGAAGTGCGGGTCCTGAGCTGGAGTGTCCAGGAGCCATTTGACCGGTCAGCTCATCAAACGTAACGTGAATTGTTTCCATGATATTTCGGGTTCTTTTGTTGTAGATTCGGTATCCCTTTTTGTTTGGTGCATATCCTACAAATACTCCAATGTCAGCTTTAGCTCTAAGTTTGCCCAAGTCTTGACCCTCATTAGTTGGATAGCACAAGGCACCAAACACACGGAGGAAAGATAGATTAGGTTTCCTGTTGTGGACAAGTTCATATGGAGTTTTTCCATGAATGGTGTGAATCAGGGAACGATTTTGTGTGTAACATGCAGTGGCAATTGCTTCAGCCCAGAGAAACATTGGAACCTTTGAGTAGATCAACATTGTTCTAGCAGCTTCAACAAGAGTACGATTTCGTCTTTCAACTACACCGTTCTGTTGAGGGGTTCGTGGAACACTTCTTTGATGGCTGATTCCAACGCTTTCATAGAATTCACTAAGTTGTTTGTTGACAAACTCAGTTCCAATGTCTGTTCTGATAATTCTGACAGTTTTGTTTAGTCTAACCTGCAGCTGTTTGATGAGTTTGATGATGATATCAGGAGTTTCATCCTTTGTCCTTAAGAACTTGACCCAGGTGAATCTAGAATAATCATCAACCACAACTAACACATATTTCTTCCCAAAGATATTCTGCACCCTCATTGGTCCACATAAATCCATATGAATCATATGAAGAACTTCTGTGACAGAGTTAGTAGGTTTGGGTTTATGGGCATACTTCTTGCTTTTTCCCAATTGACATGCTGAACAAAGATGATCCTTTTCATACTTTAGTCTAGGTAAACCTACAACTAAGTCCTTTCTAGAAAGATCGTTGATGGTGCCGAAGTTCAAGTGATTGAGACGACGATGCCATAACCATGACTTTGTTTTTGAAGCCTTTGATAACAAGCAGATTGGTGAAGCTCTCATCATGTCATCGATAGAGATGGTGTAAAGGTTTGAGCCACGAGTTCCTTTCAACAGTTCCTTACCATTAAGATCTCTAACGAAGCAGGTATGTTTTCTGAAAGCTACTTCTAGATCAGAATCACATAATTGACCAACAGAGAACAGATTATGACCTAAACCTTCCACATAATACACTCTGGAGATGACACTATCACCGACAACATAATCTCCATAACCCATAATAGCACCGAAATGATCATTACCAAATCTAACAGTCCCGATGAATTTGCTCACGAAGTTCATGAGCCGTGACCGGTCTCCAGTCATATGCTTGGAACAGCCTGAGTCCAGGTACCACAGAACGATTTGAACGATCTGCAGTTGAACACAGACAAGAATGGATAACTGGATAATTGGGATCCCCATGCAAGAATGGGTTCCATTTGGTTAGTAGCAACAGTTGGACCACCCACATCAGAAATAGAAGCATTCATATCAGATAGTGAGGTAATGGAATCATTGTGAATAGATGCAATACTAGTGTCTGTATTAGCCCTATTTACAGTGTGACCACTTCTTAAGGGAATAGTTCTACCAGTAGGCATCCATTTTCTAGTGGGCATTATCTGATTAGTCTTATGACCAACAGGTATCCAATAAAAGCCTATTCTGCTGAATGTTCTTCCTGTGGGTTTCCATTGTTTTCTAACTCTCTTTCGCTTTTGCCTTTTAGCCTTTTTAGCATGAATTTTAGCATTAACAACATTAACTGGACAATTAACATCATTAGGCAGAACATTAACATCACATTCATGATTAGAAACAGAATTCAAGCAAACATCAGTACAAGTTTTGCAAATAGTATCAGAATTCGAATTAATTACAGTACGCTTATGGCTAATACTAGAATCAACACGATTCGTTTTATCAAACTTAAGGTTCCTAGATTGTTCTTCTACTTTCTTCCAGTGCACATTCTTAGCTTGAGAGGTCCTATCATTCCTTGTATTGTCTTGAGACTTTGACCTGCTCCCTTTAATGTCACTGATTACTCCTGTAGAGGGAATGGGAACATTAGTTTGTTTTACTACTCTTTGCACCACCTGTTTAGATGTGCTGGGATCTGAACTACATGCAGGTGCACTACGGTTCACTTTCATAAAGCTAGATGTACTGAGATTAGTACTCCTAGAAGGCACATTTGAGTTCTCTTTCCTAGCATTGACAGATCTAGAATCTGAACTACTCAAGGGTACACTACGGCTCTCATTCAAAACATTGGGAATCGAGTGCATATCATATTTGGCCTTAGGCATTGAGCATGGAATCAAAGGGTTAACTCTCTCACCTAATGTCTTTGGGCATATAGTGATCAAGCATTCTAAGATTTCTTGAGATCGTTTGGCATATGAGCATGCATGTCCAATTGCATTATCATGAGGTTTCTCTAGCTTATCCTCTTCAACAATCTCACGCAGGCATTCTAAGCAATCCTTAAGGGATGAGAAATATGTTTGAATGGCAAGTTTGTTGTTCCTTAGGTGAGGGGGGACATATGTCACAGATAAAGCAGATTTATTACCAGAGTGAACCTTAGATACAACATTCTCCTCATTGATCATTGGCATTTTCCCTTTTACCTGACTCTTTAGATTCTCAATTTCCTTTTGCAATGAAGTTATTTGTTCGTTGTTTTTGTTACGAGTGACTTTAATTGATTCAAACAACTCATTGAAATGACGTTTAACCTTTTCATTCTCTTCTAGAAAACTTTCGTTTTCCTTTTGTAAAGCATTTACTAGGTTTTGAAGATGAAACGTTTGAGAATTCTGAGAATCTAAAGAATGAGGCATTTGGGAGCCTGTCATATTGTTCGTTTGACCCTTTAATTGAGAGATTTGGGCTTTCAACTTTCTGATCGTGTTACACTGAGCATGAATCTGTTCATCTCGTTTGTTAATTTGAAAAACTGCATCAAACTCTGGAGCATCTGAAGATGTCTTGATATTTGAAGTTTTGACATTTTCTTTGAGATGTTGATATTTTAGTTGTAGATTAAAATACTCAACTTCTAGTTTAGAAAAATGTTTAACCAAATTGTCATGATCATCCAGTTCAATTTTCTCATTTAGTTTAGAATTAGTTTTTTCAAGCTCAATGACACGATCATGGGAGACTTTCAGGGCCACAGATAGTTCATGAAATTTGGAAGCAGTAATAGAGCAATTTGAAGCAGTGAAAAAGACATCTTGAGCAACACATTCAGTAATAAGATTCTCATTTAATGTATGCAGGTTCTTTCTCTCAATCTCATTATATTTTAGTGCACGCTCATAGTCATTAATTTCAACTATTATTGCATCAAATTCCTTTTCCATTCCCTTAATATCTGTTTCAATCCCCTTTTTAAGACTCTCAAAGTGATCCTTTAGAAGTTTAAAGAAAGGCATGACCTCAGTTAAATAACATTCTTTCATTTGTTCAAAACCCCTTTCTCCTTCAGTTATACCAGTGGGTGTGATCCTTTTCTTGCAAGTTTTCTCAAAATCAACAAATAGTTGAAATATAACGTATTGGCTAATTAATGTCTTGCTTTTAGTGGCAATTGTTCTAGGTACAAGATGCATTGGTGTATTAGGAGGATACACAGTCGCTCTAGGCATTTTCCGAAGGGGAGGGTTTGTTTCTACAATATTTTCAGCTTTCTGCTTATCTAAATCCATTTTCCAGAAGACTTGTTCGGGAGTCAACAATGTCTGAGTCTTAAACTTGTTCAAGGAAATCCAGTTTTCCTTCTTGTAGTCATGGGGAGTGATAATCACTTTCTTCTCTTTGCATTTAGGATCATTTAGTTTCTTATTCATTTTCTCCCTAGTGACTTCATCTAATTTCTTATCTTCCTCAGTGCACTCGACGCAACTAGGTTTCTGCCTAGGCTTAAGGACTTCATTACCATCATAAAGCACCTTATGAGCATTTCTAGCCTTTTTGATTACCTCTGGATTTGGTTCCTCTACAAGGGGAATGCTATGCTTATCGCTTAAGACACGATGTTTCGTGATCATGTGAGCAGTCTGAATGGTGTTTCCTTGCATGTACAGCTTGTTTTCAAGTTTGTTTTTCAAAGTTTTCAGATTAGAAAAATCTCTTAAGAGCTTTGATTCCTTTGCATTAAATTCTTGCTTAAGCATTTTCACATTTTCTTGAAGTTCTTGTTTTTGCTTAGCGGTTTTAGAAAGTTTTTCTTGCAAGGAATTTAATTCTTGTTTCAATACTTCTTCTCTAAAATTACTTTTTCTAATTACTGTACGCACTTGGTCATCCATTTCCTGCTCATGAGTGGTCAACTCAAATTTTGCACGTTGTTCATAAATGGCAACACGTTCCTTATAGGCATTTAGTTCAGAAATTATGGAATCATCAGGAGCACATGCAGTGTATTCATCAAAGACATATTCATTGTTGACTGCAGAAGATGCATCACTTGGTACAACTTCACTTTCACTTTGTTTCACGTATTGATCGTATGGGACAATATTGTTATTACCCATATTTTCAACATTTGATTCAATAGTTTCAGTTGATTGTACTTTGTCATGCATCTGTTGCACATCAGCATCATCGTATAGTTTTAATACCTCTGAGATGAGTTTGTCCTTGGATGGGCCAGCTTGTGATGAAGAAGAGATCTTGGGAGAGACCATTGGAGAGATGCTAGCCATAAAGATTGTGTGTGCAGTAGGTCCATCATCTACATCAGAGTCGTATGCATCACAGTCAGCGACTTGAAAGGCGTTCTGATGATTGTGACCTATCTCCTGAATAGGCTGCTCATCCACATCTGCATCATAGGTCTTGGCATAACCCTCAGCAAGAAACAGCAATTCCTCTTCATCCAACGCAGCACCATTGTCCTGAGCTTGTGCCAGCAACATCTTATCTCTGAAGTAATCAGCATTCTGTGGACGCTTTGGAGATGTGCAGTTCCTTGCAATGTGACCTTCACCACCACAGTTATAGCATTTGATTGACTTAGGTTGACCTTGGTTACCATTTCTTCCTCGATTCTGGTTTCCAACATAACCTCTCCCAGCTCCACCTCTTCCCTGATCATACTGTCTTTCCTGAACTGGTTGCCCCATAAGTTTCCCATCTCTTATCAAAGCATGGTTGTGAAGATTGGAGGCGGTTCAGATCTCATTGCAGGTGTGGAGTTTGTTGGTGTGAGGTGAAAGTGTCCTGTTCTCTTTAACCATGAGTGTTAGTTGAGTGATGAAATGTTCCATGACAGCATTTGCATCAGGTTGCTTGAACCTTGGATCAGAAATGGGTTTGTGATTATGATTATCATTATTCATGGGTGCAACTTGAGAAGCATTGTTGGAAGACCCATCATCTGTGAAGAAGGCAGTTGAATCATTTGTAGACCTTGTTTCTCCCTGACTTTTGAACTGATCAAGAATTCTCTTTTCAAACATGGCATGTCTCTCATTTTGGAGGAGGAAGGCATAGAGTTGCTCATAGTTTGTATCCTTCAATCCTTTAGTGAGTTTCACAGAAGTGACAAACTTGTGCCATTCGGGATTCATATTGTTTACAAATTTAGAGTTCAACTGAATGTTAGGCATAGTCATCTTGATGTTTCTCATGTCATTCACCAACTTATGAAATCTCACATAGTACTCATACACACTTTCATCGGGTTTCATCTTGAAGTGCTCAAATTCGTCATAGAGTTGAGATTCTCTGTCTTCCATAGTTAATTCTGAACCTGAGAGAAGCATCTTAACATTATCCCAAACTGCCTTTGCTTCAGTGTTATGATTGATCAGCTTGTAGGTGTCTTTAGGAAGACCTTGAAGAACAATGTTTGAAGCCCTGATATCTGCATCAAATCTCTTTTTCTCCTTATCATCAAGCTCATCATACATCTTAGGTCTGTCCATTCCGTAAATAGGAGTACCATCTTCATTAGTATCAAGTATGTCTCTAGTCGTTTCAACTCGATATGGTCCTTCATCAATGGATTTGAGAATGTTGACACCATTTTCCTTTCCAAGGCAATACAATCTGATTCGTTGAGCCCAAGAGTCGTAGTCAGTTCTGTCAAGCATGGGTGGACGAGTATCTGAGCCAGCTGCTTGTACATCCTCGGCAACAGTGGAGATGACAGTAGGGACGTTGGTAGACATGTTAACAGATTATACGGGATTTTATAACTCTATGATTAAACCGGGAAATAGATTCTTTCACGGGATTTTACTAAATCAAGAGAAAACCGTAAACAATCACTCAAGTCGCTAGATTATAATGTACTAAGTCGCTAGAGACAAATGCACTAAATCGCTAGCAATTAATTCGCTAGAAAGCCAAGTCGCCAGAAACCCAAGTCGCTAACAGAAAAGCACGTCGCTAAGTAGTAACTCGCTACACACCAAGTCGCTAACCAAATTTTGGCAGCAATTCGCTACACAAGTCGCTAGAGACACAAGTCGCTAAAGAGCAACTCGCTACTGACCAAGTCGCTACCACAAGTCGCTACCCGTAGTGGAGAGTCCACTACTTGTACTTTAACTCGCTAGCTCTAACTCGCTAGCTTTAACACTGTAAGTCGCTACAAAACTGTGAAGTAAGTCGCTACCAAGAAACTATTCCGAGAGCTAAGTCGCTAGCTTGAAAAACCAAATAAACTTCACTTTTCAATCCAAAAACAACCCAACCAAGATGATTCAAGCTTACCAAATGAAAACCTAAACACTTTTGATGATTCTAAACATAAAAGTACCAACAAAATTCAAACTTTAACACAAGAGATCAACCAAATGATGCAAAAACCACTAAACTTTTTCAAACTCAAAAACCACCTAAAAACCACTATAAATCCAAAGATGTGTAAGATATGATCTAACCATGGCTCTTGATACCAATTGTAAGATATAACTTTTCACATACACATCAAACCATAACACAAAGTAGCATATAGGAGGAATTCTAGAGAGAGAAAGTTAGAGGTTTAGGGAACTTAGTGAGAGAAAGTGAAAGATATTATTATGAGCTCCAACTCTCTACCTTGGAAGGTAGAGAGTATTTATAGTCTTACATAACTCGCCACACTTTGGGCTGTGGATCAGGCATACAGTGGGTAAAGACCCGTCCGTCCTCCACGGTGTTACTTAACTAAATTACTACTTAACTTAGAAGAACTACGACTACGAGCTTTTTAACGATTACATATACTTGAGGTGACCGACTCTTTAATACCGGGAATTTCTAATTCCTAACAGAGATAAAATTTAGAACTTGTGAGGCGATGATGATAACCGAAACCGAATGGACGGTAAAGTGAGATTTTTATCTCACTTTGCAACCTTCGAATTTGAGCCTTAAAATTTTCAGAGGCGATGATGATAACCGAAACCGAATGGACGGTAAAGTGAGATAAAATCTCATTTGCAACCTTCGAATCTGAGCCTCAATATTTTTCGACTACGTTTTTTTTTTTAAAAAGTTATAAAACATAAACTTGTATAAACACAAAACTGAAACAAAAAAAACTTGTAAAAAGTTATAAAACTAAAAAAAAAAAACTTGTAAGAAGTTATAAAACTAAAAAAAAAAAAAAACTTGTAAAAAAAAAATTGTAAAAAGTTATAACAAAAAAACTTGTAAAAAAAAAATTGTAAAAAGTTATAACAAAAAAACTTGTAAAAACACAAATCTTATAAAAAAAACCAAATAACTAGTAGTAAAAAAACTTATAACAAAAATTTGACACGGAAATTAAGAAAAAACATAAAGTACCCTCCCCCCCCTCCCTCAACTGCCAAAGCAGCTAGCCCACCAAAAGTGCAAACACTCTTTATAAGGTGTTGATATGGATTCAGATATATACACTATTTGATAATCTGCCCAAACCTTGGTCCACAACATTTATACCAAACACGTTTTTTTGGGTGTGAATCTACTCGAATAGTGCAAATCACCTATACCAAACGGCACCTAAAAGTGTAAAACCACGAGCACTACTCATGTAACTTCACGCTAAACTAGTGACGTTTATCACGTGGGAGGGTTAACAGTAAACTTACAACAAAATGAAACATAAGCCTTTGACTTTTATACATAAAACCACTACCGCCTTCCAGAAACACAACACAAACCACTAAGGCTGGATGCATTCGTTTAGTTAAGATCGGTTGCCCAACAAAAAAAACACTCCACAACCGATGTTAAGATCGGTTGAGACGATTGTGGACTACGGTTGTGACATCGCTCGAGGACCACATTTTCGGCATATCGAGTGAAAACTCGCTCAATGTGTAAGGCTTCCAAATCACACACAAGTTTTAAAATTTGACCGTTTGGTCTTAAAACCAAATTTACCACTCTATAAATACCAACTTCACCTCAAACACATTTCTTAACAAACAATTTCAAACACAATTCAACCTCAAAATACTTCTCAACACAAGATTTAATATGGCTTGCCGTCTCCCCCATTCTGTTGAAGATATGCAAGTGTACGTTCAAAATCAATGCAATAACGACGATGAGGCTCGAAAAAACGCTATTATAAGCGTCATCGAATTGTTTGACCAGGCGAAGGCGGAGAAAGAACAAATGAGACAAAACTACCAGAGTTGCAACGACATTACTCCTAAAAGAAAAGCTGTGATCGACAAATTTTTGAAAGATCAAGCCCGCAAAGATCGCGAGGTTGCTGACAAGTTGTGGCGGTGTGTTTCGAAGATAACGAACAACGTCAGCACCAAAATCAATTGGAGCTATCGGGAGAACAAAGACGATGGTGTAGACGAGGAAGATTTGGCTCGGTTCGAGGGATTTGCTCGTTCTCGTACTCCCTCGTATGACTCTGCATGCGGGGAGCATTCAGATTAGATTTATAACGTATGTATTTCGTATTGTAATGTTTTTTTTTTTTTTAAATTCGTAGTGTAATGTTTTTTTTTTCTTTTCGTAATGTAATGTTTTTTTTAATTTGAATGAAATTTAAATTTGATGTTAAAAATGTTTGAATTAAAAAAAAATTAAAAAATTCTTTGGGTCGTCGACTGGGGCATCCAAGTTGTCACAGGTCGCTGGAGAGAGAAAGCTGGCGTGACGCAGTCCCAGCTCGTCCCAGGGACCGGCCTAAAGTGATTCACTTAGCAATCTCAAAATGATTCAGTTATGTCGTACCACACCACTCTCCATCACCCTCATTCTTTTAACATCTTTCAATCTATATTTCATCTCATCATCATCATCATCATCAAATTCTGATCTATTCCACAAATGGTGCACACAACATAATAAATCATATGCAACACAAGAAGAAACGCTTTACAGACTCAGTGTTTTTGAAAAAAACTATGAATATATTATGCAACATAACAGCAATTTAAATTCTACATATTCGCTTTCGCTTAATGCCTTTGCTGATCTTACTCATGACGAGTTTAAGGTTGCTAGAATAAGAGGATTGTCTGTTGTTAATGGTAATGGTTATGGTGATGTGATTAGACTGAATGGATGGAGTTCGGGTTTTCGAGAGGTTAAAGATGTGCCGAAAGCGTTGGATTGGAGGGAGAAAGGGGCGGTTACTAATGTTAAGGATCAAGGAAGTTGCGGTATGTGTAGTGGCCTTCATCCGTCTCAAAATAGTTGTCTTAACACGGTCCTAGAAATGTGCGATGATAGTTAAATACGCGCGTAATTAAATGTCAAAAGAACCATTTAAGAGTGAGTAAATAGAAAGTACAATTTAGTGTTCATAGTACCGTGCCAATAGTCTAGGATGATAATCCAGATATAGCTATGCGCTCTCGTGAAATAATTGTTCAACACACTTTTAGAGATGCAAATTACAGTTTTATAGTTAAATCTCAAATTCATCTTTTTATAGAACAACGGTAAAAGAAATGTGCATGTGAACTTATTTTGAGATAGAGGAAATACAGTTTAGTGTTTATATGGAGCAATATAGTTCCAATTGACTAGGTCTCAATAGTTTAAATATAGCGGCCTGCTCTATGGTTCAATACATCTAGGTTAGTGAATGTTCATGATATGGATTGTAGGCTAGAGATGAGGTGATATGGCGGTTTGAGATGTTAATTATGACTTATTTTGTTCACTTTAGTGTTTATATTGGTGTTAGTTGTATATATCTTTTACTTTTTGGATTCGTGGTTGTTTGATGATCTTATATAGCATTATTGTATGTATATACTACCTTGATAATTAAATGAAAGATGGTGTTTGTTATTGTTTTATAAAACTGCAACTGCTTATATGTTTATTGTCTTTAAAAGTAAGGGTTTGGAATAAGCAACTGCAAGCTGCGTATTTAAATTACGCATTTCATTCATGCTTGTGGATTTTCTTGCTTTTATGCGTTTTCGGCCTTTGAATGCTTGTTTAGCTCTACCCCTTATTTTGCTCGTATGTTTGTATCCCTTAGATGGCTTTATGGCTTTTATGCTTGTTTTTATTTTATTTTATTATTTTTTTCTCTTGTATGCTATCGCGTTTTTTAATGCCTATAGATTTAATTGTTTTGTGTGTGTTGCTTTATCTTCTTATTTGTTGCCTATGTGATTTTTGATCTTATGTGCCCCTTGTGCCTTTCCCCCCTATTTTGGCCTGCATACTCGTTTATTTGTCTGTATGCATTTATTTCTTTGCTCGCTAGTATGTTTTTGCTTTATATGCTTCCGTTTATGTCTTTGTCTCTCTTTTCTCACACACACCTTTCAGATTTTCTGTTTGCTTGCACACACACACTTGCCGGAGGTCTTTCTGGAAGCAGTCCCTTTACCCTCGGGTAGGAGTGTGACTATCTACATCTCACCTTCCCCATACCTCGCTCCGGCGGGATTGAGTATTTGTTATTCTTGTGATTCACAAATGATCATATACGCTATCCCAAACACCCTTACAACTGGTTAATGATGTATCAGAACACAATAAACACATGAAGCCAATAAACAGTGTTTATAAGCATATCCAACCACCCTCCAATAAAATTTTCTTGCATATTGCAATGAAATTCACAGTACTAAAGTGAAGTTATGTAATAGTTGTATTTCAAAAAGATCACAAAAGCTTTGAATTCATGAAAAATCAAGGTCGACAAATGGTTACATGACTTTAATGATTCAAAAGGGGAGATAGAAAACATGGTTAATTCATCCTTTGCCATTCAAGTACATGTAGTCGCTTCCATGTAACATTGTGATCATCATTGTTTAAAATTTAAATTATGTAATTGGCACACGAATTCTTTTAACGTATGGTAAAGGGTTTAGTTTGACACTTAGATGTGCTGAATTACTTTGTTATAAAATTCTTTTGTTTTTAAAATTAATTGATTCTATGATTAAGTAGTGTTAAACGGGTGTCTGAAAAGTGATATCCTAGAGCTCGTATAAAATATCAGGTTAAGCTTGATTTTTACCAACTGTCTTATAGTGTCCATTGTCATATTCCAAGTTTCATATGCATATGCATTCATGACCAACCATTGCTACGAAATAGCAAAAAAGTCTCTTCCCATTTTATTCTCAGTCTCGGCTTTGTCACTAATCTTTTCCAAGTTCAGTTTTTATTGTCCTATCAAGGATAGACGGTACTTCGGCAGTTATATAATCTTTAATACGTTGCAAGTCATATATAAATAGTATTAAGCAACAAAAGTCTGCGCTCCTAAGGAAATTCTCCTCTGTAATGTTATCTGATTATACTTATATTTTCACTATTGGTATCTAAATCCATGCAACTGTAGTGTTTTGACCTAATGGTTTTATATTGTAATGGTTTTTTTGCAGGTGCATGTTGGTCATTCTCAGCAACAGGAGCAATGGAGGGCATTAATCAAATTGTAACAGGAGACCTTATCAGCCTCTCTGAACAGGAGTTAGTTGATTGCGACAGAAGCTTTAATAGTGGATGCGATGGTGGACTTATGGACTATGCCTATGAATTCGTGATTAAAAACAATGGAATTGATACCGAAGAGGATTACCCATATATGGGCAAACAAAGTTCTTGCAACAAAAACAAAGTAATGAGATACACCATCATTTCCATCTTTATCGTTTTTTAAATGGTCTAAATGTTAACTAAACCACCTGTTGTGTGCTTGTTGTAAACTGCAGAAGAAAAGAAATGTTGTCACGATTGATGGTTATACTGATATTCCTGAAAACAACGAAGATCAGCTACTACAAGCTGTTGCAGTTCAACCCGTGAGTGTGGGTATATGTGGCAGTGAGAGAGCGTTTCAGCTGTACTCAAAGGTTTGTGTTCATAATTAACTAACCCCTGGAATGAGTCACTTGGATTTATAGAAATCGAAATTAACTAACACAATATTGATTGGAATTCACAAGAATTTGGTAAACGCGTAATCAAAATTGGTAAAGGGATTTTTTGTTGATTAATGGAATTGTACAATGATTACAGAGAAGTGAAGAGAGATACATCAACTAACTAGTTACAAATGATGAATACATGAGGGATTTAAACAAATGAAAAAGGGCGGGAAAAGAGGTTAAAGGGTTGTTGGGTTTTTGGTGGGCTCACGTGCCAGGCACGTGAGATATTCCTTTTTGAATTTTTACACATAACAATGCCTTCCTCTTCAAAGAATCATTGTCCTCAAGGATCAAGAACAAAATCAGGGAACCTCTTGACAAGATCAGCTGAATCTTCCCAAGTAGCGTCCTCCACAGACCCATTACTCCACTGAATCAATCCAAACACCCCCATTCTATTCTGCTGTTTGACCACCTTCCTTTCCAAAAGCTTCACAAGTTCAGCAGCTATTCAGGGAAGGTACCTATGTTAGTGTTTGGTGTTAAGCATCTTTTGAGCTAAGAGACATGAAAGACTGGGTGAACCTTAGCATATGGTGGCAGCTGCAACTTATAAGCTACCTTACCAATCCTAGAAACCACCTGAAAAGGGCCAAAAAACTTGGAGGAAATACTTGATACTCCAAATGATACAATGCTCAATTTACAGACGGTCACCATGAATGACCGTAGGTGCTTTGAAGCACTAGACCGCACGTTTAGGGACATACTTGATACTCCAAATGATTTATTGGGAAAAAAGCCTGTCATCTTGGGAGGAGATTTCAGGCAAACTCTTCCCGTAAAGAAAAATGCAACAAAACAAGAAATTATCGCCTCTTCCATCACCCAATCATACCTTTGGCCACACTTCAAAGTCATTTCGCTGAAAGAAAACATGACGCTTCGGCGAAGACAAGGTTCACCACAACAATATGAACAGACCTAAGCGTTCTCAGAATGGCTGCTTGGAATTGGAAATGGCAACGCTGGAGAAGTAGATATAAGTGACGCTGACAACACAGCATGGGTCCAGATTCCAGACATCACTGATAGCCAGACCGCAATACTAGAATTGATCACTTTTATATATGACGACCATACTTTACAAATGCCAACTGCAGAGTCATTACAAGAAAAGGCGATAGTATGCCCAAAGAATGAAACTGCAGATACCATAAATATAACAGTCCTAGGCATGTTAAGTGGAGACACCTACACGTACTAGAACAATGACGAAGCCATACCACGTACAAACAACGGCGGAGCAACAGAATTGTTATACCCTATAGAATACCTGAACACGCTTTCTTTTTCAGGGTTGCCTCCTCATGACCTGCAACTCAAAATAGGAGCGCCGATTATGTTACTAAGTAACTTGGATTTGGCTGGTGGGTTGTGTAACGGTAGACGCATGATTGTAACTCAAACGCTAACCAAAGTCATAGAAGCGAGAATAATTACCGGTACTCGGATGTTGTTCGCATTTTGCTGATCAACAAGGAAGAGAAGCTACCATTCGTATTTAAAAGAAAGCAATTCCCAGTGAAAGTATGCTACGCAATGACAATAACAAAAGTCAAGGGCAATCCTTGAACAAAATAGGTGTCTACCTAACAGAACCCGTATTTGGCCACGGGCAACTGTATGTTGCTTTGTCTAGAGCGACCTCACCTGAAGGGCTAAAGATACTAATTAAACAGCAACCCAAAAGACTTCCAAACACAACTAAAAATATCGTTTATAAAGACTTTCTTAGGAAGATCATCGCCGTACAGGTTTCATTGACAGTCAAAGAGATACAGGGCCCCACTTTTAATCTTTATTATAACAATATGTTCATTATATGCGCATCTACCTACAACTCAGACCATTAGCTTTCATAAACTCTATAATCATACAACTGTAGAATTTATTTAGATATAATTGTTTCGTGTTACTGTCGCTGAGAACCTGAGTCTTAGTCATTGTAGATACCATTAGTAGTCAGCCAAAACGTGTTATGTCACTGTCGTATTACTACTTGCACAAACTGAATGTACCATCTTCTAAAAGAACGCCACCTTAGTTGCATACCTGTCCTGCAAACTGACATATACGTCATGATTATAGTCTTTGCATATTCTCTTCTAATAAATAAAGAATCTCTTATTTCACTTACTTGACTTTCAATGTCCAGGGAGGAGCTATCCAAGCAAATAACAATATACGCGAAAAAAACCGCTTTAACAACACTCTGCACATAAATGAAACATATAGAATTACCGGATTTGGTTTCCAGGATGCTAAAGGATGGTTACAAACTCTGCCACACAGCCTTGCCTTGGTATTCGGAAAGTACACGGACGTACAACCACATCCAGACACGGGATTCCCCAGACACCACTTCAATTTTACTGCGTACAATGAACTGTATTCAAAAGTAGATGCAACAGAAGGAGTTCTTACAGGTATGGCATCGACGCACCTATAACATTATTTTAATCACGACTGTGACACTTACTTCCAATATTCACAGACTATGCTGGTCATGTACAACATGTAAGTGAGCTACTAGAGCCACGAAACCCAACGAAAAAGGTCGTAGTCGATAGTAACGTCATACTTATTTAGTTGATATGTTATTGTTGTTATGACTTTGATACACAAGAATGTCCAACAATAGTGAGATGTTCAAGAGACTGAGAACTAAACAAAGAGAGAGGCAACTCAGTTTCACCCTTATAAGGCAAGCATAAAACAGTTAGATGCTCGATATTTAACAACATATTTAGGCCTGGAAGTATGTATAACCTCTCACAAAAAACGAATGAAACAACTCCAGTGGTGAATATTGAACAAAATGCCGAAAACAATATGATATCGAATTTAATGAACAAAATTAAATCATATAGTGATTCCGGATAGCAACATTTAGTGTCACTAAACGTCGAATTTTTAAGCATATTGGTATGTGTTACTCAAGCTGGAGTACTTGTCCCACATGTCACAAAACTAATTCTGTCACCAAATTTATAACCATTAACATCAATCCTCTTGTCATTGTAAAAAATATGAGTAATGAGATATAGTATTTACATCTTATTTATCAGTGGGCATTGTTTTACTTGTTTGGTAACCATGGTTAACAATATAATGGTTATCATGTAGATAAAACATATGCATCTGTAACTTTTTCCATCCATGTTTTGCAGCCACCCTCTCACAGCCAAAGACTATATCAGACTATTTTGGTATACTTATTGTCACATCTGATAGTAACATAGTCAAAGACTATATAGCCAACCTGTCAAAATCTGAAACAAACCCGTTTTAAACTGCTACCCAGCTCAGCAACTTTTTTACTCTAATTATCAAAAACTAATAAGTACATAAACTATAAAATAAGCATTTAACTAGAACGTTTTAAGTTTGCTCTGGCAAGTCCTTGTATCATGCCACCACAATCACCATTTATTACAGTGATTGGTCAGTCATGTTACTTTTTGTTAAAAAACATCCTTGGCTTTAAGATCCCATCACAAAGATATACTTAAACTATGATTACATTTCCTTTTGTAAGATTATATTAACCACAAATGCAGTCTACAACCTCATACAGGGCATTAAGATCCCATCACAAAGAGGCATCATCATAGAGCAATATCACTTGGTGCTAGTTCCTACCACTCTAAAGCTACATTTCCATACTAAAAAAAAAGAGAACAATCTATCACTAGTATTGTCTTTCATAATAGAGCAAGCGTCACTATAGAGACCATTTCATCATAAAGAGACTATGGATATCCAAATATGCCAGACTACATTTCCTCTTTGCAAGGGTATTCTAAGTCTAACTGTAGCTACACCTCACAGTTATCCTTAAAAAAACACATCCCAAAGGGGCATCATCCAGCATATAGGATCACATAAAGTCTTTACCACAACTGCCATATAGGATCCAACATCATTTGATATATCAAGGTAGCTTCATCTTTCACAACTCACCTTATATATCACAATGAATGAATCCCAAACACCATTAGACAAGAATAAAATGCATACCTACTATGTTCCAAAATCTTTATTCTACCAAAAACTCCTTTATATGTGCACTAGTCTTTTTGACTTTCAAACTCATCAGTTTACTCTTCACATTATCCATAACAATACTCCACAGCAGTCATAGCAGTCAGCTCATACTGGGTCATAAACTGTGGCGGTAAGATACTTAATTTAGAACCTCTAATGATAACCTTACACCAGCTTACTATTCTCCTAACAACTACCAAAACTGCTTGATAAAAGACATATAAAAACGAGGAACATAGTCACGATAGGCGAGTTACAGCAAGAGAATCTACAGCATCCCAAAGTAATAATTCTTTCTCAAAAGTATATCACAACTATGAAAAGCAACCTAGACTGACTGCTTTTCAACTACATAATGTAGTTTTCAAAACATGATAACTGATAAACAAGTCAAAATACATATGCGTGTCAAAACACTTGAACCCATAAACTGTTTTACTTTGGAATGTTTGCATTCTCTTTGCTTTTCCTTAGAACACGAGAAAGAATCACAACAGCAGAGGAGCTTGGACCTTGACGTTCCTGGACGCTTGCATCGACTTCTTTTACATTGCCACCAGCAACGGAACTTGAACTAGAAATAGCAGCAGCTGAGACTGGAACTTGACTTTCCAGGAGGCTTGCATTGATTACCTTCACTCCTACATTGCCACAACTTGAAGTAGAAGACTCCACATTTGTCTTGTTTTGCTTCTCAATCTTTTTCACATTTTATTCGGTTTTCCTATGAGAAAATTAAAAAATAAGATAATATAAAGAAGCAATAACCATTAAGTGTTGATTTAAAACATATGCATACCTTTGGTTGAGAGATGAATAGAAAGCACCAACTATAACAGGCGCATCACACGGGATACGTAAACTAAAATCTGAGTCGTCATAAAACCCCGGATTAGCGCCGGAGGACCTGTCTTGGGCCTCCTTAAGAGCAGCTCTTTGAGCTTCAAAGTCGGTTAGGGCAAAACCCAAAAGAACTTGGGAATTAAAGACATCGGGTTTGAGCTTTTCAACCTCCGAAGTTAAACCTTCATGCTCAGCTTTCATGAGCTGCTTATAATACTCGAACAACTGAGTTTCTGCAACCTCAGTGTTTTCCTCAACTTACTTCCAAACAGGGTTCTTACACCTTAGCACAACCAGAGAAGAATTACCCGCCTAAAAAAATACACCTTAAACAGATTAGAAGACCCGCTTACCGATTAAAAAAATACACCATCCTAAAATAAAACTACACGTGTAAAAAACACGAACCCAATTAAAAAACAACAGCCTCAAAAAATACGTGTTACCTAACCCGATTAAAACATAAAAAACCACAATGGCACGTGTAAAAACCCTGAAAAAATACGTGTAAAAAACCCAAAACCCGAACCCGATTAAAAGCCCTATTACAGATTTATGACCCATGACCTCGATTAAAACAATAAATGCAAAAACCCGAACCGGGTCAAAGGTCCATATAAACATGAGCATGAACCGTTAGTTAAAATAACGTTTTTGAAAATATATAAGGTAAATTTGTTATAAACATAAATAAATAAAAAATAAAGTAATGATAAAATAAAATACCTCGCTGCTGACAGAGATGTATTCGTCTCCCGTCCACTCCGCAGAGTCTTGACTCTTAACCCCCTCGTACTGCAAAAACATTCCATAATGTATACCCACAACATCCCCATTCTCAGCACAGATTTTTTCCCAACCATCCTTTGTGCCCCACCTGGCACTGCACCTTGAAATTTGTCGAGCGACGTACACTTTCTTTTGATACCTCTTGCTAAACATCAAGTATGCCTTTTCCTTTTTCATGTTGAACCTTTTCCCATGAACGAGAGTGCACGGCAGTTAAATGTATATATCATCAGCCGGCTGAGTTTCTCCCTTCAAAAGCTCCTCGTGCATACCACACAAGACATGAGGCAACCAAGGAATGATCGCCTCAGAGGGACATGGCCTAGGCAACCATGGAAGCCAGTCGTAGCGTACAGATTTTTCAGCCATAAGCTTAAGGTCGTCTTCGGTTGAGTTTAGATCTGGGATAACTTGTGGTTGTTTGTTTAGAAGAGGTGGTTTTGGTTTTGGTTTGCTTTTGAGCTTTTTGGGTTGAGTAGCAGCTTTAGTGGTTCGCGGCGGCGCTTCTAACCCTAACCCTAACCCTAACCGTAACCGTAGCCGAGGCGCTAACCGACACCCTCCAACAACAACACTATCGTTGTTACCCGCAGAAACTTCACCACCCAAGCCTCCATCACCGCCGCCTCACTCTTCAGCGATGCCAACGAACTTGTCGTTGGCCCCGCCAACATCATCATCCGACCTTCCACCAAAACCCACTAAAGCTGCTACTCAACCCAAAAAGCTCAAAAGCAAACCAAAACCAAAACAACCTCTTCTAAACAAACAACCACAAGTTATCCCAGATTAAAACTCAAGGCTTCAATGGTTGCCTAGGCCATGTCCCTCTGAGGCGATCATTCCTTGGTTGCCTCATGTCTTGTGTGGTATGCATGAGGAGCTTTTGAAGGGAGAAACTCAGTCGGCTGATGATATATACAGTCAGCTGCCGTGCACTCTCGTTCATGGGAAAAGGTTCAACATGAAAAAGGAAAAGGCATACTTGATGTTTAGCAAGAGGTATCAAAAGAAAGTGTACGCCGCTCGACAGATTTCAGGGTGCAGTGCCAGGTGGGGCACAAAGGATGGTTGAGAAAAAATCTGTGCTGAGAATGGGGATGTTGTGGGTATACATTATGGAATGTTTTTGCAGTACGAGGGGGTTAAGAGTCAAGACTCTGCGGAGTGGACGGCAGACGAATACATCTCTGTCAGCAGCGAGGTATTTTATTTTATCATTACTTTATTTTTTATTTATTTATGTTTATAACAAATTTACCTTATATATTTTCAAAAACGTTATTTTAACTAACGGTTCATGCTCATGTTTATACGGACCTTTGACCCGGTTCGGGTTTTGCATTTATTGTTTTAATCAAGGTCATGGGTCGTAAATTTGTAATAGGATTTTTAATCGGGTTTTGTGTTTTTTACACGTATTTTTTCAGGGTTTTTACACGTGTCATTGTGGTTTTTTATGTTTTAATCGGGTTAGGTTACACGTATTTTTTTAGGCTGCTGTTTTAATTGGGTTCGTGTTTTTTACACGTGTAGTTTTTTTTAGGATGGTGTATTTTTTTAATTGGTAAGCGGGTCTTCTAATCTGTTTAAGGTGTATTTTTTTAGGCGGGTGATTCTTCTCTGGTTGTACTAAGGTGTAAGAACCCTGTTTGGAATCAAGTTGAGGAAAACATTGAGGTTGCAGAAACTCAGTTGTTCGAGTATTATAAGCAGCTCATGAAAGCTGAGCATGAAGGTTTAACTTCGGAGGTTGAAAAGCTCAAACCCGATGTCTTTAATTCCTAAGTTCTTTTGGGTTTTGCCATAACCGACTTTGAAGCTTAAAGAGCTACTCTTAGGTTGGCCCAACCGGCGCTAATCTGGGGTTATGATGATTTCGATTTACGTATCCCGTGTGCTGCGCCTGTTAGAGTTGGTGCTTTCTATTCATCTCTCAACCAAAGGTATGCATATGTTTTAAATCAACACTTAATGGTTATTGCTTCTTTATAATATCTTATTTTTTTTAATTTTCTCATAGGAAAACCGAAGAAAATGTGAAAAAGATTGAGAAGCAAAACAAGACAAATGTGGAGTCTTCTACTTCAAGTTGTGGCAATGTAGGAGTGAAGGTAATCAATGCAAGCCTCCTGCCTCCTGGAAAGTCAAGTTCCTGTGATTCTTTCTTGTGTTCTAAGGAAAAGCAAAGAGAATGCAAACATTCCAAAGTAAAACAGTTTATGGGTTCTAAGTGTTTTGACACGCATATGTATTTTGACTTGTTTATCAGTTATCATGTTTTGAAAACTACATTATGTAGTTGAAAAGCAGTCAGTCTAGGTTGCTTTTCATAGTTGTGATATACTTTTGAGAAAGAATTATTACTTTGTGATGCTGTAGATTCTCTTGTTGTAACTCGCCTATCGTGACTATGTTCCTCGTTTTTATATGTCTTTGTATCAAGCAGTTTTGGTAGTTGTTAGGAGAATAGTAAGCTGGTGTAAGGTTATCATTAGAGGTTCTAAATTAAGTATCTTACCGCCATACCCAGCTCAAGCTGACTGCTATGACTACTGTGGAGTATTGTTATGGATAATGTGAAGAGTAAACTGATGAGTTTGAAAGTCAAAAAGACTAGGGCACATATAAAGGAGTTTTTGGTAGAATAAAGATTTTGGAATGAGTAGGTATGCATCATTTGATTCTTGTCTAATGGTGTTTGGGATTCATTCATTGTGATATATAAGGTGAGTTGTGAAAGATGAAGCTACCTTGATATATCAAATGATGTTGGATCCTATATGGCAATTGTGGACTTTATGTGATCCTATATGCTGGATGATGCCCCTTTGGGATGTGTTTTTTTTAGGGATAACTGTGAGGTGTAGCTACAGTTAGACTTAGAATACCCTTGCGAAGAGGAAATGTAGTCTAGCATTTTTGGATATCCAGTCTCTTTTTGATGAAATGGTGGAGTTCCCTCTATAGTGATGCTTGCTCTATTAGGACAGACAATACTGGTGATAGATTGTTCTCTTCTTTTTTAGTATGGAAATGTAGCTTTAGAGTGGTAGGAACTAGCACTAAGTTTTGTGACGGGATCTTAATGCCCTGTGTGAGGTTGTAGACTGCATTTGTGGTTAATATAATCTTACAAAAGGAAATGTAATCATAGTTTAAGTATATCTTTGTGATGGGATCTTAAAGCCAAGGATGTTTTTTTAACAAAAAGTAACATGACCGACCAATCAGTGTAATAAATGGTGATTGTGGTGGCATGATACAAGGACTTGCCAGAGCAAACTTAAAACGTTGTAACTAGTTGAATGCTTATTTTATGAGTTTATGTACTTATTAGTTTCTGATTATTAGATTAAAAAAGTTGCTGAGCTGGGTACCAGTTTAAAACGGGTTTGTTTCAGATTTTGACGGGTTGGCTATATAGTCTTTGACTATGTTACTATCAGATGTGACAATAAGTATACCAAATTAGTCTGATATAGTCTTTGGCTGTGAGAGGGTGGCTGCAAAACATGGATGGAAAAAGTTACAGATGCATATGTTCTATCTACATGATAACCATTATATTGTTAACAATGGTTACCAAACAAGTAAAACAATGCCCACTGATAAATAAGATGTAAATACTATATCTCATTACTCATATTTTTTACAATGACAAGAGGATTGATGTTAATGGTTATAAATTTGGTGATAGAATTAGTTTTGTGACATGTGGGACAAGTACTCCAGCTTGAGTAACACATACCAATATGCTTAAAAATTCGACGTTTAGTGACACTAAATGTTGCTATCCGGAATCACTATATGATTTAATTTTGTTCATTAAATTCGATATCATATTGTTTTCGATATTTTCAGGCCTAAATATGTTGTTAAATATCGAGCATCTAACTGTTTTATGCTTGCCTTATAAGGGTGAAACTGAGTTGCCTCTCTCTTTGTTTAGTTCTCAGTCTCTTGAACATCTCACTATTGCTGGACATTCTTGTGTATCAAAGTCATAACAACAATAACATATCAACTAAATAAGTATGACGTTACTATCGACTACGACCTTTTTCGTTGGGTTTTGTGGCTCTAGTAGCTCGCTTACATGCTGTACATGACCAGCATAGTCTGTGAATATTGGAAGTAAGTGTCACAGTCGTGATTAAAATTATGTTATAGGTGCTTCGATGCCATACTACATACTGATTCATTTGGAGTATCAATTATGTCCCTAAACGTGCGGTCTAGTGCTTCAAAGCACCTACGGTCATTCATAGGACCTTCATCCCATATAATAAGATCGGTTTGCTTAAGCAAATTAGCCAATTGCGTGTTTTTCTTGATACTACATACTGATTCATCTGCCAAATCTAGTGGCAGCTTGAACCTTGAGTGAGCGGTTCTTCCTGACTCCTGAGGGTAGTAATAGGGAAGCAATACCCGACGATGCCACTGCTAGCACATTCCTTCCATCTGCCCTTAGTGTGTAAAGGATACATTTCCAGACGAAAGTCTTCTCTGTCCCGCCGTGTCCATAAACAAAGATAAGCTCTTGTCTTTGGTTATTGACTGCGTCTACGACCCGTTCAAATATCATCTGTTGCTCGGTGTTCAGTTGCGGTACTAATGCGTCTCTTTCCCTTCTGAGGAACTCGCGATCATAGTTTTTTTTCTTCCATCAATGTCCTGTTCTCTAGAATTTCAAGTAGATATGCTGGTGGTAACTGGATACCAAAGTCGGTAACTGATTTTCCATAGAATCTGAATGCAGCCTCTAGCTCATAAAGAAGACCGGCTTGTAGCTCCTCGCCACCTATGTGCATTTCCGGTATGTGTAGTAACCTAGAGAGCAACACAGGAATGTCATCTGACATAGCAGCCGGGCACATTTTGATGTTTCTTGAAGTGATAAATGATGACTCTGCACATTTTGATGTTCCTTGCGTGCTGATTTGGACAACTCGATTAACACGGGTCGCGGCCCATATGTCTTCAGATCTCCGGTCAGATATATCACTGGATAGGGAGTCTATGTCCACCAGAGGGAGAATGGCCGAGGTTTCTACAGTTTTACATCTACGATACGGAGAATGAGGTGGCCAATCTCCTAAGACATTTTCAAAGTACTGAAAACAGGTTGCGTGCAGACATCGCAGAGAACCTTATAGAGTTGCTGGATCATCACAATGCGCTGGTCCAACTTTTTAGAACGGCTAGAACAAAATGGCGGATGCTGATATTCCAGACTTCAAGCTCAAGTTATTCGGTGTCGTTGGTTCACGACAATATGAACTGCCATCAGGGGATTATATAGGGGCAATAGTCTTCGAAGCTGGACCTGACACGGGAACTGGGTATGATGTTATCATTGAGCAACACACTGGCCCACCACAACGAATAAACAAACTACATCCTTGCTATATGTCACTACAATTTCCGTTGCTGTTTATTTATGGTGAGGAAGGCTATCACTTGGGTCTTAGGCTGCTAGATACTTCAACTGGAACACATGACAGGATGAGGAAGATGTCGATGAAGATGTACTATGCATATCAACTACATGATAGGTTCGAGCAATACAACCTATTGACCAGAGGGGGGCGTCTATTCCAACAGTATGTGGGGGCGTCTATTCCAACAGTATGTGGTGACAGCATATTGTAGTATTGAACAGTATCGGTTGGATAATATCAGAAATAACCAGAATGACATTTGAAACGAATACATGTCAGGGTTATACGATGTCATTTTGCGAGGAGACAGAGATGGTTCTGATGTCGGCTCAAGGACGATACTTCCTTCGTCTTTCATTGGAGGGCCGCGCTATAATACAGCCATTATCTGGATGCACTTGCCATATGCAGGGTACATGGTAATCCATCTTTCTTCATTACATTTACGTGCAACGTTAACGGCCTGAAATAGAGAGTTATAGGGAACACTTCCCAAACATTACTGTAGCAGATAGGCCTGATGTAGTGGATCGGGTCTTTGAGAGGAAGATCCATCATCTGACCAGATATTTAAGTGACCAAAGACCTTTTGGCCATGTTGAAGCAGGCATAATTCGTTCTGCTTACTTATTGATCCTTAATGGTGGTATGGTTAAGATAAGTACCTGATCATTGTTTTTGTGACACAGTTTTATATACCATGGAATTCCAGAAGCGAGGCCTACCACATTGCCATTTATTGCTGTGGTTAAGTGAAAGGTCATGTGTACACAGGGATCAAGATGTCGACAGATACATATCAGCAGAATTACCTGATCCGGCAACTGATCCAGAAGGTCATCGGGTCGTTTCTGAATTCATGATGCATGGGCCACGTGGTCTGGCAAATAAGTCTGACAGATAAACAAATTGGGGAATTTGTTTGCCTATATATGGGTAATTTAGATTAACACTATTATGTATATGTATGTTTTCAAACAATTGCAAACTTTCTAATTCATTCATGATGAAATTCAGTCTCTCTTAAATTATAAATATCCAACGTGATAAAACATTATACTATATATATATATATATACTATATACTAATGGCCATTTGGTGGTTGGGTCATTAGCACATTTTCCATTGCACAATTATCCATTAATAAGGCTCTTCATTGGTCTATACTTAATACTTTGCGAATTCCAAAGCCCAACTCATATTTTGGCAAAATCTGATTGGTTTGTATGTGATGGGTGAGTTACTGTTCATGGTTGTTTACCTTAATTACTCCATAACACGTTTAAAACAATCAGATCTTCCCGTCTCTTCTCAGCCAATAAAAGTCTTTTTGATACCACAAAACGGAAAACACACTCCATTCATCATCTCTAACTTTCTAGAATCTCCGGATCACCAACATCAAGCCATAAACCCTAAACCAATTTGATCAGGCTCTTAAAGATATTGACGACGTATATGACGACGTATATGCCCCTTCGGTCTAACACCGAAGGGCCCAATACTCTTAACCGAAGGGACCAATACTCTTAACCGAAGGGACCGATACTCTAATGCAACAGTCCAAGCCGAAAGGTACACTGACAGATCATCCGTCCGAAGGACACGCCGACCTGACAGTACTTTTGGCATTTAGCCTGGATACACTTTGTCTCATCCCCGTGGATGTCGGGCATGACCCCAGGGACAGTGTCAGCTCTGATATCGCCAACGATCCCATGAAGTACGACAGACCCAGGGACCAGACAGTGACATCAGGTAGTATATATATGCATACAGTATTGGAGAATAAGGTATCATTTCACACACACATACATTTATACTATACCTTTCGGTAAAACATATACTTACTCTTACGCCGGAGTCGGGTCCTGGGATAACACCCGGGGCGAGACTAACGCGTCGCTCATCTTAGCAGGTATCTGGAAGGCTTATTCCTAAGGCTGAAGGATAACTGCAACAACCCACAAAAAATTACTTCGACATTGGCGCCATCCGTGGGACCCGCATTCAATCTACCAGAGCTGTAGGATGACGGGTTCGACACCACCAGAAACTTCAGGAGGAAGTTCCACACCATTGACAAGGGAGCAGTTGGAAGGGTACGTGACTGCTCTTAAGTCAATGATAAAAGAACATAATAGCCGGAGGGATACCGTTGAGCCACTACGATTGGACTTCGAAGACGAAACGACTCTTGATAAGGACGAGCCAGCGATTAAGAAGAAGGAAATAGTTACGGGGAACAAAGTGAAAGACGAAGACCTGGCGAAACCTTTCAAAGAAGTCTCGAAATCTCCATTCAGCAGGCGTATCATCGAGTTTTCCGCTCCGGAACACAAGATGCCCACCCACATCAAGCTGTACGATGGGTCTACGGACCCCCAAGACCATCTCAACAGATTTACTGGAGCAGCGGGACATGGAAAGTGGCCAATGCCCGTGTGGTGCCGCATGTTCCAACAAACGTTGGATGGAAAGGCCCGGGGATGGTTTGATGGGCTTCCGCCGGGAAGCATTGATGAATGGGCGGCTTTTAAGGATCAGTTCGAGGCTCGCTTCTCCCTGCACAAAGCTTGTGTCAAGGACCCTACAGAGATCGCCAAGATAGTGAGAAAGGCTAATGAAACGCTGCCGGAGTTCAAAGAAAGGTGGACCACTGAGACAGGATTCATACAGGGGGCTCCGGAGATCATGAGGATCTCCTCATTCATGAACGGGTGCAAGTGCCCCGAGCTGGCCAAGCGGTTCGCCGATACGATCCCTAAGACTGTGGAGGAGATGATGATTAGGGTCGACGACTTCGTAAGGTCGGAAGAAGCTTTCGCCAGTACCGAATTGCCTAGGGGAGAACACTATGATACAACCAGAAGAGCCTCGACGGGACCCTTCCGAAAGGACGAAAGGGCCGTCAGGAGTCACTACGGAGGAGATAAGAGGAATGAAGGGCGGCATGCGTACTCAGGAAGAGACCGTGGAAGTTCACACCGCCATGGTGACAGGTCGGCTCCTTATGTGCCCCATCGCGGTGACCACCAGAACCGAGGCAACCCACGCCTAACCCTAGATTCACTTATAAAACCACCAAAAGAGATCTTAGCCACCGAGCACCAGCTACGCCTACCCCCTCCAAAGCCGATGCGTGACCCCCCACGCAAGGAGAATCAAGATAAGTACTGTGATTATCATAGAGAAAAAGGGCACTACACGAATGATTGCTACCAGCTCAAAAGACAGTTAGAGATAGCGTTGGAGTCGGGGAAGCTAAATCATCTGGTCAAGGATCTCAGGCAGAAGGGAAGGAGAGAACCCCCAAGGAATGACACAGGAGCTAAAGACAAGGTCATCAACATGATCCGAACCTGGCCCGAACGAAGGAAAAGGAAGTCATTGGAACAAGAGGAAAGATGGATGAATGTGCCTATAACGTTCCCTCCACTCCCCGACGGAGATGTGTCGGATGACCCTCTCATATTTGAAGCCACGATGGAAGGGTACTTAGTAAGGAGAGTCTTCGTAGATGAAGGAGCCTCGGTGGAGGTAATGTTCGAACACTGCTTCAACAACCTACCTCATGAGATAAGGAGTCGAATGAAGCAGACACAGACAGATTTGCTGGGATTTGCCGGGCAGGTAACACGCCCACTGGGAAAAATCGAATTAGATGTATCATTCGGAGACGAGGGGTTGTACAGGAAGGTCAGGATGAAGTTCACAGTTATTCGAGCACCGTCACCATATAATGTCATCTTAGGAAGGACCGGATTGAAGATCCTGCGAGCCATACCTTCTACGGTTCATTCCATGATGAAGTTCCCAACGCCTCAAGGAATTGCCACGTTGGTCACTCGTTCCGTCATCATTTCGGAATGCAGGAGGTTGGAAAAATTACAGACCATCGTTCCGGAGCAGGATAAGGAAGAAACAGGCACAGGAGAGGTGGGGTTAACGGAGGAAGTAGCGATCAACCCTGCCTTCCCCGAACAAGCTGTAACGATAGGGGGTGCACTGTCCGCCGAGGGCAAACGACGCCTCAAGGAGCTTTTGCGAAGGAACATCGACATATTCGCATGGGAACCGGCGGATATGACTGGAGTCCCTAGAGCAATCATAGAGCATACCCTGAATGCCAACCCTTCAATAGACCCGGTATGTCAAAAACGCCGAATGTTGGCTGCGGATCGAAGTCAGGCAGTCACAAAGGAGGTAGAAGAATGGATCAAGGCCGGCATAGTCAGGCCGGTGAAATACCCCACTTGGATATCCAACCCTGTGCTGGTGAAGAAGTGTGACGGAAGCTGGCGTATGTGCATTGACTTCAAGAACATCAACTCCGCCTGTCCCAAAGATTATTACCCCTTGCCAGAGATCGACTGGAAGATCGAGTCGGTCATGGGGTATAAATACAAATGCTTCTTGGATGCCTAAAAAGGGTATCACCAGGTACAAATGGCGAGAGAGGACGAAGAAAAAACAGCGTTCTACACTGAACAAGGAACCTACTGCTACACCAAGATGCCATTCGGCCTGAAGAACGCCGGAGCCACCTATCAACGGATGATAGACTCCGCCTTTCAATCACAGATAGGGAGGAACCTAGAAGCCTATGTGGACGACATGGTCATCAAGAGCAAAGAAGAGCGGGGAATGCTAGCGGACATAGCGGAGACATTCGACAACCTCCGGAAGATCAACATGAAGTTGAATCCTAAAAAATGCTCTTTTGGAATGGAGGAAGGAAAGTTCCTAGGGTATATGGTAACTTCAGAAGGAATTCGAGCAAACCCAAAGAAGACGAAGGCAATAATGGACATGCAATCGCCAAGGACCCTGAAAGAAATGCAGAGCCTCAGCGGCAAGTTGGCGGCACTTAATCGTTTCTTGGCTCGTTCGGCCGAAAGATCCTTACCGTTTTTTGAAACACTCAAAAGCATCACCAAGGAGAATAAGGAGGAGTACCGGTGGACGGAAGAGGCAGAATCGGCATTCCAGGAGATGAAAAAGTTGATAACAGATCTTCCCTCACTAACAACACCGTCGGCAAAAGAAACACTGTATGTGTATCTAGCAGCCGCTGAGGAAGCAGTCAGCGCGGTTCTCCTCACGGAAAGGAAGGGAAGGCAGTTACCGGTTCGTTATGTGAGCCGAACACTCAACGAAGCCGAGAGGAACTATGCCCCGATTGAAAAATTGGCATTATGTCTGTTACACATGTCAAGAAGGCTCCGGAGATACTTCGAAGCACACCCTATAAAGGTGATCACGGACCAACCGATAAAGCAGATCCTCAACAAGCCGGAAGCGTCCGGGAAGTTAGCTAAGTACTCTGTGGAATTGGGTGCATACAACATAACCTACGAACCCCGGAACGCAATCAAAGGCCAAGTGTTAGCGGACTTCCTGTCGGAAGCTCCCATCGGAGAAAGCAATGAGAAGTACTTCAACCAACCCACGCCGAAGAAGAAGGAGGAGGGGAAATGGCTTTTATACACGGACGGGGCATCCAATAACAAAGGCTCCGGAGCGGGTCTCGTACTAATCAATCCAGAGGGAATGGAATTCACTTATGCCATCCGACTTGAATTCGACAGCACTAATAACGAAGCCGAGTACGAAGCCCTACTGGCAGGGTTAAGGATGGCAGAGAGTATGCAGGTTCGTAGCCTTGAGGTCCGGGTGGACTCTAAGTTGGTGGCTAACCAGATAAACGGAGATTATGTGGCAAGTCATGGAAGTATGATCAAGTACCTAGCGAAGGCAAAGGAGTACATTGCTAGTTTTGAGAACTTCACCATCCGGAACATCCCTAGAGGTCAGAACCAAAAGGCAGATGTTCTTAGTAAACTGGCCACGGTCGCTTTTGACCACTTGACGAAGGAAGTACTGGTGGAGGTGCTAAGGGAAAGATCGACAGAAAGCAAAGAGGTTAACAATGTTGTTGAAGAGGAGGGAGACAACTGGATGACCCCCATCATTCGGTGTCTCGAGGAAGGAATTTGGCCGAAAGACCCTAATGAAGCCCGCAACCTGAGGATGAAAATCAACCAATATGTCATGGAAGATGGCATACTCTACAAGAAAGCCTATTTGGTACCTATGATGAGGTGCGTGGGTCCCCTACAAGCCAACTACTTTATAAGAGAGATACACATGGGAGCGTGTGGTATGCATTCCGGTCCTCGATCGGTCGTGGCAAAGGCCATGCGGCAAGGATACTATTGGCCTACAATGCACCGGGATGCTAGAAACGAGATAATCAAGTGTGACTCCTGCCAGATCCACTCCCCGATACCACAGCTTCCAAAAACCAAGCTGACCCCCATCATGGCTCCATGGCCCTTCTACCAATGGGGTATGGACATAGTAGGACCTCTACCACCGGCGGCCGGAAAGGTCAAGTTCCTCTTGGTCGCAATCGACTATTTCACCAAGTGGACAGAAGCCAAACCGCTGGCAAAGATCACAGGAAAGGACGTCACGAAGTTCGTGTGGGATAACATAGTGTGCCGCTTCGGTCTCCCCGCCGTCATCGTCACAGATAATGCTAAGCAATTCGTAGACAACCCCTTCAAAAGCTGGTGCGAAAAGCTCAACATCAAGCAGGTCAATACAGCCGTGGCGCATCCACAAGCCAACGGACTGGTAGAAAGGGCTAACAAGAGCTTGATGGAGGGAATCAAAACAAGGTTGGGGCGCGCAAAAGCCGGATGGGTAGACGAACTGCCGAATGTCCTATGGGCACACAGGACTTCCATCAAGACTAGTAACGGAGAGACCCCCTTCAGCCTCACTTATGGAAGCGAAGCGGTAATACCGGCAGAAATAGGCATGCCAACGTACAGAGTAAGGCGGATAAGAGAAGGGATGGAAGAAGAAGATTCCCACCGAACGGTAGAACAAAACGAAGAAGATATCCGTCTCAACATTGACTTGCTACAAGAACGGAGAGAAGAGGCCGCTGTGATGGAAGCCCGATACAAAACGAAACTGGAAAAGTACTACAACCGGAAGGCATGCCTGGTTTCTTTCAAACCGGGAGAGTTCGTGTACCGAAAAAACGAAGCCAGCAGAGCCGAAGATCAAGGCAAATTGGGACCCAAGTGGGAAGGCCCCTATCGGATCAAAGAGGCAAATCTCAACGGCTCGTACAAATTGGAAACTTTGGATGAAGAGGAAGTACCCCGGAAGTGGCACGCCATGAATCTGAAGAAATGTTTTCTTTAAATTAAAAATATGCATTGTAAGCCTACGGGCGTGAACTACTTTATTCTCACTAAGTAATGATATATATTCCCCCACGGAGGAGGAAAATTTTCCGCAACCATATCTCATGCGTAAGGGGCGGACCGGCGGAGATTAGCTACCTCCGACCGCGTGTCCAAAAACCCCCAATTAAAATTAATGTACCCCCGCAAGTGCAACGACACTAGGGAAGGCCACACACCATTCGGTAGGCGACTGCATACCCCCGAATAATGCTAAGACATTAAGGGATGAGCCGAGGCATATGTGCCCGAACGGCACGCAGATACCCCGGAGGCGTGACGACGCCAGGGATGAGCCACCAGGTATATTTACCACCAGGCGAAAATAGTACCCCGAAAAATGCTAAGTCATTAGGGAAGGCCGCAGCACATTTGCTTACGGGCATAATTTAATGACCGAAAGTGTCAAGACACTAGCAAAAAGCACGGCGTACACAAGCATACACATACCAAAAATGAGGATCCGATATACGGGATGACCTCGTCTGAGCATAGATAAATAAATAAAAATCATTGTTCGACAGTGCACAACCACAAAAGTACCCAAGATTACATGCTATGACAAACTAAATTGTTCAAATACATCAATTCTAAGGCACGTAGGCCTGATAATGACGACCTCGCCTGACACTAGGAACCCCCGGAGGTACCAGCCCCAGGAGTAGCTCCAGTCCCCTCGGGAAGGATATTCATAAAGTCCGCCAGGGGGAGATGATAAGAGCGCTTGATCTTTTCTATGTATGGATAGCTTCGGGTGAACATCTCGTCATAAGCCTTGGAAAAACCCTTCACAGCCTCCATGTCAAAGTCGTGCTGTTCGGCAACGATCCTTTCAACCTCTTCGTCGGTCCGTTCTTCTCTGACCCCGTCCAACCACCCAGAATCGATCGCGGCATTGAAAACGGCCCCCCAGCTCTGTTGATACTCCTTACTACCCTGTAACCTACGAACCACTGTAGGGAGCAACTCCTTCACATAGTTGAAGCGTACTATCTCTTCATGGCCAGCTTTGATGGCAATTTCCTGCACATTTTTCCTCAAATCCGCCGCGTCCCTCTCCGACTCCTCCAGCTCCGAAACCTTCTTCTCCAGGGATTCCTCCAGCAACTTAATCCTTTCTATCTGCTCCGAATCCTTAACCTTCAACAGCGCAACCTCAGCTTCCAAGCTCTCCAACTTCTTCTTCAAATCCTCCTCTTTCTGACCGCAAACCTGATGAACCTCCTGAAGAGCTTGATGATCCGCGGTTAATTTCTCGTTGATAACGGCTTGGGAATGAAGACTAGCTCGGGTCTCGGAAAGTAAAGGCTCGAGGCCAGAGCAAACAGAATGAGCTCGGTGCAATTCCGCATACTGGCTACTCAACCGCTCAAACCTTCTAAAAACCTCGCCAACGGCAAGAGATCCATGAGTTAACTCGAACCAACCCCTGTACAAAGCCCGCTCATCAGTTTGGTCCTCCTGTTCAGCACGGAGATAGGGAGGAGCAAGGTTCATCATCATGTCCCTGCAGAGAGAGGCATCATTCAAGGTCGTATCAGCCTTCAAACCCCAGCCGGGGATAAAAGGCTCCCCAGAACCCCTTCGTCCAAAGAGACCTACGGAAACGCAAAACAAACAATCAAAAAAAAAAAAAAAAAAAAAAAAAAAAAAAAAAAAAAAAACCCGAACGAAACGGATACCTCTGGTATAATCTTCGCTATATGGCCCCGTTTGATGTTGGATCGTCTCCTCCGCATGCAACTCCGAACCCCCAGCCCCAGTTTCTGCGAAGAACGAAATCAGGACCCACTCAATAATAACGATAGCAACATATAATAACTAAGATAATACCTCGGACGATGGCAGCAGAAGCAGGCTCTTCAGCCGAATGAGCCCCCTCCTGAAGAGACCCCCCTCCCTGATTACCTCCGTCTCTCTGCAGGACACCACCCACAATGTCCTCAGGCCTCACGGTACTCACGGGAGAAGCCGAATGAGCGTCCTGGGAATCCTCTGGGCTAGATAACAGCTCGATAGAAGGAGACTCCCTCCGTCTCCTTTTCAACAATGACGAAGGGCCCCCAGCCGGCCTTCGCTCCACTTGCTTCCTCTTTTTCTCCTTGGCTTTTAAAACTCCCGCATCGGCTTTCTCCACAATTCTCTGAACCCTGCTCACCTCAGGAATCGGCTGGTCGGTTCTCAAAGGTTGCGTCACATGCTGAGGTATTTCCTCCCCTTCAGCCAACCTGCGCCCCTTTCCCAACCGGGATCCCTGCTCCGACCTCAGACGAAGATACTGGGACATAGTTATGACTACAAAAAAAAAGGGGAGAGGCCACATAAAAAAGATGGGAGAGAGGAGGATACATATATATGAAGCAAAACGAACTTAGGCGGTTGCATTACCATTCTTGTCAATATCCTTGAACTCCACACGGAACCCAGAATGCTTCCAAATCTTCGTCAACCCAACCTCATACAGAAGACCGGAGTGCACCGGCCGGAGCTCCACCACTCCTTCGCATAACCTCCTAACATCGGCCTCCTCAAAACCACTAGCAGGAAGAGGATCCGATACGTTGGAGTCCGGATGTCTCCAAGGCATTGCATCCGGAACTGCCCTCCGATCAATCAAGAAAAAACAATCCTTCCAATTCTTCAGACTAGAGCATTTTTTCCTTAAAAATACGGGGACGAGCCTCCCCCCCCGGTTCTTCGCTGAAAGGAAAACCAATGCCCCTGCTTATTTAAAGTATAAAAGACCCGAAACAAATGCACGCTGGGCTCAATTTCCAGGCTCCGACAATAAATCTCAAACATGACCAATCTGTTCAATCCGATAGGCACCAATTGGGAAATGCGAACTTGGAAGTGCCGAATCACCCTCAAGAGAAAAGTAGAAAAGGGAACCCGGACACCGGAAAACGCAAAGAACTGTTCGTACAGGCCAATGGCATCAGAAGGGAGGTTATTCATGGTAAACTCCGCAGGGGGCAGACGAGGGTTTAGATCGGCCGGTATGCCGTAATCACTAATGATCTGCTCGAGCTCCCCCTCGGAGAGTAGCGAGGAGTGCACATGCATATCAGCCTTAGGGGCAGCATCGCTGAGGGGTCCCGCGGAGCTAGAAGCCATGAGATATTGACAAGATGCAACGGAAACAACGAAGGAATAGCGGGATAAAACTCACCTGAACTCGCCGAAGGTTTATGTCAAGCGGAGGACGAAAGGGTTGAAGGTAAAAAGTAAAAATTGCAAATGAAGAAAAAGCTCCTTATATAGGCGAAGAAAGTGGACGCGAAACGTCCCATCATGACAGAGAGCGACGCGGGCGAATCTGAACCGTCAACGGGTACCATCTGCCACGTGGCACGATCCCATGAAAAACGGTATATATTAATTTAACTCGTTTTCACCCCATGGGCCCGGGCCCAGGGCCCAAAACGAGGCCCATAAACCCAGAACTCGCCACGTCACCCCGAGTGAAGCTAATCGACAACTGTATATAGTATCACGTCACTTGTCAAATACATGTAACATGATACTGGGGGGGACATGACGACGTATATGCCCCTTCGGTCTAACACCGAAGGGCCCAATACTCTTAACCGAAGGGACCAATACTCTTAACCGAAGGGACCGATACTCTAATGCAACAGTCCAAGCCGAAAGGTACACTGACAGATCATCCGTCCGAAGGACACGCCGACCTGACAGTACTTTTGGCATTTAGCCTGGATACACTTTGTCTCATCCCCGTGGATGTCGGGCATGACCCCAGGGACAGTGTCAGGGACATTGTCAGCTCTGATATCGCCAACGATCCCATGAAGTACGACAGACCCAGGGACCAGACAGTGACATCAGGTAGTATATATATGCATACAGTATTGGAGAATAAGGTATCATTTCACACACACATACATTTATACTATACCTTTCGGTAAAACATATACTTACTCTTACGCCGGAGTCGGGTCCTGGGATAACACCCGGGGCGAGACTAACGCGTCGCTCATCTTAGCAGGTATCTGGAAGGCTTATTCCTAAGGCTGAAGGATAACTGCAACAACCCACGAAAAATTACTTCGACAGATATCAAACACCATGTAAGCTAAAACATCTTGCTCTATGTGTGTTCCAGCAGGTACTGTATAAAAAAAACTCCGGTCGAACTTCCCACAAACTAAAGTCCTTATGAAAAAAACAGAGGTTGTCTAATATATGTTAGGTTCATCAAAACCAGTGGCTCATAATAATTTTATGGCATCTTTTCTTTGATTGGTTAGGATCCGTTCAGATGTAATTTTTTTTAATGCTTTATTATGGTTTAGTTTTTGTTAATTCATGATTTATTTGAGGCCTTTCTTTTCATTTTTTTATTTTACTTCAAAATTAGGGTTTCGTTAATTTGGCGGTTTTTTTTTTTATTTCTTTTGCAGGTTGTCTTGCTGATGATTTTGCAGCTGCAACTGTAGAGTATTTTTTTTAGTATGGAGAGTTGGAGACTGAGGAATACTATTTTCTGGATATCAACCCCTGTTTACAGGTGCGTGTCAATTTCATCTTTTGGTTTCTAATTATATGGATCCAATCCAATTGACGTGTGCGGCTGAAAAAAATGTAAAAGAATTAAGTAAAAACAAAGCCTTTACATTTTTATTTTTGTAGATTGACCATGTCGTTACGGAGTGGATAACTAAAATTAATCTGCCTGTGAGACAAGTTTATTTGGAGCAGGCAATCCTCTTTGGCAAATTTCTGGTACATTGAATTTTGGCAAGAGAAACTCGACATATTGGGGATTTTATTTGTTCTTTTTTTATGTTGGCGGTAAATTATTTTTAGCGGGTGTTTGGGATTGCTTATTTTCTAGGTTATGTGTTTACTTTTAAGTACAAGTTGAGTATCTGCTTTTCTTATTGATAGGCTTGGCATGTAACAACTTATTATTCCTTACTAATACGTACATAACTTAAAAAATATTGTTGAACAAGAGTGGCACGACCACCATATTATGGTATGATTAAGGGGAGTTTGGATTAGCTTAGGCTTATGAGCTGATTTGTATTGGGAAAAGCTCATGACCTCACTTTTTTTTAGTTTTATGAAGTTATTAACCGTCGATAGGAAAACCACAAAAAAAGACTTCAAATTCGTTTAACTTCTATTTTCGTTCCATTTTTCACCATAAAGATTTTTGCCCTTTTTTGTTTACCTTTTGTTTTTGGCCATTTTTCAGGAAGAGGTAGTCAATTTCTAAAGCGACAAGTGCTCAATGTGAGAAGACAGCAATTGATACCAGATGAGTATGTTGTGACAATACCAACCCATATGGATACAATTACGACAACTTATTTTTTATGAAGGTAAATGCTCATCATCTGTAGAAGTGTGAAAACGGGTAGGCCGGGTTATAGGTCATATGGGTCGGGTTAGAGCGACATCTATATGTTGTTATTATGATATTATATGTATTTAAATAACTTGAGAAATGTGGTTTTATGCATTCAGTAATGAACGACAGTCAGAATACACGAATGTTAGAAAATTTAGCTATTCTTGATACTTTTGTTTTCCAAATTCTGTTTAGGAACGATAGAATATAATAACTGATTGGTAGTTTTGTCAAACATACGATATGCAAATACAGTCCCTGCATATTAACAACGACAGAAAGGTATAGATAGGTATTTTCAACAACAACAGAAAAGGATGCAATCGATTGATCGCAAATTTTACTACATATGCTTATAGGTGATATTATTCGATTAATAAACTTGATGCCATTGTTGATCTGTGTATGTTTGTCACTCAATGGGTAATAGGTGTTATTACATTTACGATTCTTTGGACAATGGGTGCTATTGAAAATTTTATTGACGGTTATTTATGTAAATGCTTAAATTAGTCCTAAACCAAATAACCGGTTTAGAAATTAAGTGTTCTGTCGACTATGATATGTAGGAATTCATTATAAAATCAATTCACATAGCCAATCACTATAGCTTAATGTTATTGCTTTTAGTAATTGGCTACGTGAATTGGTGTTCCGTCAACTATGATATGTACGAATTTATAAATATATGATGTACTAACGGCCTGTGATGATTCGTTGCTTTTTTTTTATGTTTGCAACCATGGTGAAATTCAGATGCTTCTGTGACCCAGTCCCCATTTACAGATCTCAGCCTAACTATTTATTGCATCGCTATTACGTATGTCTGGGATTACAATTTCAGAACTGATTATCAGTAGTATTTGTTACAAAACAATGTAATGAATGTTATTGGAAGCACAAAGTCAAAATTGTTTATTGCAGCACCGAGAACGTTGCCTTTTAATGATAGAGGTATCTCTTACATAGATCTTATTTGCAGAGTTCATCAGGTAGTTTGTATAGTTAACATGGGATGTGATTAATTCATATAATCTATTATTATAGTCAGATTTTTTTTGTCTTCTCAATGTTTTCCAGGTCATTCAAAATGGTTATGATTTTTTTTCCAATCGTCCGCAGGAAAACAAATTTCAATATGCAGGTTGCGGTTCGGCTGAGGTCAAACACATAAGACAACCCGCTCAGTTCCTGGTAACAAAATTATCATTTAGTTGTTTATAAAATTTAATAACTAATTTGTTGTCCTCCGCATTTTAGTCCCAAATCAATTTTCGTTTATTGCTTTTAGACTGTGCATTAAAAGCCACAGAAAACGATAGATGAAATAACTCATGAACTATTCCCAGTAAGTCTGTGCTTCAATGTTACTGCACCGGATTGTGGTACGTGAATGAATTTGCTCTTAACAATCATTAAGTGTTAGTACAACCCATTAACATGATTTCTTTTCCATTTTAAACATTCATCAATATAGTTGTTCAGGTGAGATGTTGTTGGAAAAATACAGTAATAGTAATGTTCAACAGTAAGTAAAATTTTGAGTTTTTAATGCATACCACTCCTTTAGTAAATGACTAAAATAAAATAGAAATGAAGAATCATTTAGTCAATAGTCTTTAAGCAATTTGCTATAAATAGTAATGCATTATATGTGCCTGCTTTGCGGTAACATGGCACGGTGTCAATCCATAATAAATCATTTACCCATAACACACCATGTCGATCGCACAATAAAATGCCTTATTCATATATGATTTGTTTGTCGAGGTTATTCTTTAAACACCCTTGATGTTGACGTGCAAGTTATCCCCGGTTTTACTCAATATGTTGTAACAGAAAATAAAATATTAGTTGGTGGTTATTGACGGGTTTCCAAGTGCAAATATTGTTATTGTACATGTTTATAGTCACTTGCGTACATTTATCTTAGATATTCTTGTCTCTATTACAACTTAAAAATTGGATACATAAAGTGATTGCAACTTATCACTCTATGCTGATATCGATTTGGCCCGCTTTAAAAACTATCTATTTTTACCCACTTAAAAGTTACCTGTCCTAACCCGCTAATTTTTGAATTGATTTTTAGACAGTTGATGTTATTTTAAGGCCGGTTACAAAATCGGATTCTGGAAACCAACTGGAAGAGACACTGACATACATTCTAAGCATAATCTGATTGGCATGAGTAAAAGATAGGTGTGTTGCTAATCTCGAACTCGGAACGGCCATAAATGAGATTAGAAGTGTTCCATTTCACATGTTTCATGCCTATATTGATGATGCTTTTGTAAATTGTAATCTTGGTTCGATGTATACTTATTTTATGTTTTTCTTTAACTGCATGATAATCTTCCATTCATAATGCCTTTTATTTTCTTTTTTCAGGAACATTGCATCAATTTGCATCTGGTAACAAAGACATTGGCAAATATTGCATTTTGCTAATTTAAGATGATGTTTGATATTAACTACTATTATTATATGTAAAAGCATAGACTTTGGTTATTTTTCAAATAATGATAACATGTGTATTGTTTACGTCGAAAAAATGTGTGCACTTGGCAAACTTCTTTTTACTTTTTGCTATGTAATGTTTTTGCCTCCGCCGCGGCACTTATTATTTTCTTTTACGTTTACTTTCTGTTATGCATGGTTTTAGTGTTTTACAATAAAAAAAAAACGTGTGCATTTGGCTAAAAGTTGATCACTGCCGAATTAATCACATAACAGCTCCTTAACTTCATAAAGATGATCGCCCATCTGATACGCTCCAAATTTTAGGTATTGTATTTGTTAATATTATTATTAAGAAATTCATTATCTTCCACTATTTTTTGACTTTGTCGCTTATTCATTGGTGATATTATGTAAAACTTAATCGCGTGAAACCATTAAAAAAAACCTTAAGAAATTTTTTAGGTATTGTATTTGTTAATATTATTATTAAGAAATTCATTATCTTCCACTATTTTTTGACTTTGTCGCTTATTCATTGGTGATATTATGTAAAACTTAATCGCGTGAAACCATTAAAAAAAACCTTAAGAAAAAACCGTATACAAATGTAGGATAATGTAACAAAAAAGCCCCGCAGCAACGCGCGGGCGATCTTGCTCGTTCCACCTATCTGTAAACATTTAGATTCAATTAAAAGAGCATGCTCAGTTCTAAAGCCATATTACATAGTAATGTTGAAGTGACAAGTATTCCTAAAAACTACATGTGTAACTTATAAACCTTTGTAGTACTAATGCTTTTTCAAAATCCAAATATTTGGCGACTATGAGAATAGTTTCAGCGCCAACCTCATATGCAAATTCCCTTTAGTTTTGGATTTAAAATAACTTTACATAGTCTAGATATTTTCATTAGTTTAGACCATCACTATATTAATCAGGTCATGCATCTTTGCTCATTTTAGGTGCCTATCAGTTAACCAAAAATCCAGCACTGATGTATTTAGGAATATCTAAAGACTACATATTGCAGTACTTAGCAAAAGTACCAATTAGACTTCTCATAAGTAAATTTAGTTAATGAGTTTTTAGAAGTTACAAGACCTTTTTTGCAACTGCAAGGAAACTCAACTGCTTGGTGATGCTAATATAAGTGACTTGCTAGCCTCTATCCATACTCAACCAGGTGTAGATTAACACACACGTATCCACTATCCAGCTTCAAACAAATGGCGTTTAGCAGGGAGGTGATAGCCCAATACTTTGACAAGCCAATAACTGAAGGTGCAAAAGAGCTTAACATTGGATTAACTGTTTTCAAAAGACAATGTAGAGATTTGGAAATTTAACGTTGGCCACATCGTAAGCTTAAGAGTATACAAGCATTGATCGACAATATTGAGGTTAGAATTAAATTTAAACTAACATGTTATTTGTATCATTTGCCAATAATAAAGTTGCAAAGTTAGTGGCTGCCATGTTACTTAGAACTTTGGTTGACTTTATAGGCTGACAATGGAGGTGCATAGCCTAATGAGTACAAACAAGAGATATTTCGAACCCTTAAGGAAGAAAAGAAGCAGATAAAAAAAACCGAGATTTACAACTTGCTTGAGACACTAAAATGTGGAAACAAGTAAATTTCAAAGCTAAGTACGAAAAAAGGAAAGCTATGGCGTTGATATTATCATTAACAAACAAAACAACAAAAAACGTGGATACTCATGTGCAGTTTCAGTCTCCTAAAAATGACGCAACTATTGATGAAATTGAAGATGCCTATTGTAAACACTGTGCGGACCAAGAGTAGCTGATAAGTGATCTTTAGATGTTTTAGTTTTTAAAACTTATTCCAATCTAAAGTATGAGTGTTACTTATTTATAACAAGATAAACAGTTGTGTGTGATCTGAAGAATGCATATCAGCGGATGTCGCTATAAATATGCAGTCTTTTATTTTTTTCAAGTTGCCATGTACTAAATTTAATGCTTTGATCATCAATAATATCTGTTTGGAAAATGTATCACAGCTCAAGCGTTTAAATAGCTTGCAGAGCCAGACAAGCATAAAATGCTTTTGAATTGTCACTTATGCATACTACAATGTTGCATAGACTCTTAAACATACAACGGCCTATTCCGGCTGCAAGCTAATGGCCAGCTAACCTACTCTATCGAAAAAATAAAGATTTATTCATGATTAGGAAAATACGTCCCTAAATTAAAAAAAAAAAAAAAAAAACTATCATCATCAATAGCCCCCTATCCTCCTATCATGAATAATTTTCGGACACCGTAAAGATCAAATTCAATCATACCAAAACACATATAAAATTAATAACATTTTCATTTCACTATCATCACATCAATACATCCCTATCTTCCTCTCATGAATCAGTTTTCTAAACTGTAAGCATCAAATTCAATCAATCCCAAAAAAAAATAAAAATAAAAATAAATAAATAAATAAAAAAATACAAAATCTAAAACATTCTTATTTCACTAACAATTAGCCCAGAACAATTAAGATTATAATCAAACCATATTGAACTGAACCTCTACAGAGAACAAATAATTAACAGTGGTCTCTCTATACCACAAAGCATAACCAAGTAAGGTATTTTTAAATCAAAATAGATCTAATCAATCTGAAATCTGAAATATGAGTTAAAAAAAATAATGAACATACAATTGATGAAACAATACCTGCTACATCTAGCTACAAAACCTTCAAAAGACATATTCAAATGACATGGTAAAACAATAAGACCACTTGATATTTGTTTATTGTTTGGATTGATTGTCTATGTTTGATTTTATATTGAAAACCCAGATTTAGGTGTATGGATCTATTTATCTCAGATCCATTTTGCGTCTGTTTTATGAGTGTGTGTGTGAGAAAGAAAGTCAACATACACATTGAAGACTATAATGTGTGTGTTTCACTTTTAAACTATCAATAAAAAGCATAAGTATGACCACAAAAGAAACACTAATAATAAAAAGGACTGCTATATGTTCAGTCAATCCACTCCATTCATCAAGTGAGTTACTACAATATTCATCTTCATCAAAAGACATCTTCACATCAACACAAACAAAAGAAACATCATCTAAGGGACCAAACAAAAGATACACACATCAACACAACCTAAACATCTACAGTGTCTTCATGGAACTGCATGAAGGCAATGTGGTGCTCTTTCTCCCTGATGCCATCACGAGCTTCAGCTAGGATTGCAGTCAAATCCTGAAGCCTCTTACGCTCCCTTTCAAGCGTCTCACCCAACCAGTCAACAATATCGGTAGCCACCTCATGGACCGGACAAAAAGTCTCACCCTCCTTCACAGTCTGCTCAGCCTTCTCAATCTTAGCCCTTAGTTTGTTGCACTCATCTCCAATCCTTATCAGAAAGCCCTCATCCTCCGTGATCTCTTGAAAGAAGTGGAACTTGAAACATTGGGTGAGATTATCTGAGCCATAAGCCTCTTTGAGTTCATTAAGGTTAGGTGTAGCAGCCATTGATGCAATTTCTTGGTGAGGGTTGTTGATTAATTGTATGCAAAATGTATGGTTGAGAATGTATTAGACACTTAGATTTGTGTAGTATAAATACAATTAAAAGATACACTTTTACAGAAAAACGCACCCAATACGACACTCGAAAGGTATCATTAGGTATAATTATCTTCATTTAATTCAAGGTCTCATCTTCCTCTCGGTGCAGAGTAATCATTTCAGTATTAACACAAAAGTTGGGGAGATAACATAAAACCATTGATATTTAGCATTGTGACAAAAAAGGCCCTTTAATAAGACAATGCATGGCATTTTGCAGCCAATATTAACATGCACATATTCTTAAATTTAGAGTTTATTTAAATTAAAGCTTTATTTAAGCTTATTTTTTAGACATGCTAATAACCAAACATCTAATTATATTCAGTCATCTTCATAGCATTTCCTTCTTCGACACGAACACCAGCCTTTGCTTGAAAAAACAAGTTTGCTAACTTATGAAGTAATTCCCGATGTCTCTCCTGAGTTTTCCGTAGCGCTTCAAGCGCATCCAAAGCAACCACTTCATAACCTAGGCTTTCATGTTCGCAATCATACCTCGGTTTCTTGCCATTACCTTGCTCAAATGCTCACAATCAGCAATAAGCAATTTTGATAACGCATCATCTTCGCCGGCTTGCTGAATAAACCACATACGCATGCAATCATTCAATTTAGAAGAACCCGAAAGAGTGATCAAGTTTTCTAACATTTGAAATTGTGCAATTATATCAGAATACAAATGTTTTCACATCTGAGCATGATAATAGTGTCAAATAAATAGGCAAATACTCGCTTATTTAACTTATGCAAATTTAAAATGTTCAATTGAAAAGACTATTTTAAATAGTCATTATTTACTACATAGTTGCTAAGTGCAATCAAATAGCCAAAACTAAAACCAAAATTATGCTAACGTAAATCAAATAGGGAAAAAAAATTGTCACAAGCATCACGCCTTCCACATTTAGATTAGCCCGTGTGCAACGCACGGGTCAGAATGACTCGTTTAATGAATACTTAACTTTGTATAATGTCGTTTTACGTTAAATGCCGTTTTCCGGTTTACGCGATTTAAGTTAACGATTATACGTAAAAGTAATTATGTAGTCAAATTATTTACTCATACAAGTAAGGCATGTAATCATCTAGTCAAATCATATTCAATCAACATGTCATTATCTAGTCAAATTATTTTCTACAAGTAAGGCATGTAATCATCTAGTCACTTGCTTTTTACTATCAACTATTTACTCATACAATTTATTAACGCAAGAAATGGTATGTACTATGTAGTGTGATGAATGGCAAGCCCAATGTTAGTGGGTTAAAAAACACATGAGCCCAAGAAAAGAAGTAGACAAAAAATAAACATGCTTTAGTATATAAGAGAATTAGGGTTTTAGCACCCACTTTTACAGCCACCCTAAAAGTCGTTTTCATCTTTCTCTCTATCCCATAGCAACAAGAAAGGATAATATCTCTCAAACCCTTTACATCTGTAGCCACACAAATAAAAAAAGAAGTTTATCTTTCTTCTTTGCTGTGATAATCAAACACCACAAGATCATTAAAAGAAATTTAAATCCGTTCTTTCCACTCAGATTCGTATCTTAAAAGCAAAAAAACACATAACCCTTTCGCTTATTTCTACTTTTGATAAACGAATCATCAATGACGAACACTATCTTCTCGTTTAGGCTTCAAGATCTTGTTACAAGATCTCAGGTAGGTGTAGTTTTTGTTTTGTGTTTCTTTATTTTAAGTTTTTCTTAAAGATCAATGATGGGCGTCGTTTCAAACTCATACGATCTTTAAAAATATTTGCATTGTTGAACGAATCGGAGGTCTTTAGATAATTTCTTTTTATTTTCGAGTCTTGATGGGTTGTTGTATGGAGTTGGATGTGTTATTTTGAGACGGGTTTGTTGTTGGCAGTGGTGGCGGCATATTTAGATGGTGTTAATGGCAACAATAGGTTCTAGAGAGTTTTGTTTTTATTAGCTTTGCCAGCGAGATAAGATAAAGATGGAGATGAAACTTCGAAGGGTTATTGTGTGTTGGGTGGGGGTTCTTATACCCGGTGTATGATTGTATATTTGTATGTTACAAGTCAATTAAAGACATTTAATTTCAATGTGTGTATGCAAGAAGTTATGACAATTAAAGACATTTAAGTTTTATTTTGGAGTTGTTACAAGTTATATATTAACATCTTATACTAAACGTATTGACCAAACACATTTTGAACAAGTGAATTTTTAATAGCAAAATGAAACGGGCCATATGAATGTTGGAGCTGTTACAAGTTACAGAATTAAAGATATTTAATTTCAATTAATAACTTTTATTTATGTGTGCAAGGTATTGATTTAATGCAAAGGTAACACATAAATCTTGTTTTAACAAGAAAGTTAAAAAGTCTGAATTTTAAGCCTTGCCATTTAGGGAAATGTCCTAAATGCATTATGATAACGCTACACGCGTCGTTCGGAGTCAAAGGAACTTCCTTTTCTTCGAGCAAGTTTTATAACACCCTAGGCAGTGAACCTAATCGTTGTAGTGTAGTATTAGGGTAAGCCACGGGTATTGATATCGTTCTCTAGGGGAATAGGAATGCTAGTGAGAAGTTACTACGCTAAGGTTGGGGTTGAGGAAGATTATTTTTTTATCTTTTTATGTTTTTTTAGGAAATGGAAAGGTACGAATCTCGGGGTTTGGATTTGGGGGTTGGTATTTTTACCGATTACTCTACTTATCTAATTATCTAATCTAAGGTGTATGTAGTCTATGTCTATTGTTGTGTGCTCGTATGATAGTTAAAGATGTGTTTACCTAGATTCTACTACTCCCTAGTTATCTCCTATTGATGGTTGAATTGTCACGTCCTTATTCTTAACGCGTTGTGTTTTCTAAGGTCGTAAGGTGTGCATTCCCTAACTCTTTGAAGTCACCTTTAAGTGTAGTAAACGAAATCCACTAAGTCATTCATAAACTAACTTTGAGGTTATCTTTGGGTTTAGTAAACGAAGTCCACTAAGTCATTCATAAACTATCAAAGATTTATCAAGTATTAAACACAACGATAGCCTAGTCACACTCCTAAGCCAATTACAATTAAGATAAGAGACAACCTAACAATAATTAACAACTAGGTTTCATATATCTAAGCAAACACACAAGTAATTTAGCCGGACATGGTGAACATGCAAGCATACACACAATCAATCAAAGACATAATTGAATTAATGAAGTAAAACACTTATCTTGATGTAAGATAGGGTTTAGAACCCTAAAATACTGTACAAGACAGCCTTGGTTCGGTTTAGGTTTTTACTCCAAAAGACTACTCACAAATACTGAAAAATTCGGATTCTATATACAAGATTACATGTGCGACGGCGTCACCTTATGTTTTGTGACGCCGTCGGGTCGCCGTCATTAGGGTTTCGTCTTGGCCACGTTAGTCTTGCGACGGCGTCACCTTGTGCTTGTGACGCCGTCCTCTTCAGCTTCTGACGCCGTCTGGATCAAATCTAGGCCGTCTGAGTTGCGACGGCCTACTCTTTTAAAGCCTGACACCGTCACTTGAAAATATGAAATTTGGCTTTTGTGCCGTCACAAAATGCTCCGACGGCGTCGCAGTTAAGCAGTGACGCCGTCACCTTGTCTTTCAGCAGCTTGAATGTCTCGATTCTTGACTTTGGCCATTTTCTTCGTATATCTGCGCCTTTTCGTCCAAATAAGTGCCATTACAGCAATTTGCCTTCAAGAGACCTAAAAAGTGAAAAGGAACGATATTAAGTAATAACGGATACAAAAGTGATCAAATAAGGGCTTAAACGACCCCTCAAAAAGGTACATTTTAAAACCTTATCAAATATCCCTACACTTGGTATTTGCTTTTCCTCAAGCAAATGTGCTTTTAGCCAATTAATTTATAAGTTAGGGGTCATGAAGCATTGGTTTAAAACAATCCACAACACATATAAGCCCCACAAAAGTCATAACAAGCACGGAAATTACATACTAGCACCTCACATGGGGTGTTTGGATACTCACATCTCTCTCGGGTGTATATTAAATATAACAAGTTGGAAATGGAAGATTAAACACTCATTAACCGGTCCTAGTACATAGATTACCATAGGCTTGAGAATAGATCAAACCTCAATCGCTTTGGCGTAAGCACCTAGGAAAGACTATCAAAGAGGTCTTTAAAGGGTTGTAATGTTAGGCTTACGGTAGGGAAACAAAGGGTTTGGTGGGATAGGCTATTTAGTGGTGGTAAGTCAAAAATCTTTTTGTTACAAGCATACGAAGAATGGCGTTGCTAAGCCAAGACTCGACACTCTAGACTCTAGCTGACTGAAACAAACAAACATAAATTTAAAGGATAGATGTAGGATGGTAGCCCGTTTTTTTTTTTTTTTTTTTTTTTTTTTTTACACTCTATTTTTTTTTCTCTTTTTCTATATATTTTTTTCATACACTTTTACTCTACCATCCTCTACGGTAACATCAAAATGATAGGAATTCATAGGCACATCCCTACACTTGAGTTTTTATTTCTCTAACACTAATTTGACCCGAATTGAAAAGATCAAAACACTTGGGGTATGTTATTACGCAAATAAAGGAATTTAATCCCTTCCAATCATTTTATAAACTTTAACTTTTTCACATGAGTCCCAATCGTCCCAAAACTGTGTACAAAGGATATGACTCGACTTAGCAACTCATGCAAGCAACTAGATAATTGAACTAAGGGTTTGGGGTGATAACAATAATGCACTAAAAGTGAGTGCATACATGGTAGGCTAAGGCGATTTGGGTGTATATTTGGGGGTGGGGTGTAAACAATGCTCTTCATTGATATTCCGGAAAAACCGAAACATCACGAGAACCGCGAAAAGGATAGGCTCTGAGGGGTTAACTAGGGGTATCGTGTACTAAAGATGAGTACAACGCAAGGGTGTGGGGGAATTACTCAACCGATGTGGGAGAAGTAATTATATTACGGGTATCAAACAAGGGTTATCCTAATGCCTCTTATCATTTAGTTATTCCTAACTACACAAGTGTAGTCTTACTAGCGATCTCGGGATGCATCACAAAACAAGTTCTAGAATCTAATATACTACCGGTTCACACTCTAAGCATTAAAGATGAATGCTTTAATTCCTACTAATCTAAAGGCGATCCTCACATTTTGGGTGGAATTTAGGTGGTAAAGGGTTTTTGTGCTAGTCATGCAACTTCCTATCCGTGAGACGCTTTTGTTAAGACTAATGGCCCACTCCTATATGTCATAGAAAATTTCAAATTTGGTGCCAAAATTACCCTAACCGACATTTTCTCATGGTTTATTACACCAATACAATTGGACAAAGCAAATAATCAAGGATAAGTATAGTTTCAAAGTTCCCGTTTTATTTTCCCTCCCTACACTTAGACTGAACATTGTCCCCAATGTTCCCCGAAAGTATCAAAGTTATGATAATAGAAGGTAATGAAAAACGAAAGAAACTAGTACTCCCCTGATTAGCTCGGTAGGATCCGTGTAAAGTAGTGGTTAAATCCTTTCCAAGAAGAATGTGTGCGTGAAAAGCTCCTTCCAGTCTTTTGTTTCTTCTTCTTGATAAATAAAACCTGCACATTCGAAGAAAACAAACGAAACCTTCGCGTAAAATCGGCGGTAATAATATATATAAGATTCTACTAAACTAAGATATAATGCTTGTGGAATGGATGTTTACAGAATTTCTGGAAAATTAAGACCTGGAAAATTCCAAAAATTCATAAGTAGCTCAGAAAACGAGAAAAAAGTAATCTGTTGTTTTTACTCCTTCCTGACGCCGTCAGGTTGTAATCCTGACGCCGTCAGGTTATCCTGACAAAAACTGGTCTGCGATTTTCTGGAAAAAATTCTGGAAAATTTACATCTTTAGAATCTGGAAAAATTTCTGCAAAACATCCATTATGACTCGATACAAGCATTTGACTCGAACAAACACACATATATATCTTTTAATGAATAGCTATTCTCATGTTTACGTTTCTTTTGAAAACGTGTGTAATCCTCCCTACACTTATCCTTTATGTAAAATACCTTTATATGCAATTAAGACGAGGTTAAAAACAAAATAAAGCATTTTTACAAATTTAAACATGAGAATAAACAATCAATAAAAGATATACGACACTAACAAGCAAACAATTAAGCATGGGTTGCCTCCCACGAAGCGCTTTTCTTTATTTAAGAGTCTTGTAGCTAGACTCGTAGTCGTGCCCTTACGTACCGATATAAGTGAGCTTATCCTTAACAATGTCATAAGGATCAAACTTATCATTTAGGTTCCTAGTAGTACATTCGGTTCGATATGCCTTTTCAAACTTCTCTCCATCGGGATCATAGATTGTTATCCTAATGTTCCACTCTCCATTACCATCACTAGGTGGTCTATTCCAATCCCACTTATGTTTAGGATTTTCAATTTTCCACCTATTCATGACAAGGTTGACGGGCAAACTTCCTAGGAACTCGGTCATTTTCCTAAATACTAAGGCGTCCTCGAATGGGTTTACTTCCATGTCCCTAGCCATCTCTTTTTCATGGAAGGTTGCTTTACTAGCAAAGGCTTCATCTAAGTAGAAAGGTCGTTGGGGACCTATGAGGTTCTTATCTATCCAAGGTCCATATCTAGAAGGCGTCCTATCCAACCTAATCTCGTATGGGATTTCCTCTTCTTTGTAGTACGTATGCCTTTTGACATCGTAGATTAACCTAGCACTCCCCTCTCCTACCACTATCTTGGACATCTTACAATCGATGATGGCACTAGCGGTAGCTAAGAATCCTTTTCCTACAAGTAATGGGCATGTCGGGTCCTTATTCATGTCTAGCACATGAAAGTCGGCCAAAAGAGTCAACTCTCCTACGTGTACTACCATGTCTTTTATTATTCCTACCGGATGTGCAACACTACCATCCGCTAGACCTAAGATGGTTTCCGTTGGTTCTATCTTACCTAAGTTAAGGCTTCTATGGAGGGACAACGGAACAAGATTGATGCATGATCCTAAGTCGGCTAGAGCATCGAGAGGTTTGGAAGTTCCAAGCCTACACGGAAGAGTAAATAGCTCCGGATCGTCTAACTTCTTAGGTAAATTATTTCGCACAAAAGCTGACCCATGTTTTCCAAGTTTAAGTTCTAACTCATATTTTTCTTTTAAAGCATTATAATAAGGTGCATGAGCTAAGACTTCAAGAACCGGTTTTTCCTGATGGAGTTCCTTGTACTCCTCCTCTAGACTAGGTTTGGGTTCTTGGTTGACGGGTTTCTCAAGAGTAGGTTCTACCAATGGTGCAGGGCCTTGGTACCTCATTTTGGATGGCTTGGAACCCTTTTTGATAGCATTTACTGAGTGAACCATTGGGTGTGAGGGGCATGGATGTGCACTCTCCCATGGTGAACAAGAATATGAAGTTGTCGAAATCGAATTCACTTTTGGGTTCTTTATAGTATCACTTGGGAGTGCTCCAATTTCCCGTTCATTAAAGGCTTTTAAGAGGGCATCAAGCTTGTTTGTCATCTCGCCTTGTCTTCGCTTAAAATCGGCTTCAAGCTTAGTCAATCGAGTCTCTTGAGATGACATGAATCTAGATGCAATTGCCTCAAGATTAGTGGGGTTCCCGATGTTTAGAGAATTGAACCTATTAGGTGGACTAGATGAGCTTTGGGGTGTGCTTGAGTTTTGCTTCCACTTAAGGTTAGGGTGATTTCTCCATGAGGGGTTGTAAGAGTTTCCTAAGTTGTTTTGTTCGGGCTTGAAAGTGTACCACTTCTCTCCCGCTCCATCGGTACGCATGGATGCGTAATCCGCAAAAGCTTGTTCGGGGAGTCTTGTGCAATCACGAGTGTCATGGGGACCACTATATAACTCACAAGGAAGAGTGATTTTATTCACTTGATGTGAAGACTTAGGATTTTCGTAGGAACTCATTAGGAATTTAACTTGATCTTCAAGTTCGATCATCCTACGGTCGGAAGATTGTGAGTCAATGGGAGGCAAGGAGATTGCTTTAATGGTTTTGGGCAACTCACGGGGGTCATTCCAACTTTCGTTGTCATAGAGAGCAAGGTCCTCTATTATACCCCATGATTCTTCCGCGGTGAGATCACTAAGTTTTCCACCGGCCGCTTGGTCAATGGATCGCTTGGTGGGGAAGTTGACATGATCATAAAATATTTGGACTTGGAACCAAAGATCAATGCCGTGATGAGGGACTTTATGAAGTAAGTCCTTGAATCGAGTCCATGTTTCGTAGAGAGATTCACCTTGACGTTGTTGGAACATCAAGATGTCATTCCTAAGTTTAGTGGTTCTCCCCGGTGGGAAAAATTAAGCAAGGAAACGAGAGGTGAGATCATCCCAACTTGAGATGGAGCCGGCGGGAAGTCGCTCAAGCCAATTACTAGCTTGGTCCCGTAGAGAAAATTGGAAGAGACGCAGACGCGTGGTCTCCCGAGTAGTAGCATCAAGGTCGATGGAATCGACAATTTTAAGGAAATCCCTTAGATGCTGATTTGGATCTTCGGAACGAAGTCCATGGAATGCACATCCGTTTTGCACCAACCGGATGGTGTCGGATCGCAGGGCCGTAGTTTGGGCTTGGTCGGGAAGCTCAATGGTGTTCCTATAGCCTAGGTAACTTGGTCTCGAGTATTCACCAAGAGTACGGGCTCTTGGCGGGTCATTTGGTGGTAGGTTGATGAATGGTGGTTGGTTATCACCTTCCATGATGAAAAGTGATGGTGTTGCGAACAAAGGTCACGAAGAAGGGGGATAGACTACGAGGAAGCTAAAAATGAGAAAACTTTACTTGATAGGAATCAAGCAAAGAAACCTAAACGAGGTGGACTACTAACTAGCTATTCTATTCCACGGCAGCGGCGCCAAAAACTTGATAACGCTACACGCGTCGTTCGGGGTCAAAGGAACTTCCTTTTCTTCGAGCAAGTTTTATAACACCCTAGGCAGTGAACCTAATCGTTGTAGTGTAGTATTAGGGTAAGCCACGGGTATTGATATCGTTCTCTAGGGGAATAGTAATGCTAGTGAGAAGTTACTACGCTAAGGTTGGGGTTGAGGAAGATTATTATTTTTTTTATCTTTTTATGTTTTTTTAGGAAATGGAAAGGTACGAATCTCGGGGTTTGGATTTGGGGGTTGGTATTTCTACCGATTACTCTACTTATCTAATTATCTAATATAAGGTGTATGTAGTCTATGTCTATTGTTGTGTGCTCGTATGATAGTTAAAGATGTGTTTACCTAGATGCTACTACTCCCTAGTTATCTCCTATTGATGGTTGAATTGTCACGTCCTTATTCTTAACGCGTTGTGTTTTCTAAGGTCGTAAGGTGTGCATTCCCTAACTCTTTGAAGTCACCTTTAAGTGTAGTAAACGAAATCCACTAAGTCATTCATAAACTAACTTTGAGGTTATCTTTGGGTTTAGTAAACGAAGTCCACTAAGTCATTCATAAACTATCAAAGATTTATCAAGTATTAAACACAACGATAGCCTAGTCGCACTCCTAAGCCAATTACAATTAAGATAAGAGACAACCTAACAATAATTAACAACTAGGTTTCATATATCTAAGCAAACACACAAGTAATTTAGCCGGACATGGTGAACATGCAAGCATACACGCAATCAATCAAAGACATAATTGAATTAATGAAGTAAAACACTTATCTTGATGTAAGATAGGGTTTGGAACCCTAAAATACTGTACAAGACAGCCTTGGTTCGGTTTAGGTTTTTACTCCAAAAGACTACTCACAAATACTGAAAAATTCGGATTCTATATATAAGATTACATGTGCGACGGCGTCACCTTATGTTTTGTGACGCCGTCGGGTCGCCGTCATTAGGGTTTCGTCTTGGCCACGTTAGTCTTGCGACAGCGTCACCTTGTGCTTGTGACGCCGTCCTCTTCAGCTTCTGACGCCGTCTGGATCAAATCTAGGCCGTCTGAGTTGCGACGGCCTACTCTTTTAAAGCCTGACACCGTCACTTGAAAATATGAAATTTGGCTTCTGTGCCGTCACAAAATGCTCCGACGGCGTCGCAGTTAAGCAGTGACGCCGCCACCTTGTCTTTCAGCAGCTTGAATGTCTCGATTCTTGACTTTGGCCATTTTCTTCGTATATCTGCGCCTTTTCGTCCAAATAAGTGCCATTACAGCAATTTGCCTTCAAGAGACCTAAAAAGTGAAAAGGAACGATATTAAGTAATAACGGATACAAAAGTGATCAAATAAGGGCTTAAACGACCCCTCAAAAAGTTACATTTTAAAACCTTATCACATTATAAGGTAGTATAGATTACAGTAAAATAGATAAAATAGGTATATATGAGATTAAATGTATTAAATTGAGTATAATTGTAATTATAAAGTTTGAGAGAAGAAATATGCAATTAGTAACTTTTTTATAAGACACACTCTTATTTTTTATTTGCACATTTCAAACTATACAAATGAAAAATAAAAATATGCCAATCAATTGTCATGTATCATATGTATGTAAATCTTCCATCAAACTAAACACCCCCGTTAAAGTACTACGGGTAAAAGTGTAAAACCATGAGCACTACTCATGTAAGTTTACGCGAAGAACACATGATATCGATGCATTTAACGTGCCAAATGTCCTTTTTTTTCGTGTTGGTGAGCCAAACCATACCGCTCCTTAGGGCTGAGCATCGGGCCGGATCCCGACCCGTCCCGACCCGACCCGCCTAGTCTCGATACCGAGATAACCAAAAAATTCTGCCCGACTCCCGACCCGAATGGTAGTCGATTCGGTTTGGTATTATTCGGGATTGGTCGGTCGGTTTCGGGCTTACTTTGCCCATCCCGAATTAAAGAAGATGAAGCCCAGCACAACAATACAGGCCCAGTCCAATTATTACAAAATACACATCAGTAGCATAACAGTAGCATACTAGCATATTTGCAATCCACTTTCCACGCCTACTCCAATATTGCAATTCCACTTTCCACGCCTACTCCAATATTTGCAATCCCACATCAGTAGCATTACAAACTTTGCAATATTTGCAATATGTCCAAAAGATCCACAGTAGCATACTAGCATTACACATATATGTTTTTGAGATTAGCTTTATCCATTTGGATTGGGTAATCTTGATTTTGAGATGATGAGATTGAATTAATGTTTTTCTTGGTCAAGCGAATTGGGTTTTTCTTGATTTCGTTTGATTTAGAATAATGGGGACTGGGAGGGGCGCTTAGTTTTTACTTTGGTCAACTCGTAGACCTAATTACAAATGGGCTTGTCGGGTAAAACGGGATAAAGGCGGGTTTTTTAACCGACCCGACCCGATACCGATATACCATGATTTTCAAAACCGACTCCCGACCCGTTTTTAGTCGGTTCGGTTTCAGGCTCTAATCGGGTCGGTCGATTAGTCGGGCTTGTCGGGTTTCGGTCGGTTTTGCTCAGCCCTACCGCTCCTTGTGCCATTCGTGAGCCAAAGGAACCCCAAGCCATTTGACTGGCTCACGCCGAATGCTATTTTTTTTTTTAAATTATTATTATTACTTTTTTTTGTATTGTGAATGAGTGTGTATTTTTAATAGGGTATTTTGTGAAATCTAATAACATGTTAGTGGTGTGTTATGAGGGAAAAATGTTTTAGTTATTAAAAAAAGATTATATAACGCTGATGTGACTAGAGGTGGCAAATTTAGACTCAATGGTTAAATTTGGGTCTAGTTGGGTAAATTTTTTTAATGAGATGAGTCTAAATGGATTTAGTTTATTTTAATAGATGGATCTAGATGAGTTTAGTTTATTTTAATTAATTAATATTAATGGGTCTAGTTGGGTCTAATAATATACCCACATGGGTCTAGTACAATATTTACATGGTTTAAGTTGGTTGTTAACTAAAATTATAAAAATCACTCATAGTCTATTTTTATACGTTTTCTTACGTTTCCGTACATTTTTATCATTTTCGTCCGTTTTTATAAGTTTTCATCACTTTTTAACGTTTTTTTACGTTTTTATCCGTTTTTGCACGTTTTCGTCTGTTTTTTACGTTTTTGTCCGTTTTACACGTTTTCGTCCCCTTTTTTACGTTTTTGTCCATTTTCGTCTGTTTTTTTACGTTTCCGCCCGCTTTTTCACGTTTTCGTCTATTTTTTTTACGTTTTTGTCCGTTTATACACGTTTTCGTCTCTTTTTTAACGTTTTCGTCCGTTTTTTGACAATTTTTACGTTTTTGTACGTTTCGTCGGGTTTGTTTTACGTTTTTATCCGTTTAACACGTTTTCAATCGGGTTTTTCAGTTTTTATCCGTTTTTACACGTTTTCGTCAATTTTTTTTAACGTTTTTATCCGTTTTGGTATGTTTTTTACGTTTTCGCCCGTTTTTTCACGTTTCCGTCTGTATTTCTACGTTTTTGTCAGTTTTTACATGTTTTCGTCTGTTTTTTTACGTTTTCGTTCGTTTTTTTGACAATTTTTACGTTTTTGCACGTTTTCGTCATGGTTTTTTTTACGTTTTTGTCCGTTTTACACGTTTTCGTCTCATTTTTAATGATTTTATCCGTTTTTACACGCTTTCGTCAGTTTTTTTAAGTTTTTGTCCGTTTTTGTCCCTTTTTTTACGTTTTCGTCCGTTTTTTACGTTTTCGCCCTTTTTTTTCACGTATTTGTCCGTTTTTCACGTTTTCGTCCGTTTTTACACGTTTTCGTCCGTTTTTTTTACGTTTGACTGTTTTTTCACGTTTTCGTCCGCTTTTTTACGTTTTTGTATGTTTTTACACGTTTTCGTCTGTTTTTTTACGTTTTCGTCCCTTTTGATCGTTTTTTTACGTTTTTGTCTGATTTTGCACGTTTTCGTCAGGTTTTTTTAGGTTTTCGTCCGTTTTTTTTTAATGTTTTTATCCGTTTTTCCACGTTTTCGTCACGAAAACGTAAAAAATAGACGAAAACGTGTAAGAACGGAGGAAAACGTAAAAAACTGACGAAAACGTATTAAAACGGAAAAAGACGTAAAAAGCGGATGAAAACATGTAAAAACGGACGGAAACGTGTAAAAAAGACAAAAACGTAAAATAAACGGACGAAAACATGTAAAAACGAACAAGAACTTAAAAAAAACCGGACGAAAACATGTAAAAACGTAAATAAAAACCCGACAAAAACGGACAAAAAACAGACGAAAACGTGTAAAAACGGGGAAAAACGAAAAAAAACGGACGAAAACTTGTAAAACGGACAAAAACGGGACGAAAACGTGCAAAAAAAGACAAAAACGTAAAAAATTGTTAAAAACGTAAAAAAAAGAGACGAAAAATGTGTAAAAGAAGACAAAAACGTAAAAAATCGGACGAAAACGTGAAAAAATGGCCGAAAACGTATAAACACTGACGAAAACGTAAAAAACAGACGAAAAAGTAAAAAAAATGGACGGAAACGTGTAAAAATGGACAAAAACGTAAAAAAACAGACGAAAACAAATAAAAACCTAAAAAACCGGACGAAAACGTGCAAAAACGGAGAAAAACGTAAAAAAGTAGTTAAACTAGGACGAAAACGTAAAAAAAAGACGAAAACGTGAAAAAATGGGCGAAAACGTAAAAAAGCGGACGAAAACGTGAAAAAACGTAAAAAAAAAGACGAAAATGTAAAAAAACAGAAAAAAACGTAAAAAAATGGACGGAAACGTGTAAAAACACAATGGCAATCTAGTTCACCCATGCCACATCAGATTTCTCTCTCCGACGACCTAGTTGCCACCACACTTGAATTTTTTTTTTTTTTTTTTTTTTTTTCACAAACGGTAACAATTTGGATTTTTTTGGCTTTGATACTCGCTTGAGAAGGCAACCTAGTTCACTCCTCCTTTGCCCTCAACCTTCCTCAACCGATCACCCTACAATGGGACAACCAAGGTCAACCGAACACCCAACTGAGCGGGTTAACCGCCCACTGTGTTCAGCCTAAAAGTGTAAAACCACGAACACTACTCATGTTTCACGCTAAACTAGTGACGTTTATAACGTGGGAGGGTTAACAGTTACAAACTTCCAACAAATGAAACATAAGACTGACTTTTAACCATAAACCACTACCGCCTTCCAGAAACACAAGTACACAACACAAACCACTAAACCAAATCACACACACTCTGTCACACATAGTAATCTCAAAATGATTCACTTAGGTCGTACCACACCACTCTCCATCACCCTCATTCTTTTAACATCTTTCAATCTATATTTCATCTCATCATCATCATCATCATCAAATTCTGATCTATTCCACAAATGGTGCACACAACATAATAAATCATATGCAACACAAGAAGAAACGCTTTACAGACTCAGTGTTTTTGAAAAAAACTATGAATATATTATGCAACATAACAGCAATTTAAATTCTACATATTCGCTTTCGCTTAATGCCTTTGCTGATCTTACTCATGACGAGTTTAAGGTTGCTAGAATAAGAGGATTGTCTGTTGTTAATGGTAATGGTTATGGTGATGTGATTAGACTGAATGGATGGAGTTCGGGTTTTCGAGAGGTTAAAGATGTGCCGAAAGCGTTGGATTGGAGGGAGAAAGGGGCGGTTACTAATGTTAAGGATCAAGGAAGTTGCGGTATGTGTAGTGGCCTTCATCCGTCTCAAAATAGTTGTCTTAACACGGTCCTAGAAATGTGCGATGATAGTTAAATACGCGCGTAATTAAATGTCAAAAGAACCATTTAAGAGTGAGTAAATAGAAAGTACAATTTAGTGTTCATAGTACCGTGCCAATAGTCTAGGATGATAATCCAGATATAGCTATGCGCTCTCGTGAAATAATTGTTCAACACACTTTTAGAGATGCAAATTACAGTTTAATAGTTAAATCTCAAATTCATCTTTTTATAGAATAACGGTAAAAGAAATGTGCATGTGCACTTATTTTGAGATAGAGGAAATACAGTTTACTGTTTATATGGAGCAATATAGTTCCAATTGACTAGGTCTCAATAGTTTAAATATAGCGGCCTACTCTATGGTTCAATACATCTAGGTTAGTGAATGTTCATGATATGGATTGTAGGCTAGAGATGAGGTGATATGGCGGTTTGAGATGTTAATTATGACTTATTTTGTTCACTTTAGTGTTTATATTGGTGTTAGTTGTATATATCTTTTACTTTTTGGATTCGTGGTTGTTTGATGATCTTATATAGCATTATTGTATGTATATACTACCTTGATAATTAAATGAAAGATGGCGTTTGTTATTGTTTTATAAAACTGCAACTGCTTATATGTTTATTGTCTTTAAAAGTAAGGGTTTGGAATAAGCAGCTGCAAGATGCGTATTTAAATTACGCATTTCATTCATGCTTGTAGGTTTTCTTGCTTTTATGCGTTTTCGGCCTTTGAATGCTTGTTTAGCTCTATCCCCTATTTTGCTCGTATGTTTGTATCCCTTAGATGGCTTTATGGCTTTTATGCTTGTTTTTATTTTATTTTTTATTATTTTTTTCTCTTGTATGCTATTGCGTTTTTAATGCCTATAAGTTTTATTGTTTTGTGTGTTTTGCTTTATCTTCTTATTTGTTGCCTATGTGATTTTTGATCTTATGTGCCCCTTGTGCCTTTTCCCCCCTATTTTGGCCTGCATACTCGTTTCTTTGTCTGTATGCATTTATGTCTTTGCTCGCTAGTATGTTTTTGCTTTATATGCTTCCGTTTATGTTTGTCTCTCTTTTCTCACACACACCTTTCGTATTTTCTGTTTGCTTGCGCACACACACTTGCCGGAGGTCTTTCTGGAAGCAGTCCCTTTACCCTCGGGTAGGAGTGTGACTATCTACTTCTCACCTCCCCCATACCTCGCTCCGGCGGGATTGAGTATTTGTTGTTGTGATTCACAAATGATCATATACGCTATCCCAAACACCCTTACAACTGGTTAATGATGTATTAGAACACATTAAGCCAATAAACAGTGTTAATAAGCATATCCAACCACCCTCCAACAAAATTTTCTTGCATATTGCAATGAAATTCACAGTACTAAAGTGAAGTTATGTAATAGTTGTATTTCAGAAAGATCACAAAAGCTTTAAATTCATGAAAAATCAAGGTCGACACATGGTTACATGACTTTAATGATTCAAAAAGGGGAGATAGAAAACATGGTTAATTCATCCTTTGCCATTCAAGACTTCAAGTACATGTAGTCGCTTCCATGTAACATTGTGATCATCATTGTTTATATGTGATTGGCACACCAATTCTTTTAACTTATGCTAAAGGGTTTAGTTTGACAGTTAGATGTGCTGAATTACTTTGTTATAAAAGTCTCTTGTTTTTAAATTAATTGATTCTATGATTAAGTAGTGTTAAACGGGTTTCTGAAAGGTGATATCCCAGAGCTCGTATAAAATATCAGGTTAAGCTTGATTTTTACCAACAGTCTTATAGAGTGTCCATTGTCATGACCAACCATTATAGCAAAAAAGTCTTCCCATTTTATTCTCAGTCTCGGCTTTGTCACTAATTTTTTCCAAGTTCAGTTATTATTGTCCTATCAAGGATAGACGGTGCAAGCCATATATAAATAGTATTAAGCAACAAAAGTCTGCGCTCCTAAGGAAATTCTCCTCTGTAATGTTTATCTGATTATACTTATATTTTCACTATTGGTAGCTAATTCTATGCAACTGTAGTGTTTTGACCTAATGGTTATATATTGTAATGGTTTTTTTTTTGCAGGTGCATGTTGGTCATTCTCAGCAACAGGAGCAATGGAGGGCATTAATCAAATTGTAACAGGTGACCTTATCAGCCTCTCTGAACAGGAGTTAGTTGATTGCGACAGAAGCTTTAATAGTGGATGCGATGGTGGACTTATGGACTATGCCTATGAATTCGTGATTAAAAACAATGGAATTGATACTGAAGAGGATTACCCATATATAGGCAAACAAAGTTCTTGCAACAAAAACAAAGTAATGAGATACACCATCATTTCCATCTTTATCGTTTTTTAAATGATCTAAATGTTAACTAAACCACCTGTTGTGTGCTTGTTGTAAACTGCAGAAGAAAAGAAATGTTGTCACGATTGATGGTTATACTGATATTCCTGAAAACAACGAAGATCAGCTACTACAAGCTGTTGCAGTTCAACCCGTGAGTGTGGGTATATGTGGCAGTGAGAGAGCGTTTCAGCTGTACTCAAAGGTTTGTGTTCATAATTAACTAACCCCTGGAATGAGTCACTTGGATTTATAGAAATCGAAAGTAACTAACACAATATTGATTGGAATTCACAAGAATTTGTTAAACGCGTAATCAATATTGGTAAAGGATTTGTTATTGATTAATGGAATTGTACAATGATTACAGAGAAGTGAAGAGAGATACATCAACTAACTAGTTACAAATGATGAATACATGAGGGATTTTAACAAATGAAAAAGGGCGGGAAAAGAGGTTAAGGGGTTGTTTGGGTTTTTGGTGGGCTCACGTGCCAGGCACGTGAGATATTCCTTTTTGAATTTTTACACATAACAATGCCTTCCTCTTCAAAGAATCCTTGTCCTCAAGGATCAAGAACAAAATCAGGGAACCTCTTGACAAGATCAGCTAAATCTTCCCAAGTAGCATCCTCCAGAGACCCATTACTCCACTGAATCAATCCAAACACCCCCATTCTATTCTGCTGTTTGACCACCTTCCTTTCCAAAAGCTTCACAGGTTCAGCAGCTATTCAGGGAAGGTACCCATGGTAGTGTTTGGTGTTAAGCATCTTTTGAGCTGAGAGACATGAAAGACTGGGTGAACCTTAGCATATGCTGGCAGCTGCAACTTATAAGCTACCTTACCAATCCTAGAAACCACCTGAAAAATGGCCAAAAAACTTGGAGGAAAGCTTATTCTGCCTACCTTGTCTCATAGTAGTCTGTCTTTAAGGTTGCAACTTCAAATACACCCGATCATTGATTGCAAATTCCCTCTCAGACCTATGTTTATCAGTTTGAGACTTCATCCTATCCTGAGCTTTCTTCAAATTGAACTTGAGCATAGAGACAGCTTGCTCCCTTGCTTGAAGTGTCCTGTCCACCATTTCAACTCTGCTATCTTTTGCCATGTAAGGGATATGTAAGGGAGGGGGTTGTCCATATACAATCTCAAATGGTGTGGTCTTAGTGGCACTGTGGTAATTGGTATTATACCAATACTATGCAAGAGGTAACCAAAGCATCCAATCCTTAGGGCTCTCACCCGTCATACATCTGAGGTAGCCTTCCAAACACTTGTAGACCACTTCTGTCTGCCCATCAGTTTGTGGGTGGTAGGCAGTGGACATCTTCAATTGAACTTGCAGCAACTTGAATAATGATTGCCAAAAGAGACTCATAAGCACTTTATCTCTGTCACTGACAATAGTTTTAGGTAGACCATGTAGCTTGTAGATATTATCCAGGAACAATTGAGCAATTGACTTAGCTGTATTGGGGTGAGTAACTGGAACAAAGTGAGCATACTTGCTAAGCCTGTCCACTACCACCAAAATAGTGCTCTTCCCTTGTGAAACATGTAGTGAATCTATGAAATCCATGGAGATATCTTGCCAAATTTGGGTTGGGATGGGTAATGGTTGCAAGAGACCGGGATAAGAGGATAGGTCTGACAAGTTCTCACAATCTCTTTAACTAGCTTCCTCATGCCCTTCTAATAGAAGAAAGCTCCTATTCTTTTGAGTGTAGCTTGTACCCCACTGTGACCACCAACAGCTGATGTGTGAAAGTGTACAACCATGGCTTTCCTCAATTCTTCATCTGACCCAACCACCCATTTCCCTTTCTTTTGAGTTGTTGGTTATGCCAAGTGTATTTTGAATGAGCATCACACCCTTCTTGCAGACTCTTGACAATGTCACTTACCATAGGATTAGTAGTCCAAAGCTTTGTTACTGCATCCATAAACTCATTTGAAGTAGAGGCAGTCAATAAGGCAAATACCTCTCCCTGTCTCTGAATCCTTGACAGTGCATCAACTACAACATTTTCTTTGCCCTTTTTGTACTCAATTTCATAATAAAAACCCAAGAGCTTAGGCAACCACTTGGACTGAAAAAGGGCAGTGATTCTCTGATCCAAAACATACTTGAGGCTGAAGTGATCTGTCTTGATTATGAAGTGCATATCCAATAAGTATCCCCTCCATTTCTGTAATGCCAAGACCACTGCAAGTAGTTCCTTCTCATAAGCTGATAGAGACTGATGCTTTGGAGCCAATGTTTTGCTAAGAAAGGCTATTGGATGACCCCCTTGTTGCAACACTGCCTCAATCCCATACCCTGATGCATCTGTTTCAATGGTGAACACTCATGGAAATTAGGCAAAACCAACACTGGATTCTGTCATGGCTTGTTTAAGCTTCTCAAATGCAGTCTGTGCTTCAGGATTCCATGAGAAAGCATTCTTCTTGAAAAGATCTGTCTAAGGTTGACCAATGCTAGCATAACCCCTGATAAACCTTCTATAATACCCGGTGAGCCCAAGAAAACCTCTTAATTGCTTGATGTTGGTAGGAATGGGCCATGACTGCATAGCTTGAATCTTGTTAGGGTCAGTAGGAAATTATATGTCCCAAGTATTCCACGTGAGTTGTACCAAACACACACTTACTTTGCTTGGCATACAATGTGTGTTCTCTCATAACCTGCAATACTTGTCTGAGATAAGCAACATGATCTGCTAATGAAGGGCTATAGACCGGTATATCATCAAAGAAGACTAAGGTGAATTTCCTCAAGAAGGCTTTGAACACAGAGTTCATCAAGGATTGGAAAGTTGATGGTGCATTAGTAAGACCAAAGGGCATGACCACAAGTTCATAGTGACCATCATGAGACTTAAAAGCTATCTTAGAAATGTCTTGCTCATTCATTCTGATCTGATGATATCCAGACCTGAAATCAAGTTTTGAGAACACCACTGCTCCATGTAGCTCATCTATTAACTCCTTTATGACAGGGATTGGAGATTTATCCTTAATTGTATTTTTATTAAGTTACCTGTAGTCTATGCACATCCTCCATGAACCATCTTTCTTTTTGACCATGACAATTGGAAAAGAGAAAGGGCTATTGCTTGGTTTAATTACCCCTGGTTCAAGCAATTCATTGATCATGGTTTCAATTGCATCTTTCTGGTTCAAGCAAATGTTCACCACATTTGCTTCATCTTTCAAAGGAATCCTATGGTCAAAACTCCTCTGAGGTGGTAGTTCATTAGGGACAGCAAAAACATCTTCATACTCTTGCAATAACAGCTTAAGTTACAGGCATCATTTCTTCCATTGGCACCTCTGTAGTCTGCATCAAACTCAATGTAGCAGAAGGCCAAACACAACTAATGGAGGGTAAACACACTTCACCACCTAACTGCTTACTCAAACTCCTTCCGCTCATCCACTACCTTCATACACAAATTTCATTACCATCTCTTTGAAATTCCAGTTAATAGTACCCAATTTGGACAACCACTGAATTCCCAACACCATTTCACAGCCCCCCAATGGAAGTAACATGACATTAGTACACAACTCTTGTCCATGTATCTCCTATTTGAACCGATATACCACATACTGACTTATCATTTTACTACCACCAGCTACAGTCACTTGGAGAGGATAAGTTTTTGTTAATTTGCAGCCCAGTTTCTTGGCAGTAAAGATATCTAGAAAATTATGAGTACTACTAGTATCGAACATCAAATGCAATGAATGTTTACCAAGACTACCTCTCACCCTCATTGTATTGTAAGTAGGTACTCCAGACAAGGCATTAAGAGAGAATTGAGGTTGACACTCACTCATCATGAGCTCATGCTCCTCAGACCCTGTGCTTCCATTTCAGTTATGGTTTCTTCTAAACTTAAATCAGTATCCTCATCATAAGGGCGAATTTCAAGAGCAAACATTTGATCACAATAGAAACATTAATTCTTGGCTCTTTTTTCAGCAAATTCCCTTTGAATCAATTGTTTTCTAGGCACAACACTATCTGATGCAGGGTGTTTGGTTATGGTCTGTGTATTAGGTGCAGGCAAAGCCATGGTATTGGTTCTATTGGGTTAATTCACATTCTTATTAGCAAAGTAATTAGGAGTAACTTTGGGAGTTGGTAACAATGGTGCAGACCTTTGCTTAACTGCAGCCAAACTAGAATCTTGAAAATTTGCCAAACTAAAAGCATATGACAATGTTTTGGGGTCTAAACATTCTAACATTCATTTCCATACTAGTAGGCATACCACCAATGAACATACTAACAGATTGTGACTCGGTAATATCAACTTGAGTGAGCAATTGTTCAAACTAGAGGTGGCAATTTGTGCCTAGAATTAAAAAAAAGGGCTAATTTGGGTATATTTTTAAAATGTGGGCACATTTAGCCCCCTCCTTTTTTGAAATGGGAATATATTGCCCATTTAAAAGTTAAATAGGCACAAACGGGCACATATTTTCTATCAATTGGAGAACATTACAATTGTTTTTAAAGAAAAACTTATAGATATAATATATTTATTTTTTTAAAATATAAATGAGGTGTTACGTTTAAGGAATTTATTTCATCATTTTGGGTCTTTTCTAAAGCGATTCGTATAACATGCGCCCCTTTAGCCCGTGCCTGTTTAGCCCATAGCCTGTTTAGCCCGTAGCCCGTGCCCGCCCGTTTTGCCACCTCTTCAAACTGATTCTGATACTCTTCATACTATTCACATACCTGAGATTTTTCATTTCTGCCATTGGATCTTGATTAATGGCCCCAAACCTTTTCAAGATAGCCTGCTCATACACATTCCAATCCACATTATTCCCCTGAGCCTTCATAAACTGAAAATGCCAAGTCAAAGCTCTATCATACAGGTGAATGGATACAATCGTGACCCCATCTTCATCAAGAACATTATCAACTTCAAAGAATTGCTTGACTCTATACATCCACCCTTGTACATTTTCCCCATAGAACTTCGGAAACTCCAATTTGCCCATTCTACTGAATCTACTACCGCCTTCTCCTCCCTTTAATCTATTGACATCATTAACCACAAAATGCAATTGAGTCATCATATCAGTTAACTTGGCACTAATCTCAACAAACTTCTCATCAACATGATTTGTGACCCAATTCTTGAGTGATTCATCAATGTGAGGCTCCATTGATGTGTTTCTTGTTCCCACCATTGTCAACTGTAACAAAATGTTTCAAGAACGACTATTTACACCACACAGAGTGATTATTCCACCATACAATCCTAACTAACGTATTTTGGAAATGGAAACGGACAAAATAAAGCAATGACGTGTTTGTGATAAGGCAGATGGTCTAGTGTGACCGGAATTTATGTTCTGTATGGTGGGTTGACCGGAAAGTCAACGGATTATGGTGGTGGTGTAACAGAAACGATTGTTCTTACAGAATTTTGCTACAAAAAATGGTTACGGGTGGGTGGTATGATACCATATGGAACGAGTCACTTGGATTTATAAATATCGAAAGTAACTAACACAATATTGATTGAAATTCACAAGAATTTGGTAAACTCGTAACCAAAATTGGTAAAGGGATTTGTTATTGATTAGTGGAATTGTACAATGATTACATAGAAGTGAAAGAGAGATACATTAACTAACTAGTTACAAATGATGAATACACGAGAGATTTATACAAATGAAAAAGGGCGGGAAAAGAAGTTAAAGGTTTGTTAGGGTTTTTGGTGGGCTCACGTGCCAGGCACGTGAGATATTTCTTTTTTGAATTTTTACACATAACAACCCCCTAGCAACTCACCAGACAGGAAGCTTAATGACTTTATCTTATATCTAATCAGGGAATATTCACTGGGCCATGCTCGACTGCATTGGATCATGCTGTATTGATTGTTGGGTATGATTCAAAAGATGGAGTTGATTACTGGATTATAAAGAATTCATGGGGCACATCGTGGGGAATGGATGGTTATATGTACATGGCACGTAACACAGGGGATTCTCATGGAATATGTGGGATCAACATGTTGGCTTCTTATCCAATAAAGACCAGTCCTAATCCAAAACCAACTCCTACTCCACAACCCGTCAAATGTAATTTATTTTCCTGGTGTAGCGAAGGTGAAACTTGCTGTTGTGCTACAAAAGTTATTGGTATATGCTTTAAATGGAAGTGTTGCGAGTTGAATGCTTCTATATGCTGTAAGGACCATCGTCACTGTTGCCCTTCTGATTATCCGATATGTGATTCTGAAAGGACTTTGTGCCTCAAGGTTAGTTTTTTTGTTTGTGTATGTAAAAATAAAAAATTGTTCCTTCGTCTCTAATAATTTGGTTACTCATCTTATGTTCACAAACATGTATGTCCTTCACGTCTCTCACAGACTGACCTGTCAAACACATTTGTTGCCCCGTCAAATATCCAAATAAGCATGTATCTTTTTGTTATTTTCTTTTTATTTTGCGCATTATTGTATTATGGTCTTGAGTCTTCATTTCACTGCTTGATTTTCTACATGAAGCTGTGAGGAAAGGCTACGTATTTTTGCAATAAGAACTTGTTTTGTAATACCAAACTCGCACTCACGTATTTACACCTTCGTGCGAGTTGATACTTGACCTCTCTACCAACTGGTCTAAATACGCCTGGACAACACGATGCCAATGGCCTGTTGGTGCAATTTCTGTTATTGATTATTATATGTGAATTGCCCTGATATTGATAACGACTAGAGGTGATATGTATGGGTCAGACCAAGTTGTATTATGAGTTGCCGGTCAAAATTTGTTTGGTTTGGAGGATACATGTCATATTTAACTATTTAAGTATGAGTTAAGGCGAGTCAGGCTGGTTTGGGTTTACCCGCTTACACCTTTTTTAGTCCTCAGTCTCAATAATGTTTTAAAAAAATGAATGTGTTAAACAAATACCCAATCCCGCAGGGGTGGGGTATTTTGCATGTGTTATGATTATTTAGAACAATATTATTGCAATAATAATCTATAACCTTGAATTGAGGTAGGAGGTTGCCGTTATAAACAGACTTCACTCTTCAGAAGACTTGCAACTTGTTTGACCTGTACACCTTTTTTTTAGAAGCAAATTGACCCGCTCATCTTACAGCTAATTTGTTTGATTTGACTCGTTTGAGAGTTGAGATTGCCTCTTATAATGATCACTAACCCTTCTTAACATTTGTTTCAAGACAAGAAAGACACTTCTATCGAGTATAATTTGTTTTTCAATTTCTGATATTTCGTATCAACATGATTGCAGCAAACTGCCAATGGTACGCTAGCGATTCAGCCAAAGAGGAGCAGCAGTTTTGAGAAATCAGGTGGCCAGAGTTCCCTACAGCAGCAATTTATTTGAGTTCACCGGTAAGGGTAGTAGCGCTCCTTGATCAACTACACAGCATATTTATAAACCATTGCTACTTGTAGATTCATATGAAGAGTTTAGCTCAGAATATTCAGATTTGTTGTAGAATCCTATCCTAATATAAATATGAAATATGGAGTAGTATTTTATTCTGTAACAGTGATCTGTCAATGCATATGAATACTAAGACCCGAGTTGAATTAGTTTTATTAAATTTTCATCATATCTTGCATACTGATCTATGAAGCACATATGTTACCTGTGAAATATTCATATTTTCATGGCTGTACGAGTGTAAGTTCTTTTCTACATTTCATCGAGCATTCTGGTATCATGTTATTGCTTGACCTTGCTTTCTTGATTATTACCCACGAATTGCCACTGTTTATAATTAGGGTTGACAGGCTGACTAGCAAGTCAAAATGGCTTCACGTTGAAACATTTGATATGTTAAAATATGGGTTAAAATGAACCGGGTCAGGGGTTGATTAGCTTGCTCTTTCAAATTTTTGGATAAAACAAGCTAGGAGGTTCTATGTGTTATAAACATCATTTGGGAGACTTACAACTCATTTCACCTATTCACCTTTTAGCTAATTTTTTAAAACAAATTTGATTAAGACAACATATAACCCATAAAACTTGGTGAAGTTATCACTTCTAAATTGCTACGTTTTCTACGTTGTTTCAAGGCAGGACTTATATATTTTATCCTTAATATCTAATACTTCATATGAATGTGGTTGCAGCAAACTGGTAATGGTATGCTAACGATCCAGCCAAGAAAGAATAGCAGTATCCGGAAATCAGGTTGGCCAGAGCTCCCTCAATCAGCAATACTATAAGGTGATACATTCAGTAAGATAGTAAATGCGGTAGCAGTCTGATGAATCCACTTAGAAGCATTTGAATATGTTATTACTATTGTAGACATTAACTACATTAAATTATATAAATAGCTCAGCTTAGAATTGTTTGGGTTTATTGTAGAATCACATAAATGAAATATGGCCTGTATCTATTTTTGTAACAGTGCTATGTTTATGCATATATATAGAGGCTAAGACCTGAGTTTGAGAACTCTTAATAAAGACCTTTTTTTGTCAAACATTACTATGTGCTAACTGAGTGTCAAATATCTCGTCGCAAAACTACCAATTATCTTTTATCCACGCTTCTATGTTGCCATAAGCAAATATAAAGTTGCAATCTTTGAATAATTTTGGAACAACCTTATATGTTTTTTAAACCAAAACACATCGTAACAAGCAATGCAATACGATAAATCAAGTATTGCGCGTTCCATTCAAATATATTCTGCATCTTCGAATAATTGCTTAGCAACAATGTGAGAATCATTGATAGCTTTTCCGCCATATCAGAATCTTTACAAAGTTATATAAGAAGCAAGTAGTATACCCAAACCACCAAAACCGAAAACAACAAATAACAACTAATCAAATACCTATAAAAATCTTTTTCATTTTCATTCCATTAATCATTAATCATTAACAATCAAGTCGATGAAGAAGGAAACACATCTTTAACAGCCGAAGCAGCAGACAAATAATTCAAAGTATTCTTCAACGTCTCTTTCTCTCTTTTCAACCTAACCATAGTATCTTCCAGCTCCAACAGCGCCTGTTGTTCCCTCGGCGCCCCTTCAAACGTACTCCCAACAAAGAACGAAAACGGCGTTGGGAACAAATTCCTCCTCAAATCCCCGGTCTCTTTCTCCGGTTTCCCATTCAACCTGTTGGACAACCTAATCACGTCTTTCATATGGTTCTCGACTTCATTAGCTAACCCTTCTAAATCATCTTCCCCTACCCCACTAGGCCTATCTTCCAACCAAACAACTTCCGCCACTAAATACGGCTTAGTCCGTACAATTTTCGTGACACGAAAACGCTCCTGCCCTTTACAAATAATAAAAAACCGATCGTCTACTAGACGTTCGTGTTTTACGACCTCGCCGACGCATCCTACGTCGGCGGTGCCAGTACTGGCATCAGTATAAATTACTCCAAACCGTAAATCGGTTTGGAGTAATGTATGCATCATTATTCGATATCGATATTCGAATATCTGTAACGGGAGAATAGCCCCTGGGAATAGTACTAAAGGGAGGGGAAATAAAGGAAGCTCAACGACGTCGTTTTGGTTTTGTTTAGTGGAGTTGCTTTCATTTGAGCAATTCAGGGTAAAGCTAGGGTAACGGTGACGGACATGGGTATGAATGTGGTGACTGTGACGGGGAAATGGTAGGGCGGGTGAGGTGAGGTTTATTTTTGAGAATGAGAGTTTGTTGGGGTTTATGAGTGGGCGGTTAGGGAGGAGTTGTGGGAGAGCCATTTTTTATAAAATTTAGTGTGTGTTTTGGTGAAATTTACACACAGTTAAGCATTTGGGGGAGAATAGAACTGGTTTTTCTTTTTTTGGTTGGTTTCTCTCTCTAGAAGTTTTTAGTTTTTAGAGAGAGAAAGATGAAGGACCATATGATGTGGATAAGAGTTTTTGTTTCCGATTTTTTTTGTATTGTGTTTTTCTTATGTGGTTATTGATTTCACACGTGGAGTTTTTGTGAGTTCGTAATTATTGTGTGATCATTTTATCTCAAGTTTGACTAAGGATGCGGTGTTTTTAGAGCTATGGATATGCTTGTTACTTTGATTTAAGTACCACTTATAGTTCGTTACTAACCTAGAGATTATAGGTGCAAGTCTGTTAAAAATATTTATGATATAAATAAAGGTGTGAAAAAAAATTGTCCTTCAGAAAGAATAAAAAATTCCACTTTAGTTATTGTTGAAGGTTAAATAATCGCCTAGGCACACATTTATCTCTTACATTGCCTAGGCACCAAGTCTAGTTCGAAGAGGGATTACCTATATTTTTAAAGAATGTTACTAATGTCAAACATACATATAAAGTTGATGGGTAAACCAAAATATGTGGAGACATACAAGGCATGTTAAAGTGCAGAGAAATGAGTTCAACCTGTGGTCTACTAGCTAAAGTAGCTAATGTGAGACTTCAACGCTATATCGTAGATTAAATAATTATGGCTCATCAAAATGCATGTTAAGAATTGAAAAGTAGTGCTAGAACGACAAAAAATTCTTCATTAAATAAATTTACAATGTGAGTTGGATGTGTTTAATTGGCTTAGTTTAAATGAAGAGAAAGAACCTATACTTAAATACATCAATCAAACACATTCAACTCATTTTGTGGAACTATTTTGTAGGTCTAGAACTACTCATAATTGAATATTATAAAAATATAACATTTACCATGGTTTCTATTTGCACAACTTTTGTGGCCCGATTGTGTTTGGTTAGCCATACCCGAAAATATTATTTTGGTACCCACCCGACTCCATTGAATAAGTTGCTAGCTTTCTCTCTCAAAGCTTCAATGTGACGGTCTGACCTCGGACTTTAAGCCTGATAAAAAAAAACCGGTCGATGTATATATGTTCGATCTATGTTTACCGTGTCTATAGTGTTTATGTGAGGGAATGTACAGTGGATTCAATATTGCTCAAACCTTTTGTGTGTTATAAGTATACGAATTGATTGTTTTATGGTTTTTATGGTCGTTATTGTCTTGAAAACGCCATCTGTCACTGCTACAGTAAAACCCCCAGTTTAAGGTAAGGATGTGTTATTTTTATTATGCTATATTCTAGATCTAGGGTTTGTAAATCACTTTTATTATCTTCATCTACTTTGTGTAGAAAAAATGTCGTCGTTGGTAGGTTTGTGATAGTTATAATGCTGTTTTTGAGTTTCTTGATGTTAGATCTATATATACAGGTGATTGATGTGAACAAACGTGGACGCCTAATACGGAACCTAAAAGTTGAGTGCGCCCGTATCTTGGCCAGGTAAACTGTTATGTTTGCAGCCATGGCGGGTGACCGCTTTCATAGTGTTTGGTATTTGCTGTTATGTTGTGTGTGAACAAACGTGCACGCCTAATATGGAACCTAAAAGTTGAGTGCGCCCGTATCTTAGCCAGGTAAACTGTTATGTTTGCGGTCATGGCGGGTGACCGCTTTTATAGTGTTCGGTATTCGCTGTTATGTTGTGTGTGAACAAACGTGCACGCCTAATATGGAATCTAAAAGTTGAGTGTGCCCGTATCTTGGGTAAGTAAACTGTTATGTTTGCAGCCATGGCGGGAAACCACTTTTATAGTGTTCGGTATTTGGTTACGAAAAAGGGTTGCAAAGTTGTTCACATTATAAACCACGGTAAATGTTATATTCTTATAATGTAGCTGGGATACTTTTCATTGGTCAAATACTAATCAATACTTATGACGTGGTACCCGAGTGGTGGTAGTGGTGGTGTTTGCAAGCATGGTGGTTCGATAAGAGGTTACGAGTTTACTTATGGTGTGCTGTTATTTTGTGTGTGACCAAATGGCCAGATAAACTGTTATGTTTGCAGTCAGGCGGGTAACCATTTTTTTATACAAGCAACCATGGTAAATGTTATAGATTATAAATATGCTAGGATCATGCGCTGTGGGTTGGGATAATTTTTGTTTTTCAAATTATAACTATATTATAAAATATAAAAATCTAACATTTATCGTGGTTTCTATGTGCACAACTTTGTGGCAAAAGTTATGGCCTCTTTGCGTTGGGTAAGTCTATACCTGAAAATATTATTTTGGTACATGTTCTGCCCCATTGGATAAGTTGCTATCTTTCTCTCTCATAGCTTCTATGTGACGGTCTGAGCTATCACTTTAAGCTGGCCCAAAAAAGTTATGGGATGCTGTTATGTTGCGTGTGTGCACATCTAATATCGAACCTAAAAGTTGAGTGCAACCGTGTCCTGGCAAGGTAAACTGTTATGTTTGCAGCCATGCCGAGTAATCACTTATATGGTGTTTGGTATTTGGTTACGGAAAGGGATAACTCTTGCAGCTATTGGTAATATGATTGGGATAGTTTCTCGATGTTTTTCTAGCTTAATGTCCAACACATACATACAAACAATGATGATGCTTATCGGCCTTTATAAATTTTATGATTATGATTAGCTATGGCTGCCATTTGATTTTTTGCTATACATGCATGCGCTGGCTATTTCAGCATGACTAATTTTGAGACCTTGGCGTCTGGCGGGGCAACTTTACCCATGTGGTGGTTGCAGTCATGCCCGACGTTTGCCTTTCTGAGCCACTATGTGATGACCATCCACTTTTTATACAGATGTGAGCATGCGTATTTATGTGTAATGGATGCTATTTTTATTGCATGCATGCTTCAGCTTCAAATGCAATCATTTTTTAAAATCCATTTCTTACTACATTTTGCATTATAAAAAAACTCTTTCTTAATGTACCTTTTTATTGTCATAAACATGTTTGATACATCTTTACTTCAGTTACATGGTTACATATCGTACGCCAAAAAATTGCAGTGGAAGTTTATTTAGTTTTGTCGCTGGATGTCTTTTATTTCATATATCCTTGCTTAAAGCGAGACAAACCTTAAAGTATCAGAAAATGATGAAGGAGCAATGATGGGTGAACAGAGACCAGAGCTGAGTAATACTATCTTGCTTTGTGAAAGACCAGGCCTGAGTAATACTAAAATGCTTTGGTGTCTGTTCATCTATTGTTGGATCGATGTACTCTAACCAAACTAACTTAAATAGCTTGTTAAGGGTTTAATAACTTCGGATAAATCCTAAGTTATTAACAATGAAACACTGAGTAATCTTTATTAAGTACGCGGAATTTACTTAACAAATCTAAGAAGAATATAACTTTAACTTTTATTAATAACTCTAAATCTGCTTGTTATGCAGACTCTTTAACAACTCTAAAACTCTAATAATAATCGTACTTTAGGATTCTAAAAACATATATCTCTAATGCCAATCTAGGGGTCCTTTTATAGGCTCAAGGATTTGACTTCTTCTTTAGCTGTACTTTGACTTTTTCCAGTACTTTGTCAATCTTCAGTACTTTAACATTCTTCAGCACTTTCATATCCCAACAATCCTCCCCTAACTTGAATTCTACTTGCTTGACTTCAAGTTCCTTTGTAAACTTATCTTTAAAAGCTCCATCTTCAAGGAAAGATTGTGTCTTTGTCTTTGGATTGTATCTTTGTAGACTCTGTGCTTATATCATCATTATCAAAGTATTCTTTAGAAATTATTCTTTACAGCACCCTTGATCAGTAATCCCTTTTCAGCAACATTCAGCAAGCTCCATCTTTTCAGCAACATAAGACAATTTGTACATTAATTCAGTTTAAGTTTCAGTCTATTCTCATCACTTCCAGGTGTGTAAACTCCTGTGAGAGGTGAATCGTTGAAAATTTAATGGATTTTGATTTCTCTTTACCAAAGCCATTAACTCTGGAGTAGCCAAATGTTTTGGTGTGTAAGACCATGGTACATTGATAACCATATGATTTTTAGCAAACCATAAGCTATCAACAGATTTGATTTGTCTTTACCAAAAGCTGTACCCTTTTGGACTAGTTAGTTCTTTCATCTATGGTGAACTAATTACCAAATAATGGTTTTTCCACAGCCTTTACCACAAGCCACTTTCTTGTGGGCTAGCCAACTCTTCACATTTACTGATATGGTGAGTTGATTACCATACAACTTATTAGCAAGTTGTCAACTATAAAACGGATTTGAGGTATCTTTACCAGAGCCGTTTGCTCATGGATTAGCCAATCCTTTTGTAACCACGGTGGATTGATAACCTATTGTTGTTACCATCTCAAAAACCATTTATTTCTTTTAACCTTTGTTTCAAAACATTTATTACTTAACAAAAGTTTTTCAAAATCATTAACTGGTTTAAAGCTGCAAGCAATACTTTGATGAAAGTACTGTTTGATCAGCAGTACTTTGAATAAAGTACTGATTTTTCAAAAATAATTTATTCAATTAAGATTCATACCAGTTATTCATCATCATCAGCCATAGTAGTCCATCTGATAAACAATTTGATGACCATAAGAGCAATTTCATTGTCTTCTTCAACTTCCATTCCATGCTCTAGCATTCTCCTCATGAGATCTGATGTAAGCGGATATTTTCTGTCTGCTAACATGTGAATCATAGTCCCATCTTCTAGCTCTAGAACATGTACTCCAGATTCTTCAAAGAATCTCCAGCTGATAATCTCCCAATCTTCTTGGTTTTTCCAAATCTCAGCAGTGCTTTGTTCTTCAGTTTCCCAAATAGTTGTGAGATCTCCAAGTAAGACTAAACCAACTCCTTCTGATGGATTGTGTTCAAAATAATCTAGCACCAAATGATATAAATGAAATAAATCCACCCTATCTATTATGTGCAATAGATCCCATAGCATGTTGAACACCCTAAAGCTTTCATCTTCTCTGTGAAACATCAGATAACTTCCATCCTTTGATTCTACAACTTCAAAAGTAGTTATTGGAGACTTGTTCTTCTTCATTTCAGCATCATCTTTAGAATACTCAAATTCTACTACTCTTAAGTAATTCCTTAGCTCATCATCAGTATCAGATCTTAATTCAATCTTCTTTGATGGCTGTGTGTCTTCAACTTCAGTTGTTCTTTTCCTTTTTAAGCTTCCTTTCTTTTCATCTTCTTTCTGAGCATCATCATCTTTAAAATCTTTGATACTCTCAACACTCTTCTTATAAGCCTCTCTAACAGCTTCATATAACTGTTTCATCTCAACATATTTCAACTTGTTCAATCCAATATATCCTTGAACTTTCAAATAGGCCATCATTGCATTCCTTTGTTTAGCAAGATTTGGTCTTCTTGGTAGAGCAGAAACAGGAATAGGTGACTATAATGGTACAGCAGCTTCAGCATTCAATTCTTCTTGCAATTTCTTAGCTGCTTCTTCATTCATAGCCTCTTCATTAACAACTTCAGCATTCAATTCAGCTTGTATCTTTCTAGCTGCTTCTTCATTCATAGCAACTTGAGCAGCCCTTATCTGTGCTAAAGTAGGTTTCTTTTTCTTCTTTGTTTCTACCAACTTACCTTTTCCTTTATCCTTAGGATCTATAGAAGGTTGAGAAGCTCTTGGTTGTTCTTCTGTAACTCCTGGAATGCTAACACCCCTTGGCTTTGATAAATCATGCAAGATCTCAGCAATGGTTTCATCATCACTTGTAGTATGTATAGGTTTGGGTGTATCAGCTTCTTTTTCTGGTATAACAGTTGAAGGACCAGCTTCCTCTTCAGTTAAAACAGTTGAAGGACCAGCTTCCTCTTCAAAATCTAACAACCTTGGTGTAATTAACCCTTGTATGTAGGTTCCTTGAAAAGTAGTACTTTGATCTTCAGTACCTTGATCATCAGTACCTTGAACTCTAGTGCTTTCTTCCTTAGTACTTTCAACATTAACTTTTTCTTCAGTACCTTGAGGTTGAACATCAGTACCTTGAGGTTCAGCTTCTTCATTCAAATTCTTATCTTCCAATTTCCTCCCCAATTGGAATGAAGATGATTTTTGAACCTTTCTGCCTTTGGTTGTCTTCTTAAATTGCCTAACTGGCCTGCCTTGCCTTCTTTGAGACTTGACCCATAGACGATGATGTTGAACCAATGGCCAGCCAAACTTCTTGAGTCTTCTAAACTTAAGCTGCAACTTCTTAATCTGTGTAGCCTGATCTTCAAAAGAGTTCTTCAATCTTGTCAATTCTCTTGATAAAGCATAGTTGTTTAGAGTTGTATCCTCAGGCTCCATAATTTCTTCATCTCCTCTAGATGGTGAGTGTTCTTCTGGTTGAGAATCATGAACAGAGACTTGTGGAGAAGGTGGAGGTGACACTGCATTATCGTCTTGAACTTCAGTACTTTGCGAAGCAGTACCTTGTGATGCAGTACCTTGTGATGCAATACTTTATGATGCAGTACTTTGAGAAGCAGTACCATGTGGAGAAGCAGGACTTTCTCTGTCATCACTCTCTGGAGCTTCATCTCTGATTGCTTGAACAACCTCCATCATAGAAGTGGTTAATGGAGTGTGCCTTCCAGTGAATAGATCACTTTTCCTAGCCATAAAAGTGAAAATCTTGGCTGGTTGCACCACAACAGGTAGTAGATCAGTAGGCTTTGGTACATCAGCAAGTTGCTTGTTCAGGAACACTTGAATAAACCTTGGATACATCAACCATCTTGAACCATGAGAGATGTGTGAGAGCATTCCATCTAGGATTAGCCTTGAAAAGTTGAAAATGCGATTTGTAGCCAACCTCACTATAGCAGATGCTATGTTAGACCCAAATTGCTCCCATGATGTACTTTTAGCACTAATACAATGAAGCAGTACATGAACTAAATACTTCCAGCGGGGACAAAATAAGGGTTTCTTGAATGATTGTTCAGTTAAGGACCCTTCATAGCCAATGTCCCTGAATGTAGCCCAAATTAGTTGCTTATCAAAACGAACAACCCCTTCTTCATCATCAAACAATAAGTCTTCACGAATAGAGGCTTCAGTAACCTTCACAGTTCTCCCAGCAACTTTAGCTTGAATATAGGAATCATCATTCTCCATATGAACCCTAGCAGTTGCCCAAAATTGTTGAATCCAGGGCTCAATGATATCTGGTTCCACTAAAAGCGCATAACTAATCGGTGACCCAGTGAGAAAATCAATGATATCATGAAAGATCACATTAGCTTCAGTCTTTTCTAAATTCGCCACCATGTTGTGTTTTGAAACTGTATTACGATTTGACATTGATGATATGTGTACACAAAAAGTGATATGATGAATAATATGGGTGAAAGAGAGAGAAATATGGAAAAGATTATAAAGTATCAATATAAGAGGGAAATTCGGAGAGTAGTTATTTATAGATGAGATTTAAAAAATCAAAGCCCTGAATAACTAAGTTACCGTTAGTAGTAGTTACCCCTCAATATTACCGTTGGAACAGTACTTTGATAAGACAAATAGTTCTTTCCACGTGTGCAGTACTTTCCAAAGCAGTACTTTCCAAGCAGTACTTTCATAAAACCAAAATGCAGTACTTTCCCATTCTCCTCTATACAATAGCAAATACATCAAATAAACATTAATATCCTCCCCTCAAGCAATGCATAGGACTATAGTTACACTAAATAGTCCTCCTCTTAAATGTAGCTCAGTGATGAGTGTGTAAATACTCATCATTTTTGGGTCAATCTGAACTACAAAACGTCTAAAAATGCTCAGAAATGCATCAAAATACTGAAAATATTCCAAAATTACATTTTATATGTTTCAGATGCAAAATGTTTAAAATCAGATGAAAAATGAGCAAAGTTTGCATAATTGGCAGTTGCAGTCCCCCAAGTTTCTAAAATTGTCAAAAATAGTCCCTGAGTCAAAATTTCAAAAGAAAAATCACCAAAGGTCCTTTTAAAATCATAAATTGTCAAAATTAGTCCTTTGGTGAAAAATATCAAAAGTTTGAGAAAATTACAAGTTTGGTCCTCCAAGTTTAAAATTTGGCAAAATTAGTCCTTGGAAAATGGGAAAATTACAAGTTTGGTCCTTGCATTATTGAAACTTGTCACTTTTAACCCTTGGATCAACTTTGATAAAATGGCAGCAATGGTCCCTTGAATTTCAGAATTTACAACAATGGTCCCTATCATATTAAACCTTTAATACCATTTTGGACCTTGTCACTAACCTTGGACCCCCTGTCAAATAAGCATTTTGGACCCCCTTTTTAATATACTGCCCAAGTCAAATGTGGTTTGACTAACCCCCTACGCGCCTTTTCTGCTTTCTTCAACATCTAGCCTGTAACACCATGCCCCCAGCTCACACTTTTTCCACCTTTTCTCCTCCATGTCCCCCCACCTCCACACAACATCCAAGATGCATTTATTGCTTATCCCTCCCCCTCACTCAACCTAAACTGCCATATATCCATTTCCCGCCAAAAATGACCAATGGCCAAGATGATCCTAAAGTCATCCAATGGCCTCAAAACCAAGTGGGATTTGCAGAAAGAGAGAGAAGAAGACACTTGGAGCTATAAAAGAGGAAGATAGAAGCAAGAATGGGAGTAGCTAGTTTTTACAATTTTCTTTAATGTCGTTTCTTAATTAAATGTCTTATTTTAGTTCAAGATAGTGTAATTTCAGTTTCTTTGTATCACATTTTAGTTAAATCATCTTTGTAATGTGTTTTGAACATCAATCCAAGTCTTTTATCTAAGTTCCATGTTTAAGGCTTACTGTTGCAGTTTTTAGTTTCAAATTCTTATGAGCAAATTCTTAGAAGTTTATTTGTAAGCTTAATCAAGCTTATATAAGCTATTCATAGCTGTGAGAAAGCTAATAACTCATTTTCAAACAATATTGGATCATGGTCAATAAAAGTCAACTGGAAACTCAATGGGGCTTGGTAATGGATAATGGGAGATGCAGTGGTGATGTTGGGTTGAAATAGGTTAGGGTAGTGTAGGATTGGGTTTGGTTTAGCCTACAACACCAGCTGGACCTATGTGAGTTGTATTCTATTTTTCAGTTTTCATCCAATATTGCATTTCATGGTTGTCTGTTTAACTGTGGTCACAATTAGTTTAAATGTGTTTATTCAGTCATGTTTAAGTCATTCAAACTCAGTTTGATCAATAATTCTAGCCTGTTCATGAGTTAGCTTCATTTATATTGCATATCAGTTCATTAAGGGATGTTTGGAATTGCTGATTCAATCCTGATTTAGGCTTGCTCAGTAGTCAGAAATTGTAGTCTCATGTTTGTGTAGTTCTAGCTGACTCATTTGAGTCATTTCTTGTGCCTACATTTGCTCCAAAGTCAAATTCATTTTCATTCTGTCTCCACAGCTTATCTGTTGAGTTTTTGCAATATCAAAATCTTGTTTTATGTTTAAAATACTTAGATATAGCTTGCATTAACCTTGTTTCATCATTTAACATCAATTGCAATCCACAAATTGGCTTCAAAGTTCCATTTAGTCAAACTTTCAATTCTGCCTTAAAAGTCAACTTGCAAAAGTCAGTTTTTGGCCAACAAGAAGGAATTTTCATGGACTCATTTCTGAGTCAATTTCAGTGATATTTGTGGCTTTTAAAAGTTCTACTGCTCTAGTTTCTTTTTGTCATTTTTGTATAATTTTGTTAAATTTCTTTAAGCCCCAAATAAGCTGTTCAAAATGGGGTCAAATCCCCTGTGCATGGCATTAAGTCTGCACAGGGTTTGTGCAGGTTTTGCAGAGCTTGTGCAAAGCTCATAAGAGCTTGTCTAGGCTTCATCTTTAGCTTATAGATACCCAACCAGGTCTAGATCAAGCCCCAACTTTTATTTTTCATTTCCAGCTTATCTTGAATCTTGTGCTTAAGTCCAAAAGTAGCCCCTAAATTCTGTTTTTAGCTTATATCTCATATAGTCAAATCTGTGCTAGCTTGATATCCAGAGGTCAAAGCTTGTTGTTTATTGTTGCATTTGGTCAATTTTAGCTTATAGTAGCTTGTGTATCAGTTTGGTACTGGTTTTGTCCCTTTAGCTTATCCAAGTGCTTATTTCATAAGCACATTCCACTTCAGTTTCAAATTCCCACACACAAGCCCTTGTTTTTCCATTTTTCCTAGCTTCCTAATATTAATTTAAGCTTTTCCTGAAATTTTCAGATTTTTCCAAGCTTGTTTGCTATTTTTCTTAATTTAAATTAGTTTTTAAGCATTTTTAATTAGCATTAAATACAATTAATTAAGAAAAGGTTCAAAAAAAAATAATTTTTCATTTTTCTTAAGTTAAGATAAATATAAAAAGACAAAAAAATATTTTTCTAGATTTTTCTTAGTTAAATTTGTATTTTTAAATAATTTAATTAGTTTTTAATAGTTTAAAATTCCTAGAAAATAGAAAAATATTCAGAAAAATACAAAAATAGTTTTGAAAATTCTCTTTTGATATTTTAGACTTTTCCAATTCATAATTTTATTTTTCTAGCTTTATTTCCTATTTTCTTGTATTTTAGGCTAATATTAAATAGTTAAAAAACAGTTTTTAATTAATAATAATTAGATAATTAGTTATAAAAATAATTTTCTTTTTCTATAAATTTTCTTTTATCTTTAGGTTTGTAAAAATATCATTTTCATATTTTTAGGACTTTTATTTCTTAGATTTCACTTTTTATTTTGTACGTTTACGTAATTTTTATTTAAACGTAAGTTTTTAGTTTTAAACGTTCATCAATTTTAAAAATAGTGATAGCGTTTATTTAATATTTTTTATCTTCTTAATTTTATTTAATTTGCATTTAAGCCCTTGTAGTTTATGTCCTTTTCCTGTAGTTATAATATCATTCAAATCCTCTTTTCCGTTCAAATCTCTCGATCACTATACGTTTGGTGATCCATTGCATAGCTCGCTGGGACATAACGACCCGGGGAAACACTATACTCCCCAGATCTTCATTGCATTCGTGCTTGAGCAGTTTTAAGCTGATTACGGTCTGCCATTCACAAGTGGCAGGCTTGAGTGATTTAGCTTGACTGTTTGGCACGCATCACTCAGTAATTAATCATGCCAATACTTACCACCAAGTGATTGAATCTTGAAACATCAAAGCCTTTGGTGAGTAAATCAGCTACATTATCATCCGTGTGAACCTTGACAACATTAATGAGCCTGTGCTCATAACAATCTCTGATGAAGTGATGCCTAATCTGAATGTGCTTGGTCTTGGAGTGATAAACAGGATTCTTCACAATGCAAATTGTACTCTCATTATCAATATTGATAGGAGTATTCTTGAAATTGAACCCATAGTCCAAGAGTTGATTCTGCATCCACAAAACTTGTCCACAACAGCTTGCAGTAGCCACATATTCTGCTTCAGTAGAGGATGTTGCTGCAATTGTCTGTTTCTTACATTGCCAGGAGACTAATCTTCTTCCAAGATATTGACATCCTCCAGTGGTTGATCTTCGATCATAATTATCACCTGCATAATCACTATCTGAAAAAGCTTCTAAGTGAAAAGGTGAATCCTTTGGATACCATAACCCCAACTTAGGTTGTTGTTTCAAATAACTAAAAATCCGTTTCACTACATTCATATGAGAGACCTTAGGTGAGACTTGATATCTTGCACATAGACAAACAGCAAACATAATATTAGGCCTAGATGCAGTGAGGTACATAAGACATCCAATCATGGACCTGTACAACTTGACTTCAACAGGTTGTCCATCTTCATCCTTGCCCAATGAGTTGATAGATTTAATAGGTGTTGTAACTGGCTTCATAGCATCAAAATTGAACTTCTGAAGTATGTCAGATACATACTTGTCTTGACTTATGAAAATTACCTCCTTTGACTGCTTAACTTGAAGTCCCAAAAAGAAAGTTAACTCACCCATTGAACTCATTTGAAATTCATTCTGCATCAGCTGCTCAAACTCCTTAACCATGGACTGTTTGGTAGCTCCAAATATGATATCATCAACATATACTTGAACCAACATGATATCCTTCTTGTCTCTCTTGATAAACAAAGTCTTGTCAATGGCTCCTCTTCTGTAACCATGTTGCAATAAGAAAGTAGAAAGCCTCTCATACCAAGCTCTCGGTGCTTGATGAAGGCCATAAAGAGCCTTAACCACCTTGTAGACTTTGTTTGGATGTGCAGGATCTTCAAAACCAGGAGGTTGTTTAACATACACTTCCTCTGTAATCTTGCCATATAAAAAGGCACTCTTGACATCCATTTGATAAACCTGAAATCCCATATAGGATGCAAAAGCAAGAAAGATTCTAATGGCTTCTATCCTTGCTACAGGAGCAAATACTTCATCATAATCTACTCCTTCTTCTTGTCTGTAGCCTTGAGATACTAACCTTGCCTTGTTCTTGATGACATTCCCTCTTTCATCTCTCTTGACTCTGAACACCCATCTTGTACCAATTACCTTCTTTCCATCAGGTAGATCACATAGTACCCAAACTTCTTGAAGTTTAAATTGAAGAAGTTCTTCTTGCATAGCTTCAACCCAACTCTATTTAGATAATGCCTGAGATATATTCTTGGGTTCTTCTTGAGAGATAAAGCAAGTGAACAGGCATGTTTGATGATCCTTATGATTTAACCTGTTTTGTTTATAAACAAAGCTAAGCAAAGAATTATGTGGTGTAGAATAACCTTTAGCTTTGGTTCTTGTCATCACTCCAGAAGTAGAAGGACCAATGATTTGATCAGCAGGATGATTCTTATGAATTCTTAAGATAGGAGTTTGTGTAACTTCATAATTATCATCCAAATTAGTGAAATCAGCATCTTCATTGGAATCTGAGAAAATACCTTCATTATCTAACTCATCATCAGTATCCTCTAAACCAGGCATGGTTGGATCATCCAAATCATCCAAAGTACTGTCAATAGGTGCAACAGTACTTTGATCGAAAGTACTGTCACCCAAAGTACTGTGAGTGAACTCTGCAGTCTTGTTCTTTTTCTTTGCTTCTTCATAGGCTCTTCTTTGATCATCATTATAAGAATGTGCTACTATATCTTGAAAAAGCATCTGATTGAGTTCCTCCTGAATAGCTTGATCCTCGGCAGACAGTAAGGATTTTGGTTCATCAGTACTTTGCTTTGGATCAACAGGTATGGGTTCTTCATCAAGAACAACATCAAGTCTAATATGAACTCCATGAACAACATACTGTAAATCTTCTCCATTGTGCACAAGTTGATTTTCTTCTCTAACAGGTACATAGTTCATAGAAGGAGTCAAAACTTCAAGATCAAACATCCAATCAGGACCTTTACCCTTCTGATTTTCTTGATCTTCTAAAAATTTAACATGAAGACAATCTTGAACCTTCTTGGTGACTCTGTTGTACACTCTAAAGCCCTTGCTGTTGGTACAATAACCCAATAAATATCTGTTAGCCTTAATAGTTTTATTAGAAGTGATGGTCATTCACGTTTAGGAACTTTGTAACGTGTGTTAGATATCGTGATAGATTAGTCAACGGGCTCGTGGACTTGGGCTAAGCTAATTGGTTATAAGTTAAGTTAATCTAGCCTTATGTATGATGTAATCCAACCAAGCCCAAACGAGCCCATGGAAAGCCTTTTAGGGCATCATGTATTCCAACTATAAATACCCCTCAAATGGTCATTTGGGGTGTGCTTGAAAGTGTGTGTGTGTATGTTTTTCTTTGGAGCAATATAACATCTCTTGTTTTCATCTCTCTACACATTCATACGCATAACATATCTTATATTCAAATCACCATCTCATCTTTCTTTCTTTCTTATTTACGCATATTGTGTTTGTGGTTTCACGTGTTCATCTTGTGGTATAAGTGTTGGGTTTGTGATAAGGTTGATAAAAGTAAGGTCCTACAATTGGTATCAATCGCCTAACAATGGTTTAGGAGTGTTTTGGTTGAAGCTTTTTTTCTAACGAGTTACGCGTAGTTTTCATTCTCAAAGATTCACGCATAAAACTTTTATTTTTGCACTTAAATCTTCAAGATTCTTATGTTCTAAGGTTTATATAGTGTTAAAGATTCTAGTTTTGGCAAAAAGTTCGAAGCTTTACGTGTTTTAAATCGTTTTTAAACTCGTTTTGATTTCGTTGTTCATTTCTACGCGTAAGCATAAAAAGCATTTTGGGTGTTTAAGGTCAATACTTTCCTGCTATTTGAGTGTTTTGGAAGCTATCTGTGCAAAAGAAATTGTTTGAATCGTTGGAAATTTTTTACGCGTAAGTCAAAACCCTAATCTTACGCGTAAGAAAGTCAAAACCCTAGTTTTCTACGCAAAACTTTTTGGTAACGAATCTTCGTGCAACAAAGGTGACTCAGTGCTTCCCTCACTTGGATAAGTGTGTGGAACACTTCGACTTTCAGATATCTTTTACGCTGTGATAGTGTAAAGGATTTTTGGTTTTAAACCAACTCTTACGCATAAGCAAAAAGCTTACGAGTAAGCACTCTACGCATAAGTTAACTCTTACGCGTAAGGTACTCTACTTCTACGCTTAACGTTTACGCATAAGACTTACGTTTAACCTTAAGTTTACGCGTAACTTGGATTTCTACGCATAAGGATTTCTACGCCTAAGCTCTTTACGCATAAGGACTCCTACGCATAAGATCCTACGCATAAGCATCCTACGCATAAGCACTCATCTCTACGCATAAGAACAGTTTTACGAGTAAGATTGTGATCAAAACTTCAAACGGCTATAACTTTTGAACCGTAACTCCGTTTTCAGCGATCTACCCATCAAAACGACCGTGAGAACGAGGAGAATAGACCGCCGAATTAACTATTTGGGTCAACCTTCAAGTCCTAAAAACGCTCCGAACAAAAGTTATTGAGGTTTTTAAGTTTTTCGACCAAATTTTCACTACAACAACCGAGCTTAATCTTCATCCAACACAACTCCTTTATCGTTGAATCGATCCTACATCAACTTTATCATATCATACCTTCATCAATGGCAACTCAACAAGACATTCATGCAGCCGGTGCCGAAAACCGTCCTCCTATGTTGGAAAAAGGTGGTTATCTTCAATGGACAAGTCGAATGCTTCGTTACATCAAGACAAAACCTAATGGAAAATTGATGATCAAATCCATTCAGGATGGACCCTTCATACCTCGACAAGTCCAAGACCCTGGAAATGCTGATGCAACACCTCCCGTCCCACCATTTTTTCGTCTTCAAAAAGAAACAGAATACTCTGAAGAGGATCAGAAGAAAGTCGAAGCAGATGACATGGCAATTCATATTGTGCAACTGGGTTTACCAAGAGACATCTTTGCTGCTGTAGACAGTTGTAAAACTGCTTTCGATATGTGGGAACGAGTTAGACGGCTTTGTCATGGAACAGAAATTGGTCAACAAGATACGGAGAACAAGCTGCTAACTGCTTGGGAGAAGTTTACCTCAACTCCAGGAGAATCCATTGAATCCTACTATGGAAGGTTCTGCACTTTAATGAATGAGCTGATCAGAAACAAGTTGACACCCAGAACTATCGTGAGCAACATCAAGTTCCTGAACAATCTACCAGAAGAATGGGGACGATATGTCACTATTGTCAACCAAACAAAAGACTTACATCAAAGTGAACTTTGATCAACTCAACGATTTTCTGAAACAAAACCAAAATGAAGTGAATGAAGTCAGGCAAGAAAGATTAGCAAAGAATCATGATCCATTGGCACTCATTCCAAAGACTCAAACTCCAGTGATTACACAACAACAACCTTCATCATCTTCCACCAACAACAACTTGCAGCAATACATCCCTCCACAACAAAACTATCCACCTGAACAACAACATTACCAGGAACAAGGAATCACTGATCTTGAAATGGAACCAGAAGAAGCTTTGTCTCAAGTATTCTCTTTATTGGGTAAAGCATTCAGAGGTCGCTATTCCACACCAACTAACAACAACCAAAGGATTTCATCAAACATTCTCAACAGGCAAAATGCACAGCCGGGTGTGAATATGGGTCATCAAGGACAAATGGTTGGAGTTATTGGGAATCAACAGGGATATGCTACTGGATTTCGCATGGGTAATCAGGCGGTTCCGAATCAGGGTAATCAGATGGGTCAGAATGTTGGGAATAGAGCAGTGGGTAATCAGAATGGGAATGTTGCAGCTCCAGTCGTTGGGAATTATGGAAATGTGAATCAGGGTAATCAGGTTACGTGTTATAACTGTCAAGGATTGGGTCACATGGCAAGGAATTGTCCAACTAAGCCGAAAAAGAAGGATCTTGCGTATCTTCAGAAAGCTATCGTATTGGTACAAAAGGAACAATCTGGACTTCAATTGAGTGCTGAGGAACATGACTTCATGGCTATTATGGATGATTTGGAAGACCTCGAGGAACTCAATGCAAACTGCATCTTCATGGCAAATCTTCAGGAGACTAAGTACGACACTGATTCTGACGCACCTCCTGTCTATGACGCCAATGCAGTATCTGAGGTACCAATCATTGATCCATGCTATAACAATGTCATATTTGATGTGTTTACTCATGACGAACATCATTCTGTGACATCAACACCTACTTGTGATACATACCTGGACAATCTGAGTTGTAGCAATACTAACTCTGAGACTCTAGATGTGGATCCCAGTGGAGACTGTGTGGCACAAAATACTGAGACTGATGAGGAAACACGTGCTTATTTTGAATCATTAATCAATAAATGTGGCATTGAAATTGAGAAAGTTAAAACGGCCAATCGCGAAGTTAAGGCCGCGAATGCAAAATTGACCGCTGAGCTTGAGAGTTACAAGGAGAATGCAAAAGCCTTTGAATTTCAGAAAAACAAAGAATCAGAATTAGAAATGGGTTATCGAAATTTGGTTTCTAAAGAACAACTTTTGCAAATCAAGTATAACACACTTGATGTAAATTTGAACTTAAAAATTAAATCTTTAAACAAGGAAATTTCTGATTTAAATAACCAACTTTCTAAACAAAAAGAAATGTTTTATAATCTTGAAAAAGAGAAGAAGCAGTTGATTACTGATTTTTCAAAATGAGAAGATTCTCTTCTTGATGAAATTCTTGATAAAAATGAAAAAAATCCAAACTTTGGAAAATTTGCTTCTTAAAACGGGTCACTCTGCTCAAACAATCAAGATGCTTTCTAATCAAGTAAATCCGCGTTTTCATACTACTAATAGAATGGCACTTGGTAACGACCCTTCTTCGTTCCTCAAGAAAGCTCAGAAATCTCAGAATGTGTTAAACAATGGAAATGTTTTGCATAAACCCATAATTGTGCATGATTCTCTTGAAACGTTGGAACTATCTGAGGCGAGTAGATCAAAAATGAAACAAAAACATCTGGAAATCAAACAAATTGATTATAACAAATGGAACAAAATTAACGGAATCACTTTTGTTAATCAAAAAGAAAATTCAAAGTTTTCCATCACACCAAGTGTTTCAAACAAAGAGTCAACACCTGTTTCAAAATCTGTTTCAAAACCAGTTGTTGTCTCAAATTCTCTTTCGAACATTGAACAAATGTCTTCAAACAATCCTTTTAACACAAGTGATACGAGAAGTATTTTAGAAAATGTGAAAACTAGAATTGTGGATCTTCAAGACACTGTTAAAACTAAAACCACTATTACACCTAACAACTGGTTCTCTAGTTTTGACATCAAACAAAGAAAGTTTTTTGAAACTCAAATTGCCCCTCAGCTGAATGCCATCAGTGCAAGGGTAATTCATTTTGAACAAGCGTTTTTGAAAGAAACATCTGACTTTGTCAAGGACCATAAATCCCTGGTAAAGCAAGCTAATGACTGTGTTGAACAAATCAAAGTTTTGGAAAATTTAAATGACTCTCTCTTCGAAGATGTTCTGACCACTGATATTATGTCCATCATTTTGCAAACATATTCTGTTGAAGATCATGAAAGACTCCAGTCTGAGACCTCCAAAATTATTTCAAAATATGAAAAATCTCTCGAGAAACTTGAAAAAGAAAATGTGTCATATTTTAAACAACTTGATCGAAAAACTGAGGAATGCAAGTATGACAAACTGTCGTATGAGCGTGCCTACAATGACATGAAAGCGAAAAATGATCTTTTGAGGGCTCAGCTGGAATGTCAAAAAGGAAAGGCAGTGGATACTAAGATTACAAAACCATTGACTGAGGAGAAAGCAAATGTTCCACAACCGGTTTCCAAACCAAAAATGTCTGTTTCTATGAATCCTACAAAAGTCAATGAGAAATATGTTTCATCAAAACCAGTCACTCCACCTGCCTTGCCTAAACATAATGTTGATAAAGGAAAAGCGGTTATCGAGAAACCAAAAGTTTTAGCTCCTGGCCTTTTTAAGATGAGTACCACTAATGCGTCTTCCTCCACATCTAAAACATATGGATCAAATGACATAAGTTTAGATAAGCACTCTAAAGAGACTAGGAAAGCTGAAACCACTTCTCTAGATAAGAATGTGAATCCTAATGAGTGTGCCTTACCTTCTACAGGACTAGGAAGCACCTCTAGGAGCAGCAGACTAAAGCCTAAGAGCAATACAAGGAACAATAGAGTCTCGCTTGCCTCTAAGAGTAGTCGCTTGAATAAAGAGAAGAAAGTAGAAGAACACCATAGGAGTTTACCGCTTTGTAATAAGAAAGACATTTCATCTGAATGTAATGAACCTATGAAATCTGCTAAGTTTTATGAATCTGTTGAATCTGTTTGTTTAACTTGCAAGAAATCTTTAACTAATGTTCATGATGATTGTGTTTCTAAGAATGAGATTGTTAAGCCTGTTAAGAAGAATGTTCCCAAAAGAACTTATGCTAAACGAATAGGAAGACTAGTTGCGAGACTTAGGCTTTACACTACTGATAGGGAGCATAATGTTTACTTTAGGGATGACATTTGGAAACCCACGGGTAGAACTTTCACACTCGAGAATGGAAGAATGAGTGATGCACCTGTCTTACCAATAGATGACTTCTATGAGTGTGATCAGGATTTTACCTCTAACCCAAAGGAACCAAAATCGAAACGGTTTCCAAAATCTTCTTCTTCTGTTATTGACAGGTTATCGAAATATGTCTTTGGATCGTCGACTCGGGTTGCTCCAAGCACATGACCGGGAATCTGAAGCTGCTGATCAATTTCGTCTGGCAATTCATGGGAACCGTACGTTTCGGAAATGATCATGTAGCAGCTATCATGGGTTTTGGAGATCTACCTTTTGGAAATTATTTGATCACTCGGGTTTACTATGTCCAAGGGTTGGGACACAATTTGTTTTCAGTCGGGCAGTTCTGTGATGCAGATTTAGAGGTTGCTTTTAGGAAAAATGCTTGCTTCGTTAGAAACTTGGATGGCACTGATCTCTTAACTGGGTATTGTGATACAAACTTGTATGCTATCGACATCAATCAAATGGCCTCTTCATCACCAATATGTCTTATGACACGAGCATCTAGAACTCAGTCCTGGTTGTGGCATAGAAGGTTATCCCATCTCAATTTTGACACCATCAACAATCTTGCCAAAGACAACATCGTCAATGGACTTCCAAAGTTCAAATACACCAAGGATCACCTATGTCCATCATGCGAACAAGGAAAAAGTAAAAGAGCATCATATAAACCCAAAACCGAACCTAGTTCGGAAGCAAGGTTGCATATGTTGCACATGGACTTATGTGGCCCAATGAGAGTTGAAAGCATTAATGGGAAAAAGTATATTCTTGTTATCGTCGATGATTATTCAAGATATACATGGGTTAAGTTTCTGAGATCAAAATACGAAGCACCAGGCATCATCATCACCTTCCTGAAACGTATTCAAGTACTTCTTCAAGCTCCAGTAAGAGTTGTAAGAACAAACAACGGCACAGAATTCACAAATCAGGAGTTAAGAGCTTATTTTGAAGATGTTGGAATAACTCATCAGACATCAGTTGTTAGAACTCTACAGCAGAATGGGGTAGTGGAAAGAAGAAATCGTACTATTGTGGAAGCTGCTCGCACAATGCTAATTTATTCTAGTGCACCGTTATTTCTATGGTCTGATGCTGTTGCCACTGCTTGTTTCACTCAGAACCGATCCCTTATCCATCCAAGATTCAATAAAACCCCATATGAGCTTGTGAACAACAGAAAACCTGACATCACTTACTTTCACGTGTTTGGCGCTTTGTGCTATCCAACGAACGACAGAGAAGATCTAGGTAAATTGAAAGCTAAAGGTGATATTGGAATCTTCATTGGATATTCAGATAACTCGAGGGCATTCAGGGTGTATAACAGAAGAACTAGGAGGATCATGGTGACGATGAATGTGAAATTTGATGAACTTTCACATATGGCTTCTGAGAGACTCGCTCTAGAACCCGCACTAAACCGACAGACTTCTGGACACATCAGTTCAGGACTCGTACCTCAAAGAGCTCAATCAACTTCGTTTGACAATCCTAAAGAACAAGAATGGGAGAATTTCTTCGAGTTAATGTTTGATGAATACTATGGTGGAACTTCGACAAATGCATCAAACCATCATTCCGCTACACCCGCTCAAAATCATCCTCCACCACTAACAGACGATGCATCTACAACGGTCGAAACCAATGCACCAACTCCATCTACATCATCTACATCTACTACAGTTATTGCACCCGTTCTACCAGCAGTTGATGAGCAAAACCAAAACCGAAACGATGCAACGTTAGATGAAGACTTATTTGAAAACCCGTTTGCTACGGAATCAGCTGAATCTTCTTCAAGCTTACGAGAACCATCTAACTCGCATACATTTAACCAACGGTATCCTTCTACTCTGAAGTGGACAAAAGACCACTCAATTGAACAAGTTATTGGTGAACCTTCAAGGCCAATTCAGACGAGACGTCAACTTACCACCGATTGCGACTTATGCATTTACCTTTGCTCAATTAGCAATATAGAGCCAAAGAACATTCGCGAGGCAATGGCAGAACCCGCATGGATAGAAGCGATGCAGGAGGAACTTCTCCAATACCGTTTTCATGACTCTTGGGAAATGGTTCCAAGACCAATTGACGTTCGTGTCATTGATCTCAAGTGGTTATGGAAAAACAAAAGGGATGAAGAGATGACTGTTATTCGCAACAAAGCTCGTCTTGTGGCCAAAGGATACAAACAAGAAGAAGGGATAGACTTTGAAGAGTCATTCGTGCTGGTAGCCAGACTTGAAGCAGTTAGGATATTCTTAGCCTATGCCGCTCACAAAAACATCACAGTTTATCAGATGGACATTAAGACCGCGTTCTTGAATGGAACTCTGAAAGAAGAAGTGTACGTGAGTCAGCCATAAGGCTTCATCGACTTGGAACATCCAGACTACGTCTACAAACTCAAAAAGGCAATCTATGGATTGAAACAAGCTCCGAGAGCGTGGTATGACGAACTGTCCTCTTTCCTTATCCAAAACAATTTCACCAAAGGAACAGTTGATCCTACCTTGTTTACACAAAAATGCAAAAACGACATTTTGATTGTTCAGATTTATGTGGACGACATCATCTTTGGGTCCACTAATCCGAATCTTTCAAAACATTTTGAAAATCTCATGAAAAGCAAATTTGAAATGTCCATGATGGGGGAACTAAAATTCTTTCTTGGTTTACAAATACATCAGTCCCCTCGTGGAATTTTCATAAATCAAGCTAAATATACATCTGAGATTTTGAAAAATCATGGTATGGATAATTGTGACTCTGTCGGAACACCAATGGTAACTTCACCAAAAATTGGAGCCGATTTGTTTGGGAAACCTATTGATCCGAAGAAATATCGGAGTATGATTGGTTCTCTCATGTACCTCACTGCTAGTCGACCAGATATTCATTTTGCTGTTTGCTTATTAGCACGGTTTCAGGCAAAGCCTACCGAACTGCACCTCAAAGAGGTTAAACGGATCTTTCGGTACCTGAAGACATCCATTCACATGGGACTTTGGTATCCGAAGGAATCCGGATTTGATCTAATTGCCTTTTCAGATGCGAACCACGCAGGTGATCAAGTTACAGCAAAAAGTACATCCGGAGGAGCACAATTTTTGGGTGAAAAGTTAGTCAGCTGGTCTTCAAAGAAACAAGATTGCACTGCACTTTCAACCGCTGAAGCTGAGTATGTGTCTCTATCTGCGTGTTGTGCTCAAGTTCTATGGATGAGAACACAACTCACAGATTATGGCTTTACTTTCGATAAAATACCTATGTATTGTGACTCGAAAAGTGCCATAGCATATCGTGCAATCCTGTTCATCACTCAAAGACTAAACATATCAGAGTCCGCTACCACTTCATCAAAGAGTACGTCGAAATTGGTACTGTTGAATTATTTTTCGTGAAGACAGATTACCAACTCGCCGATCTATTAACTAAAGCCCTTCCAAAAGAAAGGTTTGACTATTTAGTTCGACGAATTGGAATGCGAAGCCTAACCCCTGAGGAGTTAGAACGTCTTCTCGAATCTTCTTGAAAATGATTTTCCAAAAAGCTTCGCTGTAAATATTTTTGAAAATCAAAATACAAAATTTGAAAAACCAACAAAAGCAAAATATAAAAATATAAAACTTTCAAAAATACAAAAACAATATAAAATCAAAAATCCAAAAATATTCTTCTTACGACATGTCTCTTGTATAATCGATATTCTGTACATTTCTAGAAATGTCATTCAACAATGATACGGGCATGTACAGATGCTTGAGCGAGAGTTCTTTAATATGTTTTCTAAAACACGTCGTTTCTCAAAATTTCTTCAAAAATGGCTTTCGTATACTTCAGTACGAAACCCGGACTAAAATGATGAATTTTGATTATTTCAAATCAAAACTCGTAATTTTAAAGAAAAATCATGTGTACGCTTCAGTGCACTACATTTAAAAATGGTGAGAAATCATCATCATCTTGAGCACCTTTTCAAGATTGTTCAAACCTTTTCAAGATTGTTCAAATAGATTTTTCAAAATCTTTCAAAATATTTTGTGCTCAAGATAACTCCCTCTAAAACCCTTTAATTGATTATGCTCTATTAAAGGGGGAGTATAAAACAAAATGTTTCAAATTCATGCTTAAATCATATCCGTTTGTCTCCCTAAAAGATTCTAAAATGTTGTTTAATCCGATGATATCAAAAATATCTCCAATATGCTATTTTTGAGGGGGAGGAGATGTGATTAAAATGTGATCAAAAAGTTTAATGATCGTTGTTTGAATCTCAAAATGAGCTCGACTCAGTTGAAACCAATGAATTGACGAGGAATAATGTACCATCTCGAGAAACTTTCTATGGACTTGACCAGGACGGGTAATAATTTCAAGCTAGTTCTCTAGTGATGTAAACGTGTCTCGAATTGGTCTAGTTCATTTAAAGTCGATCAATTCAAAAAGTGCGAACTCTACCCTCTATGTGCAGATTTCTGTCAAAACATATAAGCACATGTGAAGGGGGAGTGTTTCTGAAAATACAAAACTCACGGAGTGTTTCAAACATGTTTTATATCATAAACACTCTGAGAGATTTTCAAGAAAAATGGTTTTATGGCAACAATAGGACAGTCATGGAGTTATAAGGTGACCAAGGATAGGAAATTCGTCCTATGATCCGCCAGAGCCGGAGGGAGCTACCCAAGGACATCACAAATAGTTAGTACTAGAAGTCCTTAGGAATGATTGAAAAAAGGAGTAATGTGAGAAAGGAGAAAGAAGGGGTTGAAGAATTAAAAATAAATGTAAAAGAAAGGGTGAAAAGAAATAGCCCTCCATAATCAACCTTAGGGCAGAAACCGGGTTCAATTCATATGCTACTGGTTGTCACTAGATGACACTGGTATTGAAGACAAAGACGTCATGGACCCAGTGACGCACTGCACTAAACCTTCTAGCTACTCAATTCCTCTCAAAAGGATTTGTTTCATTCTCACTGGGAACCGTACATAAACTATTGGCTTTCTCTTAGAGATCGCTGGTATTGAAGAAGGAGACCCTCTCCCTAGTCTCTGCTCAGGAAAACCAAAATGCACTAATTGAGTCTAGAGCCACGAGATTCATCAAAAGATCTCATAGGAACACTTGACATGACATCGCTTGTTGTTCATCAATAAGGACACAAGTGATATGTTATAGAGTCCTACGCAGATCTTAGCAATCTGCCAGAACATTTATGAGAGGTTTCACGATTGTGATCCTCAGTGATTGAATGGAAAGTCCTACCAGGGTCAACATCAAGCAGCCCTGACAGCAGGTCACTTCGGTAACTCCCCGTGGATTACGCTTAGTGTGTCTCAAACGGTCTACAGTCGTGGAGTGATGCTTCGGTGTACTTCAGCGACTCATCTGAACTGTAGATGTACTTCGGTATATCGTGTTATCTCACTTGTGGGACTCCAGTTCAGGAACGGCCCTTGTAAGAATTAGAGACGTGTTTTCACACTATGCTATTAACCCCCTCGAAATTCAAACTTGTAAGTGCCGGAATCCGCTTATTACTAACCTGTTTTTATGTTTTATTCTTATGGAAGCTCCGGAGCGGATTGATCTTGCAGATTCTACACATGCTCATACCAACAACACATGAAAGTTCTCATCATAATCAAAGGCTACACAAAGTTAAAAATGATTCTTCTTCAAAGTCAAAGAATCTACAAAGTATAAAGACTCGAGAACTACATCATTGGTAACCAAAAGACAAATAAAAGTGTGAGCATGGTGGAGAAAGACGTGGAGACACCTAACCAACGAAGTTGACAACGACAAAAAACCACATTAACTGATCACAAAGCATGAAGGAACAAAGAATCAAGACTATTCTATATCTACACACAAAGTTCAAGCTCGATAAAAGTAAAGACCAAATCAAGTGGAGCATCATTTGAATGACCACCCCTTAGGGGGAGATTGTTAGCCTTAATAGTTTTATTAGAAGTGATGGTCATTCACGTTTAGGAACTTTGTAACGTGTGTTAGATATCGTGATAGATTAGTCAATGGGCTCGTGGACTTGGGCTAAGCTAATTGGTTATAAGTTAAGTTAAGCTAGCCTTATGTATGATGTAATCCAACCCAAGCCCAAACGAGCCCATGGAAAGCCTTTTAGGGCATCATGTATTCCAACTATAAATACCCCTCAAATGGTCATTTGAGGGGTGTGCTTGAAAGTGTGTGTGTGTGTGTTTTTCTTTGGAGCAATATAACATCTCTTGTTTTCATCTCTCTACACATTCATACGCATAACATATCTTATATTCAAGTCACCATCTCATCTTTCTTTCTTTCTTATTTACGCATATTGTGTTTGTGGTTTCACGTGTTCATCTTGTGGTATAAGTGTTGTGTTTGTGATAAGGTTGATAAAAGTAAGGTCCTACAATATCCTTCTTCTGACTTGCCATCAAACTTTCCCAGATTATCAATTGTATTTAAAATAGTGAGAGGGCATCCAAAAGGCTTCATAAAACAAATGTTGGGTTTGTTGCCCATCAGCAACTCATAAGGTGTCTTCATTTGTGGTTTGGTGACTGATACTCTGTTAAGCACATAGCAAGCAGTACTTACAGCTTCAGCCTAGAATTGAATAGGTAATTGTGAATCTGCAAGCATAGTTCTGGCTACTTCAATCAAAGTCCTATTCTTTCTCTCTGCAACACCATTCTGCTATGGTGTTCTTGCAATGCTGAACTCCCTCTTGATCCCTTTGTTGGCACAAAATTCATCCATAAGCTTGTTCTTGAATTCAGTCCCATTATCACATCTAATACCTCTAACATTGAGTCTCAATTGGGTTTCAAGTGCTATTATTAGATTATGAATAACATCAAAAGTATCATCTTTAAATCCCAAGAAAAATACCCAAATGAATCTACTGCAATCATCTGTCACAACCAAGCAGTACTTTTTCTTGTTTAGACTTGCAACAGAGACAGGTCCAAACAAATCCATGTGTAACAGCTCCAAAGGTTCTCTAATAGTCCTTTCCTCAAGCTTCTTGCATGAAGCTTTATGTTGTTTACCCTTCTTGCACGCCAAACATGAGTGATCATTCTTGTAAGTCTTTGAAGGTAAACCTCTAACTAAATTTCCTTTGACCAATTTGTTGATATTCTTGAAATTTACATGGCCCAATCTTCTATGCCACTGATGTGCTTCTTCAAATGTTTCTTTTGCCACTAAACATGTGGCTCTTCCTGAAGAATGAAGACTCTTCATATCCAGACTGTACACATCATTGGTTCTTGGTACTTTAAGAACTACCAAGTTATCATCAACGGGCTTGAAATCAGGGGAAAGGATGAGATATTCTGTGTCAGTGAATAACACAGGGTGCTTTTTATCATATATTTGAGAGACTGACAAAAGGTTGAACTTGAGCTCCTTCACATATCTAACATTCTCAAAATCTATACGCCCTGCTTTGATGGTTCCTTTTCCAGTGATTCTTCCTCCATTGGGATCATTCCTAAATGCAACTTTTCCTCCACAAATAGATCTAAAATCTGACAGAATCTCCTTGTCTCCTGTCATACTTCCAGAGCAACCACTATCCACAATAAGATGATCTTTAAGCTCCTCTTCTGGGTTGCCCTGCACAAAGATACAAAAGTTAGTGTCTTTTAGGAACCCAAGCCATTACCGACTTGTGTTCCCCTTGTGGAGTAACATACTCAAATTCCTTAAGTATGTAATCTTCACAGTTTTTGTAGACAGAATCAAGCATTATCTTTTGTTTTAAAACTTGTGGTGGATTTTCAGCAAAACTTTCTTTTTCAAAAATCTCTTTTTCTTTTTCCACAAAATCATCTTTATCAAAAATCTCTGTTTCACCAGTACTTGGTGAAAGTACTGTTTGTTCATCATCAGTTCTTTCCTTCTTAACCCATTTAGTTTTAACTTCTGGTGTAGAGTCCCTTGATCTAGCTACTTTCTTGGAGTTGTAACGCCTTCTAGATTGATAGTAATTAGATCTCCTAAGGTTCCTATTCCAAGAGGTGTTTGGTGAATACTGAGCAGTACTTTGAGAAAGTACTGTATTTTGCTTATCAGTACCTTGGAAAGTGTTTGAAGGTATTGGAGGTTTTGAAAAAGGTCTTCTCTGGTGAGGGTACCTATAGTCTGGTGAGAAGTTTCTATGGTTAACCCTATGTGAATGATTCCAAGCTGGTCTAGTCTCCCTTGGTTTTTGGTTGACAGTTCTGTTCTTGGGGAACTTACTTAGGTACTCTGAATGTAAGTCACAATCCTTAATCAAATGATCAGGACTAAAACAAACAAAACATAGTTTTTGATCTGTAATTCCAAAATTTCTTCTGCTATGTGTATGACCAAACCTATCATGTCTTCTAGGTGAATGATGAAAACTGTTTTGACCAAAATTATCCCAAAAAGGTTTAGCATTATTGTGAAAAGGTTTTCTTAAAGGTACTGCTGAAGGTGTAGCAGTACTTTGAGGTGAAGCAGTACTTTGAGGTGAAGGTACTGCTTGGATTTTAGCATCATCTACCTTAGGTGTCACAACTGTTTCTTTTGGGGTTTCAGACCTAGATTGACCAATAAGCTTCTTTCTAAACTCTAAGCTGTCTACACCAAAATGAGAAACATCAGGCCTAAGAGGTTGATGACTACCAGTGGGATGAGGGACAACATGATAACCTTTGTCTTTCTTATATTCAGGAGGTGTTTCACTAATTGAGTCCTCATTACTAGATGTGTCTACATAATTAATGAGTTCATCATCACTGGTGGTTATATCCTCAAAATCACATTCATCCTGATCACTAGGTGGGTTTTCTATACTATTAAAGTCCATAGCAAAACCTAGGCCAATTTTAATGTAAGCTCTTCTCTGTTTTTCAACATAATAAACCTGAGAAAGACCAGATTTTTTCTAGGCATCAAACTTTGCTAACAGTTCATCTCTCTCCTTAGTCAGTTTCTCAATTTCAGAAATCTTACAATTTAGCTTCCATTCACTTAGTTTTAACTGATAATCCTGTTGTTCATACTTTTCTGCCCAAGCCATTTCATTATTTTCATGTGTTAGGATTTTGGCTTCGATAGACTCTAAGGTTATTTGATAACCTGCTACCTCAGACCTAGCCTTTATACAGTTATCTCTTTCAGCCACATAACTATTCAGTACTTTTTGATAGAAGTCATGACAATTGGAACATACCTCAGAGATAGGGGGTGAACTTGGTGAAGTAGCCATCATAGCAAGTAGAACAAGATCATCTTCACTTTCCATGATCCAATCAAAGCTTCCTAGACCATCTCTGGATTCCAAAGCAGCATGTTCAGGTTCCTCATCAAAAGCTGTGCTCCAATCAAACTCTTTCACTGATTCCTCCACATCTACCATACAATAGGTTACTGGTTCATCATCAAACTCAGCACTCCAGTCAACCTCTGATAAACTCTCTTGAGCAACCAAAGCTTTTGTTTCAGTAATAGGAATTTCTTTTAGCTCAAGCCTTGGTTTCTCAGTCATCCTGTTTGCTTGATATTTAGCAAACCTGCATTCCCTTGCAAAGTGTCCAGTCTTTTGACAAGTGAAGCATTCAATTTTGGATTTGTCAAAAGTGATTCCCTGTTTTGGTTTGAAGTCAATGCTTTTTCCTGTCTTCTTCATATACTTCTTGATCCTTGCAGTGATCATAGCAACTTGCCACCTGATATCAATTTCTTCAAGAGCATCCTCTTCAATCTGTGAGAGATCTTCTTCATAAGTGACAGGTAAAGAAGCTTGATGTGCAAAGAAAGAGCATACGACTTCATCTGAGTGGAGGGCATGTGTTGGGTGTGGCTTGCTGAGCAAAGGTGGGGGTAGTATAGGAAACAGTACTTTGAGCTCCAGTACTTTGAGTAGGAGAAGCAGTACTTTTGGAAGTACTGCCTCTCTTTTCAGATGACACAAAGGCTATACTGTGAGACTTTGAACTAGTTTGGCCATTCATCTCATGCTCATACACCTTCAGATGATTGTAGAGATCATCAAAGTCCATAACATCCAAACCAGGTTGTCTTCTGATCATTGTAGCAATCACATGCCATGTCGATGGCAAACTCCTTAAGAACTTAAGATTAGCATCTTCAACTGAAACCTCTGCTTTGTATAACTCCATCATACTGAGAAGGTTTTGGAATCTGTCATAAGCAGCATCAAGGCCTTCTCTTTCTCCAACAGTGAATGTCTCAAATTGCTGCTTCAACAGATTTCTGTGCATCTTCTTGGAAGCATCATTACCTCCAAACCTTGTCTTGAGAGCAGCCCATAGTTGCTTTGCATCCTTAGCATCATGGAACTTGAGTAGGTGTCCATCAGGAATGGCAGACAAGAGAATGTTGAGTGCCTTCTCTTGATTCCTTATTGTAACTGCTTGTAAGACAGCCTTAGGTGCTTTGGGTTGTCCAGGAATATCAATAGGTTTTGGAACGACTTCATTGCCATTGACAATTAAATTCCATAGTGCATGGTATGTAATTGCAATGTACTGCCTCATCTTCATGCTCCATAGGTCGTACTCTCCCTTCTTGATGATAGGTATCCTGAGTGAGGTGATGGATGGTGGTGGGACAGCTTCAGTCGACATCTTTAGGTTTTTGATTTGTTAACTAGGTTTTAGGGTTTCTTCTTAGTCAGAGTTTCCACACAAGCTCTGATACCACTTGTCGGATCGATGTACTCTAACCAAACTAACTTAAATAGCTTGTTAAGGGTTTAATAACTTCAGATAAATCCTAAGTTATTAACAATGAAACACTGAGTAATCTTTATTAAGTACGCGGAATTTACTTAACAAATCTAAGAAGAATATAACTTTAACTTTTATTAATAACTCTAAATCTGCTTGTTATGCAGACTCTTTAACAACTCTAAAACTCTAATAATAATCGTACTTTAGGATTCTAAAAACATATATCTCTAATGCCAATCTAGGGGTCCTTTTATAGGCTCAAGGATAACCCTAGTCGGTTTACAATTTGTATCCTTGTACGACAAGTAATCTAAACAAAGAATATTCTAGATTGACAACTCGTACTTTCAGGTCATTTTTCAAATCACTATTCAAGTTTCACTATTTCATTGTTTATCGTAAACTAGGTTTACAAGTATCAAATTCGCGTAACCTTAATGGTTTAGCTGCGAATTCATGAACAATCATCATGGACATTTCATATAGACTAGGTTTAGTCTACATTTCATTAGCATCATTGTCATCATATTAGTTCATGCATAATTTTGCATTTTACATTAAACGCGTAATTTTCATATAAATAAACGCTATCGCGTAATTAATTATTTTGAACATTTGAACCGTAACTTCCAAAAATAATCCCGACATATTTTTATACTTATAATAAGATTATAAAAATAATATTATAAGTTTACCCAGTGTTTTAAATTTATTTTGTATATAAATTGTTATATTTATATAATTACGACGGTTTTTGTAAATTCAACACGATAATTATTATTTCACTCAAATTTTTGCAAGGAATGTATTTTTATAATTTTTATGACATCAATATATTTTATTTTGACCTGTTAAAATTTATTTTTAGCCAACGCTACCCTAAATACTCAAATGTGTATACAAGTTATTACTTATCTTCAAATATCATCACATTTACTTACATCTATATACTTAATAAAAAAAAATTGTATTTCCTAAACAAATTTACTCCCTTGTCGACAAGGGAGGTGATTCACTCAACACTTTACAAATATCTACTACTTAATCATATTATACTCATATACATTCACATACATCTCAAAATTTGAAAGTGTAAAAAAAAAAAAAAAAACAAAACCATATCTCTTTCTTCTCTCTAAGACCGGCAGCCACAAGGAGACCAAGAAAGAATCCATCAAAATTTTTCAAGACAAGGTTTTAACACACTAGTATCACTCTTTGTTTAAGGTTTTGCAATATAAACCTTGGGTGATTAGGAAATCCATTGTTCATAAACCTCATCAAGTTACTAGTAAGCATTCATATTCATCATAATATTTCATATTCATTGTTATGGTCATTTAATTTTATTTGAGAAAACATGCAAGTCTCATGAGGTTTATATCACTTTTTCATTGATTTTAAGAGTTATGTATATATAAGTCATCCTATAATTACTCCTTGTTATATATTATTTTTGGTGATGTCTAGGAACCCATGACACCCTAAGAAGGTGTATGGTAGGATTAGAATAGCTTCGGAGTTGTTTTGAATGGGTTAGAATAGGTTTGGCGCGAGAAAAACTCATTTCGACAAGTTTGCAAAAGGGTCTGTCCTTATTTTCAAAATCTGGAAAATACGACAGTAGGTAAAAATTTTTGGCCTAGATATTTAGAAAATACCCTTTAAAACGAAAACGTGGCCGCTTGAACGGATTAAAACGGAGCTATAATGAAGAAGTTATGAATTTTTCAAGTTGGCGACGAAAACTATAATTTTCTGGAAATTTCAGCATGTATTGCTTATTTTGTACGAGTCAAAAATGAAGCTTGGGCGTTGTGAATTATGTCGACTTGTCAAAAATATGTTAGTATACTTTGATACAAGGCTAAGGACCTTTAAAACGTAGAAAACGGATTTGTAACGATTAAATTATACACGTTTACAAAAAGTTGCCGTAACTTTATTATATAAGAAAGAGTTAGGATCAAATAAGAAGAATAATAAAAATAAGAAGGATAGGAAGTAACCACAACCACTCATTCTAGATGCACCTACAAAAATGGATGCATCTTCATTCAAATTTTCCCTCCCATATTAAAATGTGTGGCTAGAATTACTTCTTACCCTTCTCATTTTAATTATTCTTCTTATTGGATCCCTTCCCATATAAGAAAAACCATATTATTTCTAATAGGCAAATATTACGGCAAAACTAGTCACCATGTTGAAGGTTGTTTTTAACAATGATGTAGAACTTTTATAAAGTGATGTCTTCTAATAAAAGTAAGTTCGCCAAGTATATTTTCCAAAATGACCGACCGTTTGATTAGCGGAGTTGTAATGAATTAATTACGTTTACTTAAACTTTGCCGAAAACCATCTTTAAATTATACTTTGGACTAAAGTACCATACTTAACTTATATTTTCCTTTGTGATCGAGACCTTTGGAAGGGAAACTTAAACACTAAAACTTTGAGATTATGATACGAGCTTCCCAAAACCGTTGAGTTTGTTTTCTAACGCTCGACGTGCACCATTTTACGACTAGCTTTTAGAGGCCGTTTTAGTCACTTTCATGGAAATTTCAATAACATTATTTTACGACGAAAAGTTATAATTTCACAATAAATCACTAAATGATTATCGTCGGATATCATTTCAACGTAAATACATGTGAAGTAATTTAAAAATGGTCAAGACGTTAAAAGATTATATTTTCGACGAGAAGTATTGTTTTCAAAAATTCATAAGTGGTATAAATATCATCCGAATTGCATGCATAGCATTACATCATGACTTATTACATATCATATCATTCATAATAGGTTAGTTTCGAGATTCACGCTACATTTCAGTGTTTCCACTTTTGTCATCATAATCATTGCAACAGGTGAGTTTTCATAGCCCCGATTTATTCAAGTTTATACTTTATTTCAAACCTACGGGGGAGAATACATTGCACATCATTTTTATTACGATGCCAAGTATATTCAAATTCATTACATTGCTTAAGTTACCTCATTGCCAGTTAAATGTCCCCATTTCATAATCATGAACCGTTAATTTCATAGAAGCGAGGGTGAGTGGATAGATCTATCGAGGGTGACACCTCCATCCGGGTTGGCGGATTCCAACCGGACGGATGCATTTCATTTCTTTATCATTATTGAGTTGTTTGGCAAAACACTCTATTGGGGCGAACATCAGTCAAGCTTCGGTGTCATGGACTTATAGCAATTGTATCATTTTTGTGACGACATTGTCATACATAATTTATACTTGTGGTAGTCGTATTAAACATTTACATAAACTCTATGAACTCACTCAACCATTGTGTTGACACTTTTAGCAATGTATTTTCAGGTAACTAAGACATTCACTTCATGGCATGCATGTGGACATATCATAGAGTCGCGGTGACGACGCGTCTCACATGAGATTTATATACTTTAAAAACATCGTTTGACTTGTATCAAATTTATTTCCGCACAAGTTGATTTTTATTTGGGACCTATACTTTGTAAACTCTGATTGTTTTATTAAATCAAACGATGTTCTTTTCAAACGACACTTTAGGTCGTTCAATATAACTGTGATTGTGATGCTATGACAGTCAATCCCCAGGAATTCCATTCCGCTGCAAAACAGGTAATTTGGGGGTGTGACAGATTGGCATCAGAGCTTCGGTTATAGAGAACTAGGTTGCATCATTGACCCTAGACTATAACTACATCATCATAGCATCTCATCATTTCATCATAAGTGCATATTCACTTTACATGCGGTTTATACGTTACATATTTCGAGTTATTTACTTTCATTTCAAACCGATTGTCACATGGATGCCTTCAAATACCCATTCCATTATCCTTTCTTTAGATTCTAACGTGGAGAATGCCTTGTCATTTCCTATCACAATTTTAATATCAGCTGATTCATCACCGATAATGTCGAATGCCGAGACAAAACCTCTAAGTAGGGCGAAGTCACTCTCACTCCTTTGTTTCACCACTAACATGTCGAGTTACACGTTATTCACACATTAAGTCACTAAACCATCGTACATTTGAAGCATTTACGACATCTCATAACCCATCTTTTTGGAATCCATCATTCATTTTTGAAAGATAACCTTAAATTTATTATCTCATATCACATCCCTTTAGAGCGTTTATTTTTTTTAACATAGGACCTTGCTACGTCTTATTTTTCCTCTTATTTTGAAGAGTTATGGCGCCGAAGAGAGCTCCACCAGCTATGACACAAGCCGCTATCCAAAAGTATATAGAGGATAGTATAGCTAGGGCACTAGAGAAAGAACGGGCAACGGTAGCTGCTGCCGCTGTCGAAACCGCGGCTGCTACTGAAGCTACTAGACTTGCTACTACTACAAGAGCTGCAGGAGGTTCTAGAGTTCGAAATGGTACATACCTGGACTTTAAGAGCGGTGATCCCCCAAAGTTCGGAGGCACAGAAGGAGCCATTGCTATGATCCGTTGGTTGGAAAAGATCGAGTCATTATTTCTTCTATGCGATTGCCCAGATGACTGCAAGGTGAAATTCGCTACTAGTACACTCTTGGATGAGGCAATGTTATGGTGGAATTATTACGCACATCCTATTGGTATGGAAAATGCTTACAAGCTCTCATGGGATCAATTCAAGAGGTTGTTGACTAAGAAGTATTGTCCGCACACTGAGGTGAAGAAATTGGAGATGGAATTTCTTGGGCTAGTGACCGTTGGTTATGACATTGAGACCTACATCAGATGGTTTCAAGAGTTGGCTGCTTTATGTCCATCTATGGTTTTGGACAATGAGAAACTACTGAAAGGTTTCATTGGAGGACTTCCAAAATGCATTCAAGGAGATGTAACCTCTTTCGATTCACAAACAATTGAAGAGACCATCAAGGTAACTCGAATACTCATGGCTCAAGTTGTGAAGAGGGAAAACTTTATCGACAACAACAACAACAACAAAAACCACGACAACCAAGCTAACAACAACAAAAGGAAAGGGGAAAATGACCAGGGAGGTTATAACAACAACAACCAAAGCCGTAACACTAACCATCACCAACAACAGAATAGAAGACAACAAGCCGCCAGGGTTTATGTTGCTGCACCAACAAAGGGAAGAGCTTATACTGGAAACTTACCACGATGCCACCAATGCACGCTACATCATGATGGTCCATGTGGTATATGCTTTAGCTGTCAAACAGTGGGACACCTTGCCAAGGACTGCAAAGGAAAAGGATATGTTGGAACTCAACCACTATGTAATCGATGTAAGTTTCATCACTCGGGTCCTTGCCCTGCCAAGTGCCACAAGTGCCAAAAATCAGGATACCTCGCCAGGGATTGTAGAGGTAAAGCTATAATTACCTGCTTCGGATGTGGAGAGCAAGGACACTATCGGAATCAATGTCCTCGAAACCAAGGTCAACAAGTTGAAGGTGCTCATGGGAATGCATACATGTTACAAGGAGGACAAGCTCGTCATGGTCTCAACAACGCGGAAGACTGAAGAAGTTCGGAAACTAACAGTCTTAATTTTTTTTCCTTATGTACTATGTCGTACTAAGTTTATGTCTTCTATCGCATTCGGATCTTTATAACTTAAGATGTATTACTGTTTGATAAACCACTCGTTGTAAAATATTCTCATCTATCGTACTTTATTTTCTTTTCGATTTGTTATCACTTACGAGAATTTTACTTTCTTTTACTTTAACTATCATTTTAACGACACAGTTTAAATCTTTGTAAACATTGAGAGTTATAACAACTAAACCGAACGTCACATCATCGTTCCTTAATTATACATAGCCTAGCTAACTATGTCTAATTCTGGAGGGATCATGTTATGTTGGGAGCAGTTATTTATAAATCTTAATGCAAGCAAAATGTTCACATATTCCAAAGTCAAGGTAATGCACACCGGAGATATTCTTCCAATATTTTCTCTACTACGATGTTTTGTACGCTCTCAATCACCGATAACCGTAACGACACCTCTTCATGTCTTCTCTCCTCGTTATTTATCACAAACTCAAAATTTGATAGACCAACATGAACTGAATTCAGGGACTGAATTCCTTTTTGGATGGGCGAATGTGACAACTCGTACTTTCAGGTCATTTTTCAAATCACTATTCAAGTTTCACTATTTCATCGTTTATCGTAAACTAGGTTTACGAGTATCAAATTCGCGTAACCTTAATGGTTTAGCTGCGAATTCATGAACAATCATCATGGACATTTCATATAGACTAGGTTTAGTCTACATTTCATTAGCATCATTGTCATCATATTAGTTCATGCATAATTTTGCATTTTACATTAAACGCGTAATTTTCATATTAAATAAACGCTATCGCGTAATTAATTATTTTGAACATTTGAACCGTAACTTCCAAAAATAATCCCGACATATTTTTATACTTATAATAAGATTATAAAAATAATATTATAAGTTTACCCAGTGTTTTAAATTTATTTTGTATATAAATTGTTATATTTATATAATTACGACGGTTTTCGTAAATTCAACACGATAATTATTATTTCACTCAAATTTTTGCAAGGAATGTATTTTTATAATTTTTATGACATCAATATATTTTATTTTGACATGTTAAAATTTATTTTTAGCCAACGCTACCCTAAATACTCAAATGTGTATACAAGTTATTACTTATCTTCAAATATCATCACATTTACTTACATCTATATACTTAATAAAAAAAAATTGTATTTCCTAAACAAATTTACTCCCTTGTCGACAAGGGAGGTGATTCACTCAACACTTTACAAATATCTACTACTTAATCATATTACACTCATATACATTCACATACATCTCAAAATTTGAAAGTGTAAAAAAAAAAAAAAACAAAACCATATCTCTTTCTTCTCTGTAAGACCGGCAGCCACAAGGAGACCAAGAAAGAATCCATCAAAATTTTTCAAGACAAGGTTTTAACACACTAGTATCACTCTTTGTTTAAGGTTTTGCAATATAAACCTTGGGTGATTAGGAAATCCATTGTTCATAAACCTCATCAAGTTACTAGTAAGCATTCATATTCATCATAATATTTCATATTCATTGTTATGGTCATTTCATTTTATTTGAGAAAACATGCAAGTCTCATGAGGTTTATACCACTTTTTCATTGATTTTAAGAGTTATGTATATATAAGTCATCCTATAATTACTCCTTGTTATATATTATTTTTGGTGATGTCTAGGAACCCATGACACCCTAAGAAGGTGTATGGTAGGATTAAAATAGCTTCGGAGTTGTTTTGAATGGGTTAGAATAGGTTTGGCGCGAGAAAAACTCATTTCGACAAGTTTGCAAAAGGGTCTGTCCTTATTTTCAAAATCTGGAAAATCCGACAGTAGGTAAAAATTTTTGGCCTAGATATTTAGAAAATACACTTTAAAACGAAAACGTGGCCGCTTGAACGGATTAAAACGGAGCTATAACGAAGAAGTTATGAATTTTTCAAGTTGGCGACGAAAACTATAATTTTCTGGAAATTTCAGCATGTATTGCTTATTTTGTACGAGTCAAAAATGAAGCTTGGGCGTTGTGAATTATGTCGACTTGTCAAAAATATGTTAGTATACTTTGATACAAGGCTAAGGACCTTTAAAACGTAGAAAACGAATTTGTAACGATTAAATTATACACGTTTACAAAAAGTTGCCGTAACTTTATTATATAAGAAAAACCATATTATTTCTAATAGGCAAATATTACGGCAAAACTAGTCACCATGTTGAAGGTTGTTTTTAACAATGATGTAGAACTTTTATAAAGTGATGTCTTCTAATAAAAGTAAGTTCGCCAAGTATATTTTCCAAAATGACCGACCGTTTGATTAGCGGAGTTGTAATGAATTAATTACGTTTACTTAAACTTTGCCGAAAACCATCTTCTGTACTTTGACTTTGACACCGGTACTTTGACTTCTTCTTTAGCAGTACTTTGACTTTTTCCAGTACTTTGTCAATCTTCAGTACTTTAACATTCTTCAGCACTTTCATATCCCAACATCTATCGTTAATGCTTTGTTATTATCTATATGAAGAATAGTGTGGGTGTTCATTTAAAACCTTCTTAACCCTAAGTATCTGACATGTCATTACACAGCTGTAACAGAGAACATATAAGTATTATTTGAATTTATCATGCCATATTTGTATATGCAGTTGATGTATTTGTATGTTTATAATTATGACATCCTAAATTTACAGGTAAAAAAAATGATGAAGTATCAATGATGGTGAACAGATACCAGAGCTGAGTAATACTAAATTTCTTTGGTGTCTGTTCATCATGCTTTGTTATTGTCTATGTGAAGAATAGTTTGGATGTTCATCTATCGTATTCTGAGGTCTAAACCTTATACGTGGCTATGTCAGAAGTTCATATGATAGGTTATTACACGGCTGTAACAGAAAACAAATAAGTATTGTTTGAATTTGTAATACCATATTTGTATATCCATCAACTGCATAAAATAGTGAAAAACACGCGATTTTAAAATATGCTATAACAGCTTGATTTAAATCAGAAAAAAAAAGTTTATAAGGCAATGATGATGGTTCTGTGGGTGCTCTCTTTTATGCAGTTGCTTTGCATAGAACTGTGTCTTGGCAGGGTAAACAGGCCTTAAGTCTGGCTGCAGCCATGGCAAATGTGTTGAGCTAGAACATAAATCGCAGATTTGAGCCTTATTAGTTCCTTTAAAGAAAAATGTCCTAATAACTATACGGATGGATTATTTTATGGTTTTTTATGGAATCCCTCTTCTTTAGCCATTGATTTGTTATGTTTTTGGGGCTTTTGCATATATATCATTCTGAAAATGCAAAATTGCATATATATCCAAAGCATGCATAAAAACCATTGTATTATGTGCATAAAAAACTTGTACAAAGGATATATATGCAATTATTCATTTTGGGAGGGATATATATATGCATTTTTGCCTATTTTTATTATGTTATATTTTAGATGTAGATTTAGGTAGATCATTGTGATCATCTGCATTTGCTTTGTGGAAAAAGATGGTTGTCGTTGCTAGGTTTGTGATATTTATATTGCTGTTTTTAAGTTTTTGGGTAGTAGATTTTCATATCTGATGTCTGTAATTTTATAGCCTATGATCCATAGGAAAAAAAATTATGTTATGCTTTTTGCCCTAAATTAATATCTGAGGTAATATTTATGATAATGTTGTTATGTCTCTTGATGTTATACTTATATGTGGTATACTATAATTTACAAAAAATAGTTGTTATTGCATTTAATAAAATTGGCTTTATTTAATGTTTTGCTACCTGTAACTTTATACTCTAATTTCTATTTTTTTGTTTTAAAACTGTTTATGAATTACTATTTGCCAACTTCTTTGTTATTCACAATGGTTATTATTAAACTGTTAATAGTTAGCAATTTCTTTAGCTTTCCTTTTGTTGGAACACATGTTTACATTGCTGTTTAAAATATGCGACGAAAACTAAACAATCAATGTCAGAATGCTCAAAGTGATTTGTCTAATACTCAAATACCAAACACCATTGAAAATACATATTTTCCATTTACCTGTGATGCACAAAATGATCACATCCACCCGTTATGCAATAATCCACATACAACACTGGCAAATTCCAATGTAGATTATGCAAGTCTCTGTACTAAAGCTACTATTACTGCCCGAGGTTGGTTTATTTTAATTCCTGCTTATAAATGCTGTTAGTGGTAGCAGTTATGTTTTTGAATCTTATGTTGAATATTACTTTTTTCACAGGTATATTTTTATTACCACAGTTAGCTAATACTACGGGTTTAACTCAAACACCTTTAAGAGAATACAATCCTTTTCTGCTATCGCATGTAAAAATTTCGCCACCCAAAGGTTCTGGATCTTCGGAGATTCTGCATAACAATATTGAAACTAGAAATTTTAGATATGTTGCAGATGATGGTTCGTGATGATAGTTTACAATCAAGTGTTTATTTAAAATTGCAGATTGTTGCAAGTTTGTTTTAAATATAAACGTAGTCTTATATTATGTCTTCTCAGCCTTAAGCATTTGATATGTTACTACACAATTGTAACAGAGAACAAATAAGTATTATTTGAATTTTTCATGTCATATTTGTATATGCAGTTGTTTAATTTGTATATTTATAATTATGATATCTTAAATGTATAGGTCAAAAAATGATGAAGTATTAATGATGGATGAACAGATACCAGAGCTGAGTAATACTAAATTTCTTTGGTGTCTGTTCATCATGATTTGTTATTGTCTATGTGAAGATTAGTTTGGATGTTCATCTACCGTATTCTGATGTCTAAACCTTATATATGGCTATGTCAGAAGTTCATTTGATAGGTTATTACAAGGTTGTAATAAAAAACAGATAAGTATTGTTTGAATTTGTAATACCATATTTGTGTATCCAACTGGTATATATATGTATACTTATGATATCTTAAATTTACAGGCTTAATGAACTAGATGAATAGCAATCAAATGGCGATAACGATTAATTGGATGTTGGCTTTTGTATAAGCATACATGACACATAGCCTTATCTTGGCAGGGTACCCACAACTTCTATTCGGGTGCAGCCATGGTGGACGTGTTAGGCAGTCATAACAACTGCAAATATGAAATTTGGTAAGTAGTGAAAAGCATGCGATTTCAAAATATGCTATAGCAGCTTGATTTAAATCAGAAAAAAGGTTTATAAGGCAATGATGATGTTTCTGCGTGTGATCTCTTTTATGCATGTGCTTTGCATATGACTGTGTCTTGGCAGGGTAACCAGGCCTTAGGTCTGGTTGCAACCATGGCAAATGTGTTGAGCTAGAACATAAATCGCAGATCTGAGCCTTATTAGTTCCTTTAAAGAAAAAGGTCATGCTTTGTGGAAAACAAATGTTCACCCCTAATTTTTGGGTCTTTGTCATACCCAATCCTTCATTCCTTTTATAGTCCCAACTTGTTCTTCTATAATCATGCTTGCTTATGGTGCAAGTGTGTTTTAAATTGTACTAACAACAAAGCTGTAATAGACATAATCACTATGGACACAGTAAACATGGATCAGAAATATATACATTGGCCGGTGTTTTTGAACCAGCTTAAAGTCGAAGCTCATGCCATCACATAGAAGCTACGAGAGAGAAAGCTAGCAACTTATTCAATGAAGCCGGACGGGTGCCAAATTTTTTTTTTCGGGTATGGCCTTACCTAACGCGAATGGGCCACAAATTTATATATATATATATATATATATATATATATATATATATATATATATATATATATATGTTGGAATCACTCCTAACTTGTATTTCAAGTGTTAGTCATTAATATGTAATAGGTTGCTTAATTAGGCTTTTATGTTAGTAATTATGGCTAGGCTTATGTAGAAAGCCCATGAGCCTATGTAAAAGCCCATGTGGCTAAAGAAGGGACTAGAAGTGTTGCCCTAGATCCCTTCCCCTATAAATACATTGTATCCTCTCATTTGAGAGGTTGATTGTTCACTCTACATAATCTTTGCATAACTCTTTGTCATTCATACGTGTGTATTGTGTTAATCCGATCCCACCTACCTTATTTCTATCATATTGATGTTTGTGTTAACTTATGGTAACCTAACAGTGGTATCATACGCCATCTAGTTGGGTGAAACATCCTTTTTTTGAAGTTATACTTGTACGCGTAAGGTTTGCAGTTTACACTTTTTCGTACGCATAAAATCTTTGATTTTTACAGTTGTAAACTCAAGATTCTTATGGGTTAAGGTTTATTTAGTGTTAAAGTTACTATTTTTTGCAAAAAGTTTTAAACTTTACATGTTTAGATAAGTTTTTGATCTTGGTTGTATTTCGTGTTATTAGTTTACGCGCAAGGTAAAAAGTTACTTGGGATCATCAAGTTTCAAACTTTCTTGTTATTTTGGTGATTTTGAAGCTGTTTTATCCTTAAAATCAAGTTTCCAAAACGTTTAGTGCAACAAAATTAAGCTTTGTAAATTCTGTAGTTTTTACGCATAACAAAACCCTAAAGTTTTACGCCTAAGCTTCTACGCCTAAGTCAGAAAGTTACGCCTAAGCTTTTACGCGTAAGGAATTTTCTTCATCAATCTTCAAAGCTGTTGGTTAACTCAGTGTTTTCTTGCTTGGATAAGCCTGAAAACACTTCGACTTGTGGATATCTTTTACACTTGGATAAATGTAAAGGATTTTTTGGGTAAAACCCTATGTTTACGCATAAGCTTAAACTCTTACGAGTAAACACTTTACGCCTAAGCTTTCTTACGCCTAAGGTTCTTACTTCTAAGCATTTAGTTTACGCCTAAGCTTACGTGTAAGAAGGAATTATGCCTAAGCACTTGTTTACGCGTAAGTGGAAGTTACGCGTAAGGTCATCAGTTTACGCCTAATCTTTGTTTACGCCTAAGTGTACTTCAACAACAACAACAAGTTTTATTCGACTACAAAGATCCATCATCAACACAAGTTTTAAGATGTCTCAACCACCATACTCCAACTACTTTCCTCATGAGTATCCTCAACAACAACAACAACAACTACAACAATATCCTCAACAAAAATTTCAACAACCATCATCAGTTTACTTTTCTCAAGGAGCACAACCTCTTCCACCACAAATCCCTCAACCAAACCCTCGTCAACAATATCAACATGCTAACTACTTTCAATATCAGTTTCCAGCTAAGTATGCTATGAATGTCACAATGCAAAAGGAACCCACTTGGTTTGCAAAAATGTGTGAAGCTATAAGTAGTCAACAGTCCATTCATGATGCTGGATCCCTTGATAGACCTCCAATGCTGTAACATATTGGTTTTCATAAACACACAATTAAGCACAATAAGGGGCGTATGAATTAGAGTTCTAGAGAGAGAAAGTGAGATGTTCTAGAGAGATAAGACAAAGGAAAGGTTAGATTACCAAATGAACATCCAACCCTCTCCCTTGTGGGGAGAGGGCTATTTATACAAATGACTACGCCCTTTTTTGGGCTGTGGATTAGGCATACAGTGTGTAAAGACCCGTCCTTCTTCCACGGTGTTACTTATACTACTAATTATCTAACTAATATACTGTTACATCTACTAGCTATAATATGCCAAGCATACGTAGGGGTGACCGACACTTCAACATGGATTTTCCAAATCCTAACAATCTCCCCCTAAGAGAGGTCACCCCAATAATTACATTGAAAAAGTTCTAGCAATTAATTTATAATCTTTGATGCTCTAGCTCGTAGACTTTGTAGCTGCAAAAACTTTAACAACGTGTAATAGTAGTGATTCCTTGACTTGGAGTGATTCTTTGATATGTGATTAGGAGCTTTCTTTGAGATCATCAGCAACACATAATCTCAAAGTTATCAGATGCAGGATTGCCAACATGTGAAGTTGTGACTTTTGGACCGACATGCTCACATTCTGGATCATGATATCTTTCTCATCAGAGTTGTGGAAGCGTTTGTTGATTCATGACATTTGCAGCAGCAAAGCAGAAGCATGGAGTGAAAATATCAGAGTCGTTGATGAAGATATGCACTTATCATGGTTTCTTTAGACATGAATGTGATGTGTGAGCATGCGGCTATGGATTGACGCCTCAGTTCTGATCAGCTGCAATCGTCGGGTGTTCCTGCAGACAACAGTTAGCAATAAAAGCACAAGAAAATGTCTTTGATCACTTTCGTTGAATTGAGGTACACGGCCCACGGTTCCCCATTGATCAGTACAAGTACTGCCTGTGATCAGGTATAATTCCAAAGAATCTCCTTGACAGGGTTTCGCAACTGCTCTAGCTGTTCTCAAACCGGAACGTCTCAAAGAAGACAACACGGAGTGAGTGAACCAGCGAATTGAGATTCACTGATGATGAAATAGATTTGAAAACAATCGTGTATTGCTTAATATAAAGGGTTTTGCAATACAACGAAGGTTTTATGAAAATCAGTTATCAGTCATAAATACCCTTTTAATTTTTGAAAACATAATACACAGTCGACGTACTAAAGAAAAGAATTTTTTGAGCACAACGGCCTGTTTTTCAAAGGTATCCGTCAATCCATTTCCTGGACCAAGGTTGATTCAAGATTGAATCGCCCCATTGTTTCTATCCAGTTTTCACATGTTTGATCTATTAGATAGATCTCACATGCCACCCACCAAGAGCTTGTTTGATGTAGGCTCAAGAAGGCTTTCCATCTTCATTGTGAATATGACAGCATATCACTTAGATGTTCTGGCAATACCACAAGGATAATGCGTAGGACTCTTAGGATATATTCTCACTTTCCACATTGTGTGAAATAGTGAGTCTTCATTGATTGTGTCCTAATGAGATTTATTGATGATCTCATGGCTCTAGACTCAATAGTGCACATTTGGTTCCTATGCCGGAGACTAGGGAGAGGGTCTCCTTCTTCAATATCAACAATCTCTAAGAGAGAGTCGATAGATTATTTAGGTTCCCCGTGAGAATTAAACAAGCCCTTTTAAGAGGAACTTGAGTAGCTTGGGAAGTTTAGTGCAGTGCGTCACTGGGTCCATGACGTCTTGTCTTCAATACCAGTGTTACCTTAGTAACCACCAGTAGTATATGAATTGAACCCGATTTTTGCCCTAAGGTTGAATAAATGGAGGGCTATTTCTTTTCACCCTTTTTCTCATTTAATTCTTTTTCATTCTTTAAACCCTTCAGTGCTTACCGAGACTTCATTACTAGAACCTTGTTGGGTATATTCCAGTTCTAGCTCTATCTCAGTCCGCACTCTTCCCATTTCTCACTTTTCTCCTTGTTTCATCATACCTAAGGACTTCTACACTATCTAGTGGTTTGTCCCTGGGTAGATCCCTCATGCTCAGGCGAGATCGTGGGACCGAATACCTAACCTTACCAATCTTATATCTCCATGCATAAAGTAAATTTGGTCGGTCATTCGGTATTATTCTTCTGCCATTGAAACCAATTGAAAACCATTTGAAAATCAATCCAGGTACTTATGATACAAGATCAAAGCATTTTGTACCTGAATCATTTTTTGATATTTTTAGAAAAAGCTCCCCCTCAACATGTGCATCAAATATTTGAAATTGTTATGGCACATGGAGGCAAGAGGATTTAGAAATCATAGATTAGGAATGAAGAATTCAATTCTTTGATCAACATTTTCTAAAATTATCAACATCACTTTCCCGATCAAAATTAGTATTTTAAATACTTTGTTGAAGATATTTTGGAAAAGAATGTGGTTTTTAAAAGATTGCTCCCCGTTGATGTGAAGAATTTTTAATACATTTTAGAGCTTACAGAGGAAATATGAAGCAAACTTCACGATCATAGTAGCCAAAGAAACCATTTAAAGTTACAATCAAGGTACTCCAAAAAAAAATTTAAATTTTAGTACCTTGATAGTTTTGTAAATGTTACGAAATGATCCCCCTCAATGTGTGCTTCGATATATGAAAATGTTTAGCACATATGGGGAGAGATGCCAATTTATTGAGCCTTGAAGATCACATTTTATCAGATTGCATATTTATATCTGTTAGAAATTGGAAATTCCATGTGAAAGTGTCGGTCACCCCAATTATGGTCTAGCATATGTTAGCTCGTAGACTTGTCATTGTTTACATTATTCAGTAGTTAATTAGTTAGTTAGTAGCGTAGATTAGTTTAGAGCAACACCGTGGAGGAAGGAGGGGTCTTTACCCACTGTATGCCTGATCCACAGTCCGTCAGGAGGACGTATTAGTTTGTAACTATAAATACCCTTCCCACTAAGGGAAGGGTGGTGCTTCTTGAATCTAACCTTTCACATTTTGTTTTACAACTCTCTTTCAAGAAACATTCTCTCAACTTTCTTCATCTCTCTAAACAATGGCTTTCTTGTATCATCACCATCCAAGGCCACCCGAATCATCAACAACACAATATTATGATCCTATAAATGGTACCAGAGCCCAGGTTGTGTTGTTTGTGTTGATTCTCGTGGTTGATTCATGGTTTTATACGGTTTTTGTTTGATTCGGGTTACGTTATGTGATCGATATTTGTGGTTCGAATAATTGTATAAGCTGTTGTATCCTTATTTTTTAATCAGGAAAATTTATTTCTTAGTATTTTTGGTAAACAACTTATCAATTGTTTTTGTATTCTTTTGGTTTCAATGAGTCTAGTAGTCTATCCATGGTTACAATATCTGTCTTGGGTCATTATTTAGTCCAAACTGATTCGTGTTAACAGTATCAAATGTCAAGTGTCTTGTACCAATCCGTGAAGTTTATTGGTTAACTTGGTCACCTTCATGGTCAAAAAGGGTTAATAATAAGCTTTGAACTTGGTCATCTGACATGCGAGTTGTTATCTTTTCAGGGTCAAAAAGTGTACCAGTTCTTTTTTTCTAGGAAAGTCAATACATGATGCGAGTTGTTATTTTTTGGCATGCGATTTGTCTCAAAACATAGTAACATGAGAGTTGCGTTTTGACCAAGTTGCTTTGAATGACATGCGGCTTGTCTTGTGAAAGTTGTTTTGTTGAAAGCGACTTGTGCATAAAAGGGTATGCGACTTGTGATAAAACTGGTAAAAGCGGCTTGTATCAGTCATGAGTTTTGACTCATGGAAGCGAGTTGTCAAAATCTGTCTCTATGAAGCGAGTTGTCAATGACTGTCCAGGTTCAAATAACTCAAAGCGAGTTGACTATTGAGTCAACTGCATTAGCGATTTGTCATAAGGCTAATATGTAAGCGATTTGTCATTATTGAATGTCAAAAGCGACTTGTGACTTAAAGCGACTTGACAGAAAGGTAGAAGAAGAAATGACTGTTAAGACAAGACCACTTTACCAAATTCAATCTACCAACTTCAAAGAGCCAAATTTGAACTTCAAACCGTAAAAGAAAAAAATTAACGAGAAAGAAGATACCACAGCCTATTTATCTCAATAAACAACAACCCAACAACATCAATTGAAAATACACTTCAATCTATCCTAATTCCAACATTAACTCCTTCTCAAACCCTTATGTCTCGAAGATTAAAAAGAAAAGACAAGATCTTAGATTGTTCAACTTTGCTCACAATCTTTATAAGATTTTTTAATTGAATAATTATCCATCACTGATCTTTGAGAAGCTTTCACTTCATTAATATTCGAATATAAGAGATAAGATAAATAACAATATTGTTATTTTCTTTCTCTAATTCATTCAAGACCAAAAACAAAAGGACGAAAAATGCAAACCATATACCTACCTTAGACCCAATGGATCTTGAAGAACATCTTGATTCGTATGACATCATAAAAGCTTAAAAAGGTAACGGGTATGTTATAGTTGCTGAGATTGGTATATTGATGAGATGAGAGTTGAGATTGAGATGTATGTTAATCGATTTGATGGAGAGGAGATGCGTATTTTTTCTCAGATTCTTGAAGATAAAAAGATGTTGGTAGGCGGATTTCATCAGGAAGTATGTTTAGGGTTAGTTTACTTTGGGGTAATGTAATGACCTAATCTTTAGGGTATTACACTTATAACCGGATTGGGATGGTTTTCTTTGGATCGGGTTTTTTTGACTGGATGGACGTTGGGCCTTGTGACTAAAATTTGGATCATGGGCTGACTTAGGTGTTGTATCCGAATATTTATGGGCCTATCGTGGACTTGGGATTTGAGTTATATTCGTTTAAAGGGTGGGACAAGTCACATAAAAACAATCTTGTTATCCAAAAGATTTTTGTTATAAAAATTATTGGATACAAAATTGCTTTAAGAGTGGTATTTTGGTCTATGTTTTTCACGAGGATACATAAACTCATGTCTTGAGCGAAAATTTGAAAAAATGACTGCGGGATTTTTGTAAGGTATTAGTAACGTTATCTCCATATGTGGTCATTACTATTAGCCGATGAATCAATGGAGGTACAATTTCAGCAATTCCCATGAGATATTCGACGTCACATAATGTCAATGATACTTCACAGTCAAAGCAAAATCTTTCAAGAATCTTCAGCGTCAGTCATGACTTCAAGATGTTTTTTGACAAGAACTTCTTGTGCAATTGGTCGTACACGTTATGATGCTTCCGAAAGTTTAAAACCATCATGGGGGAGAAACGTGTACTTTGATGTTTTACGGTCAACCTCAGGGGAAATTAGTGTATACTACTCGACTTAGTATGGTTTGTGAAGTCGTCTTCATATGGGTAAAAGAATTGTTGATTATGTTGTTGATGATCTCGAATGAAACGTTGTTAAAACCGCTGCATGTTCCCCTAAAACAGATATTCACCGAAACCAATGTTTTCATAACACTTTCAAGCTGACATTGTTTACGGTTTAGTCTTGATTTTGTAAAATCCCGCGAAAGAAATTATTTGTCGGTTTAAATCATAGACTTGTAAAATCCCGTAACAATGGAAACATCCTGGTAAAAGTAAAGTGCATTTCCGGATCAATGTCTCGGTTTATTCTTGGTTTTGTAAAATCCCGCGAAAGAAATTATTTCTCGGTTTAAACCATAGAATTGTAAAATCCCGTGATGATGGAACCATCCTGGAGAAAGGAAAGTGTATTTCAAGGTCTTATCTGATGCTGGTGCTACAGTTTCTACTTCGAAGATGGGATAAAAGGGTGTACTTCATGAATTGGACGTGTGTTCGGATATTCGTCATGGCAGCTTGGTTATTACATGGTTTTATGGGGTTATGTGCTTCTAACCATGGTCAGGATAAAAACCATTATCATAGTTCACTTAAAACGTCAAAGGAGGCCAGATTTGAGCTTTTAACCAGAAGATGTGACAACGGGGTAATTCACTATTAGTTATTTGAGGTTAAAGTGAAATATCACGGAGCGAGTGTACTTAGTATCTGAAGGTATCGGGGATGGTTGGATGAAGATTCTTCAAGATCCTTGCTCGAGCTTATTATAAAAAACGACGACTTGGAAATCTAGTTATTGTTGGGTGACTTTTTCCTTTTCTTTTACCACTTGGGGGAATTGGGCTCTTACCACCACAAAATAACTATCACTTTAAGGAGTTACGTTGTAGTGCTCAGTGTCACATTCAATTGTGGATTTTCAAGAGGTGATGTACGTCTTATACTTGATGGTTGGTTGGATGAAGAGTATAGAGTACTTAGAGATTCAATGGAGGATGAAGTCTCGGCACCGCTCTTTGTTACATATGTGCAAGTTTAAGTCACGAGTTCGGGTTAGTTTACTTCAGGGTCAAATTCATCATATTAGGTTTTCTCCATCAGCTGTCACGAAAAAGAGCCTACTAAATGATAACGGGGTTGATTACAAGTTTGCTAAGAGAGATTGAAAAGAGAGAGATTTATGACGTTTGAACACAACAGTTCAAGCCTCGTTCTCCAAAGAAAAGAAAAGTGTACGTTTCAGTGCGCTTTATCTTCTGAAGAAGAGAAATCTTCTTATGACGTTTGAAGACAACAGTTCAAGCCTCGTTCTCTAAATAAAAGAAAAGTGTACGTCTCAGTGCGCTTTATCTTTGAAAGAAGAGAAATCTTCTTATAACGTTTGAACACAACATTTCAAGCCTCGTTCTCCAAAGAAAAGAAATGTGTACGTTTCAGTGCACATTATCTTCGGAAGAAGAGAAATCTTCTTATTTATGACCATTCTCATCAACATGCTTCATGCTTTTTCCAAGCGCTTCAGTCATCAAGTGAACCAAACTACTGTTGATTGTCTTCTAATTCCACTTGCTCAATCATAATGACGATGGCGACATCATATACTACCTTTGAACGGGAGAAGTGTGAAGAGACTATATTATGAAGATATTCACTTGCTGAATCAAGAATGGCATCTCCTTATGCAATTCTTGAGGGGGAGAAGAAGTGTGATAATTCTGCATGGTTGATTGACATATGAGAATATATGGTCATACGGCTCCTAACTCATGTAAGAACCGAGCTTCTTCTTATCGGGTCATCTTTACATGGAGTTTTCTTCTAAGAGCCATTGGTTAACATCTTCGCACGGGCTGATTTGATTAATGACAAAGTGCTTCCATTTGCGGGGCTGATTTCCTTAATGAACATCTTTCTGTTCTTGTTTGATTGGGAGGGATTTGAGTTAAGGGGATTTGCTATTTGTATGTTAACGGATATGCATTTGGCGAGTTGAAGATGTTGACTTTCTATTCCCCAATTGGACAATCTTGAAGAAGATCGAGTCTACAGTCGGTTCTTCATTTTCTGGTACATGTTAGAAGACTAAAGACGAGTTGCATTTAACGATCTAAAGACTTCTTCTTAATTCAAGCATTCATCATAAAGATTGTCGGTTTAGGGGAGAGCACTGATTGGGGGAGAGTGAGAAGCCAAAGGTAATCCCCAATTAGACTTGCTCATATTCTTCAGCAAGTTGATTCTCACAAGAGTTCAAGTGTTATTCTCAACATATTTCTAGTATACGGGCTTACAATATCTTGCTGATTCTGAAGTATCAAAACCAGCAAGGGGGAAGGAGACAAGCATCTAGACGCGAGTAAACTTGATGAACTTAATACTTCTAAGTGATTGAAGATATCCCGGGAAGACAAATGTCATTACCGCAGAGACACTCAAGGTTTGACTCATGGCGTTTAGTGTTCTTATTCCAAATATATGCGGGAAGAGATGGAAGAGTTAGTTTCTGATGATAAAAGAGGTGCAAAAGTGTGTAATGATTGAGATGCTATCGCAATCATCAGGGGAGAGAGATTGTGTACATTCCGGACGCTCAGCTGTTTTACTTGAGTGCTTAATCAGTGATTCAGAGATATAATCACTTATTCCGGAGTTGACATCCACCGAGATAGTCATCCGCAGAGATAATCAGTGATTCGGCCTGCTTCTTCAATGTTATCGGTTATTCTCTCTTTGGGCATTCGGGTACTTCGGGTTCTTGAGCTTCATACACTTTTTTCAGGGGGAGAGAAAAGTATACATCGGGGTTATTCTTTGGCTATTGGACTTAATCTGCTACTTCGATGGTAGAAGTTTCTCTGTTTTCGGGTATATGTATATTCGGGTTCGTGAGCTCTAGTCTAAGAGACTGACTGCATCAATTCATCTACTTGGGGGAATTGTTCTCTTAAGACCTTTTGGAATTAATTGCTTCAGACTTCAGTGGAAAAGGAATTTGAGAAGATTATTTAAATGTGGGATGATACGTTGCTGTTGTTCTATTGGATAATCACGGTGATTATTCTTAAAAGGAGCAGCAGGATCGATGATAATGGTGTGCTTCCTTGTGCACATGGATAAAGCAAGCTTAACATAGAGCTTCGAATCTGCTCAACATAAGGATTTTCGGTTTGGGGGGAAGCTGCCAAAGTCTCTCTTTCTCAAAGGCTCGGGTTCTATCTTCTATTATGGAGCCTCGAAAGCTTTGGTGGTGGAAGTTTAAGAGATGACGATTTTTATCTTCTACGACGTGCTGTTCGATATCCTTATCTCGGTACTCGTATCATCATCTTCTTAAACTATTTCTCTATCTTTGCAAATATTTGTCAAAAACAAAATAGAAAAATATAAAATCAACAAAAACACATAATTTTTTTTTTGAAAAAGACCAAAAATATTGCTTTTATCAAGACATGTCTTCTGGTATCGATAACATCTACGGTCTTATAAATGTCATTCAACAATGGCACGGGACCATAGATGAAGTTCGAGCAGTAGGTGTAAATATTCTTTTCAAAACATGTCTACTTCAGACTTTAACTCGTGCTTAAACCATGGTTTGCTATTATTTCAGATAGCAACCCGTTCTTCAAGGAAGGAAAGTGCTGAGCTAAACCAATTTTAAAATATTTCGTGCACTTATCCTAAAACTATTTGAGGAAAGTATGTCGAAGGACTGCTGTTCCTACACAAATGTTTTTCCGTCTAAAATTCTTCAGAAAAATATTTGTTGTTTTAAAAAATGTTGGTAAATGAGTTGCTTGTAAATCAATTAGTTTCAGAGTTTTTCGTAAAAATTGAAAACTCAATCAATGACTTCAGCGCTTTTAAACTTTTCAGAAAATAAGTCATTGATTGAGGGGGAGAATGTTTTCAAATTTATATCATCTAACGGGCTTATCCAATTATCCTATATACTTAAATGTTAAACATGTTAACCTACGTTGAAGGACTAGCTGCCTAGGATATGATTGTTAGGATTAGATGATTAGAGTTTGATAAACACATTATTCCCATGCTTTACATGATCTGATTGATATGTTGAGTTGACTTTTATTAGTCGATTGCTGTTTGGGTAATGTCGACCACCATATATCTGTTTGTGTGTCCACTAACGTATGCCGATATCATGGTTCATAAGAATGTTCCCGATCCGGATCCCACAAATGAAGATGATTGGATGCCGAACGGAAAGGGTAACTATATCTTGGGTTGACAAATGAAGAAACGGAGCTTAATTTGACTTCTATGGAGAGTTGGCATGAAAAAATGCAACGTAAGAGGTCTCACTGCATCAGCAGATGGTTTTCTTCATCATCAAATGAAGAAACGGAGCTTAATTTGACCTCAGTTGGTATGAAAAAATGCAACGTAAGAAGTCTCATTGCTTCAGCAGATGGTTTTCTTCCGAACCTCCAGCAACAACAACAAAAGCAGCTCAACCGCCTAACGTATCTTTGTGCAGCATAATTGTGATGATACCATTTTTTAAACAATTTTTAAATAATATTGTTTTGAAAAATGGAAAATATTGGTTTTAAAAATAAATTGAACTCAAATTTTGGAAATCAACCGGACTTCATTTTAAACATAACTCACTCAATCAACGACTACGGTCATTAATTGAGGGGTACAGTGATTTCAAACTTAAGTATTTTCAAACGATATTTCTTCATAAAAGTCCGTTTGTACGAATTAATGTGGTGATCTAAAGATTTAATGTTATGTCATGGTACGATTTTCTTTAAAACACAAAGATCTTTGAAAATGAATTTTTTTTGTTCTTTTTTGATTGTGAAATTGTTTTATTTTACTTAAAGATCTCTTATAAAACTATCATACCTGACACTAACAATCTTTAATGTCGAAATTGGTCCATTTCAGTCATTTTTCAAAAATTAAATCAAGCCACGTCTTTCCCCAAAATTTTCTAAATGATTTAAATCAATTGGGATCACAAATCTCAAATGGTTTGAAATTTTTGATCGGGGGAGAGATCGTGATTTAAATCTCAAATTTGTTTAAATGGAATTGGTTTTAGTCCTTTAAAGGCACTCCTGCGTCCATGTACCAAACGATATCAAATATACAATGCACATGTTGAGGAAGAGCATTTATCCAAAAACAAGATGAGAATTTAAACCAGGCCACATTTTCTCCCATATTTTCTAAACCTTATTAAATCACTTGGGATCCAAAATCTCAAAGGGTTTGATATTTTTGATCGGGGGAGAATCTGTGATTTAATAATGAAATTTGATAAAAGATGATTGTTTTGATTCAAGTGTGCATGCTGCTCTCCCATATGTGCTAAACGCTTTTGAATCTCGAAGCACATATTGAGGGGGAGCATTTCAAAAAGAAAATAAACTCTCAAGGTACAATGATTTCTATGTTTCAACATAAAGTACCTTGATTGATTTTCTAATGGTTTCTTAATGGCTTTTGTAATCGTGGATGTACTTCAAAAGAACTCTTTCCTCTATGTGATAAAATGATTTCAAATATCCTACGCTCATATTGAGGGGGAGAATTTACCAAAGAAATTCAAATGGCTTTTTCTACGGAAATTGTGATCATGAATACATTTCAAAGAACTCTTGCCTCCACGTGCTAAACAATTTCAAGATAATATGCACATGTTGAGGGGGAGCATTTCTAAATGATCAAAACAATTAAGGTACAAAATGCTTTGATATTATATCACAAGTACCTTGATTGATTTTCCAAATGATTTTTCAATTGATTTCATGGAAGAATGAACAATACTAAAAGACCGACCAATTTACTTTGTGCATGGTGTTATAAGGATGGTTAGGTTAGGTATTCGTTCCCATGATCCCGCCAGAGCTGGAGGGATCTACCCAGGGACAATCCACTAGATAGTGTAGAAGTCCTTAGGTATGATGAAAAAAAGGAGAAAAGTGAGAAATGGGAAGAGTGCCGACTGAGAAAGAGCTAGAATTGGAATAAACCCAATAAGGTTCCAGTAATGAAGTCTCGGTAAGCACTGAAGGGGTTGAATAATGAGAAAGAAATGAATGTGAAAAGGGTGAAAAGAAATAGCCCTCCAATAATTCAACCTTAGGGCAGAAACCGGGTTCAATACATATGTTACTGGGGGTTACTAAGGTAACGCCGGTATTGAAGACAAGACGTCATGGACCCAGTGACGCACTGCACTAAACTTCCCAAGAACTCTTGCCTCCATGTGCTAAACAATTTCAAGATAATATGCACATGTTGAGGGGGAGCATTTCTAAATGATCAAAACAATTAAGGTACAAAATGCTTTAATATTATATCACAAGTACCTTGATTGATTTTCCAAATGTTTTTTCAATTGGTTTCATGGAAGAATGAACAATACTAAAAGACCGACCAATTTAATTTATGCATGGTGTTATAAGGATGGTTAGGTTAGGTATTCGTTCCCACGATCCCGCCAGAGCCGGAGGGATCTACCCAGGGACAATCCACTAGATAGTGTAGAAGTCCTTAGGTATGATGAAAAAGGAGAAAAGTGAGAAATGGGAAGAGTGCCGACTGAGAAAGAGCTAGAATTGGAATAAACCCAATAAGGTTCTAGTAATGAAGTCTCGGTAAGCACTGAAGAGGTTGAAGAATGAAAAAGAAATGAATGTGAAAAGGGTGAAAAGAAATAGCACTCTAATAATTTAATCTTAGGGCAGAAACCGGGTTCAATACATATGCTACTGGGGGTTACTAAGGTAACGCCGGTATTGAAGACAAGACGTCATGGACCCAGTGACGCACTGCACTAAACTTCCCAAACTTCCGAAGCTACTCAAGAAACATCCTTTTAAGAGGAACTTGAGTAGCTTGGGAAGTTTAGTGCAGTGCGTCACTGGGTCCATGACGTCTTGTCTTCAATACCAGTGTTACCTTAGTAACCACCAGTACTATATGAATTAAACCCGATTTTTGCCCTAAGGTTGAATAAATGGAGGGCTATTTCTTTTCACCCTTTTTCTCATTTAATTCTTTTCCATTCTTCAAACTCTTCAGTGCTTACCGAGACTTTATTACTAGAACCTTGTTGGGTATATTCCAGTTCTAGCTCTATCCCAGTCCGCACTCTTCCCATTTCTCACTTTTCTCCTTGTTTCATCATACCTAAGGACTTCTACACTATCTAGTGGTTTGTCCCTGGGTAGATCCCTCCGGCTCTGGCGGAATCATGGGAACGAATACCTAACCTTACCATCCTTATATCTCCATGCATAAAGTAAATTTGGTCGGTCATTCGGTATTGTTCTTCTGCCATTGAAACCAATTGAAAACCATTTGAAAATCAATCCAGGTACTTGTGATACAAGATCAAAGCATTTTGTACCTGAATCATTTTTTGATATTTTTAGAAAAAGCTCCCCCTCAACATGTGCATAAAATATTTGAAATTGTCATGGCACATGGAGGCAAGAGGATTTAGAAATCATAGATTAGGAATGAAGAATTCAATTCTTTGATCAACATTTTCTAAAATTATCAACATCACTTTCCCGGTCAAAATTAGTATTTTAAATACTATGTTGAAGATATTTTGGGAAAGAATGTGGTTTTTAAAAGATTGCTCCCCCTTGATGTGAAGAATTTTTAATACATTTTAGAGCTTACAGGGGAAATATGAAGCAAACTTCACGATCATAGTAGCCAAAGAAACCATTTAAAGTTACAATCAAGGTACTCCAAAAAAAATTTAAATTTTAGTACCTTGATAGTTTTATAAATGTTACGAAATGCTCCCCCTCAATGTGTGCTTCGATATACGAAAAGGTTTAGCACATATGGGGAGAGATGCCAATTTATTGAGCCTTGAAGATCGCATTTTATCAGATTGCATATTTATATCTGTTAGGAGTTGGAAATGTCAATTGAAAGTGTCGGTCACCCCAATTATGGTCTAGCATATGTTAGCTCATAGACTTGTCGTTTTTTACGTTATTCAGTAGTTAATTAGTTAGATAGTAGCGTAGATTAGTTTAGAGCAACACCGTGGAGGAAGGACGGGTCTTTACCCACTGTATGCCTGATCCACAGTCCGTCAGGAGGACGTATTAGTTTGTAACTATAAATACCCTTCCCACTAAGGGAAGGGTGGTGCTTCTTGAATCTAACATTTCACATTTTGTTTTACAACTCTCTTTCAAGAAACATCCTCTCAACTTTCTTCATCTTTCTAAACAATGGCTTTCTTGTAGCATCACCATCCAAGGCCACCCGGATCATCAACAACACAATATTATGATCCAAGAAATGGTACCAGAGCCCAGGTTGTGTTGTTTGTGTTGATTCTCGTGGTTGATTCATGGTTTTATACGGTTTTTTAAGTGGTTTGATTCGGGTTATGTTATGTTATCGATGTTTGTGGTTCGAATAATTGTATAAGCTGTTGTATCCTTATTTTTTAATCCAGAAAATTTATTTCTTAGTATTTTTGGTAAACAACTTATCAATTGTTTTTGTATTCTTTTGGTTTCAATGAGTCTAGTGGTCTATCCATTGTTACAATATCTGTCTTGGGTCATTATTTAGTCCAAACTGATTCGTGTTAACAGTATCAAATGTTAAGTGTCTTGTACCAATCCGTGAAGTTTATTGGTTAACTTGGTCACCTTCATGGTCAAAAAGGGTTAATAATAAGCTTTGAACTTGGTCATCTGACATGCGAGTTGTTATTTTTTGGCATGCGATTTGTCTCAAAACATAGTAACATGCGAGTTGCGTTTTGACCAACTTGCTTTGAATGACATGCGGCTTGTCTTGTGAAAGTTGTTTTATTGAAAGCGACTTGTGCTTAAAAGGGTATGCGACTTGTGATAAAACTGGTAAAAGCGGCTTGTATCAGTCATGAGTTTTGACTCATGGAAGCGAGTTGTCAAAATCTGTCTCTATGAAGCGAGTTATCAATGACTGTCCAGGTTCAATGAACTCAAAGCGAGTTGACTATTGAGTCAACTGCATTAGCGACTTGTCATAAGGCTAATATGTAAGAGATTTGTCATTATTGAATGTCAAAAGCGACTTGTGACTTGAAGCGACTTGACAGAAAGGTATAAGAAGAAATGACTGTTAAGACAAATCCACTTTACCAAATTCAATCTACCAACTTCAAAGAGCCAAATTTGAACTTCAAACCGAAAAAGAAAAAAATTAATGAGAAAGAAGATACCACAACCTATTTATCTCAATAAACAACAACCTAACAACATCAATTGCAAATCCACTTCAATCTATCCTAATTCCAACATTACCTCCTTCTCAAACCCTCATGTCTCGAAGATTAAAAAGAAAAGACAAGATCTCAGATTGTTCAACTTTGCTCACAATCTTTATAAGATTTTTTAATTGAATAATTATCCATCACTGATCTTTGAGAAGCTTTCACTTCATTAATATTTGAATATAAGAGATAAGATAAATAACAATATTGTTATTTTCTTTCTCTAATCCGTTCAAGACCAAAAACAAAAGGACGGAAAACACAAACCATATACCTACCTTAGACCCAATGGTTCTTGAAGAACATCTTGATTCGTATGACATCATAAAAGCTTAAAAAGGTAACGGGTATGTTATAGTTGATGAGATTGGTATATTGATGAGATGAGAGTTGAGATTGAGATGTATGTTAATCGATTTGATGGAGAGGAGATGCGTATTTTTTCTCAGATTCTTGAAGATAAAAAGATGTTGGTAGGCAGATTTCATCAGGAAGTATGTTTAAGGTTAGTTTCCTTTGGGGTAATGTAATGACCTAATCTTTAGGGTATTACTTTTATAACCGGATTGGGATGATTTTCTTTGGATCGGGTTTTTTTTTTGACTGGATGGACGTTGGGCCTTGTGACTAAAATTTGGATCATGGGCTGACTTAGGTGTTGTATCCGAATATTTATGGGCCTATCGTGGACTTGGGATTTGAGTTATATTCATTTAAAGGGTGGGACAAGTCGCATAAAAACATTCTTGTTATCCAAAAGATTTTTGTTATAAAAATTATTGGATACAAAATTGCTTTAAGAGTGGTATTTTGGTCTATGTTTTTCACGGGGATACATAAATTCACGGCTTCAGCAAAAATTTGAAAAAATGACTGCGGGATTTTTGTTAGGTATTAGTAACGTTATCTCCATATGTGGTCATTACTATTAGCCGATGAATCAATGGAGGTACAATTTCAGCAATTCCCATGAGATATTTGACGTCACATAATGTCAATGATAGTTCACAGTCAAAGCAAAATCTTTCAAGAATCTTCAGCGTCAGTCATGAGTTTTCAAGATGTTTGCTTTTGACAAGAACTTCTCGTGCAATTGGTCGTACACGTTATGATGCTTCTGAAAGTTCGAAACCATCATGGGGGAGAAACGTGTACTTTGATGTTTTACGGTCAACCTCAGGGGAAAGTAGTGTATACTACTCGACTTAGTATGGTTTGTGAAGTTGTCTACATATGGGTAAAAGAATTATTGATTATGTCGTTGATGATGGAGAATGAACCGTTGTTAAAACCGCTGCATGTTCCCCTAAAACAGATATTCTCCGAAACCAATGTTGTCATAACACTTTCAAGCTGACATTGTTTACGGTTTAGTCTTGATTTTGTAAAATCCCGCGAAAGAAATTATTTGTCAGTTTAAATCATAGACTTGTAAAATCCGATAACAATGGAAACATCCTGGTAAAAGTAAAGTGCATTTCCGGATCTATCTCTCGGTTTATTCTTGGTTTTGTAAAATCCCGCGAAAGAAATTATTTCGCGGTTTAAACCATAGAATTGTAAAATCCCGTGATGATGGAACCATCCTGGAGAAAGGAAAGTGTATTTCGAGGTCTTATCTGATGCTGGTGCTACAGTTTCTACTTCGAAGAAGGGATAAAAGGGTGTACTTCATGAATTGGACGTGTGTTTGGATATTCATCATGGCAGCTTGGTTATTACATGGTTTTATGGGGTTATGTGCTTCTAACCATGGTCAGGATAAAAACCATTATCATAGTTTACTTAAAACGTCAAAGGAGGCTAGATTTGAGCTTTTAACCAGAAGATGTGACAACGGGGTTAATTCACTATTATTTATTTGAGGTTAAAGTGAAATATCACGGGGCGAGTGTACTTAGTATCTGAAGGTATCAGGGATGGTTGGATGAAGATTCTTCAAGATCCTTGCTCGAGCTTATTATCAAAAACGAAGACTTGGAAATCTAGTTATTGTTGGGTGACTTTTGCTTTTTCTTTTACCACTTGGGGGAATTGGGCTCTTACAACACAAAATAACTATCACTTTAAAGAGTTACGTTGTAGTGCTTAGTGTCACATTCAATTGTGGATTTTCAAGAGGTGATGTACGTCTTATACTTGATGGTTGGTTGGATGAAGAGTATAGAGTACTTAGAGATTCAATGGAGGATGAAGTCTCGGCACCGCTCTTTGTTACATATGTGCAAGTTTAAGTCACGAGTTCGGGTTAGTTTACTTCAGGGTCAAATTCATCATATTGGGTTTTCTCCATCAGCTGTCACGAAAAAGAGCCTACTGAATGATAATGGGGTTGATTACAAGTTTGCCAAGAGAGATTGAAAAGAGAGAGATTTATGACGTTTGAACACAACAGTTCAAGCCTCGTTCTCTAAAGAAAAGAAAAGTGTACGTTTCAGTGCGCTTTATCTTCTGAAGAAGAGAAATCTTCTGAAGAAGAGAAATCTTCTTATGATGTTTGACCACAACAGTTCAAGCCTCGTTCTCTAAAGAAAATAAAAGTGTACGTCTCAGTGCGCTTTATCTTTGAAAGAAGAGAAATCTTCTTATGACATTTGAACACAACAGTTCAAGCCTCGTTCTCCAAAGAAAAGAAATGCGTACGTTTCAGTGCGCATTCTTCTTATTTATGACCATTCTCATCAACATGCTTCATGCTTTTTCCAAGCACTTCAGTCATCAAGTGAACCTAACTACTGTTGATTGTCTTCTTATTCCACTTGCTCAATCATAATGAAGATGGCGACATCATATGCTACCTTTGAAGGGGAGAAGTGTGAAGAGACTATATTATGAAGATATTCACTTGCTTAATCAAGAATGACATCTCCTTATGCAATTCTTGAGGGGGAGAAGAAGTGTGATAATTTTGCATGGTTGATTGACATATGAGAATATATGGTCATACGGCTCCTAACTCATGTAAGAACCGAGCTTCTTCTTATCGGGTCATCTTTACATGGAGTTTTCTTCTAAGAGCCGTTGGTTAACATCTTTACACGGGCTGATTTTATTAATGACAAAGTACTTCCAGTTGCGGGGCTGATTTCCTTAATGAACATCTTTCTGTTCTTGTTTGATTGGGAGGGATTTAAGTTAAGGGGATTTGCTATTTGTATGTTAACGGGAATGCATTTGGTGAGTTGAAGATGTTGACTTTCTATTCCCCAATTGGACAATCTTGAAGAAGGTCGAGTCTACAGTTGGTTCTACATTTTCTAGTACATGTTAGAAGACTAAAGACGAGTTACATTTAACGATCTAAAGACTTCTTCTTAATGCAAGCATTCATCATAAAGATTGTCGGTTTAGGGGAGAGCACTGATTGGGGGAGAGTGAGAAGCCAAAGTTAATCCCCAATTAGACTTGCTCATATTCTTCAGCAAGTTGATTCTCACAAGAGTTCAAGTGTTATTCTCAACATATTTCTAGTATACGGGCTTACAATATCTTGCTGATTCTGAAGTATCAAAACCAGCAAGGGGGAAGGAGACAAGCATATAGACGCGAGTAAACTTGATGAACTTAATACTTCGAAGTGATTGAAGATATCCCGGGAAGACAAATGTCATTACCTCAGAGACACTCAAGGTTTGACTCATGGCGTTTAGTGTTCTTATTCCAAATATATGCGGGAAGAGATGGAAGAGTTAGTTTCTGATGATAAAAGAGGTGCACAAGTTTGTAATGATTGAGATGCTATCGCAATCATCAGGGGAGAGAGATTGTGTACATTCCGGACGCTCAGCTATTTTACTTGAGTGCTTAATCAGTGATTCAGAGATATAATCACTTATTCCGGAGTTGACATCCACAGAGATAGTCATCCGCAGAGATAATCAGTGATTCGGCCTGCTTCTTCAATGTTATCGGTTATTCTCTCTTTGGGCATTCGGGTACTTCGGGTTCTTGAGCTTCATACACTTTTTTCAGGGGGAGAGAAAAGTATACATCGGGGTTATTCTTTGGCTATTGGACTTAATCTGCTACTTCGATGGTAGAAGTTTCTCTGTCTTCGGGTTCATGAGCTCTAGTCTAAGAGACTGACTGCATCAATTAATCTACTTGGGGGAATTGTTCTCTTAAGACCTTTTGGAATGGATTGCTTCAGACTTCAGTAAAAAAGGAATTTGAGAAGATTATTTAAATGTAGGATGATACGTTGCTGTTGTTCTATTGGATGATATAACCTCGAACGAAGAATCACGGTGATTATTCTTAAAAGGAGCAGCATGATCGATGATGTTAGGTCACTAGATTTACAACACAAGCTTAATAGAAAGAAATATATAAGAAATGAGATCGGTTGAACAATAAACAAACCCACAAATACGTTATACTAAGGACGGTTATGCGTAGAGTGTAAATGGAGAGAATAAATTGAACAACCAACCCTCAAGTGAGGGTTATACAAGACTATTTATAGGCAAGGAGCTAGGGCAACACTCCCACTCCTTCCCTTTTCCTTATTGGACATGGGCCTAAGCTTATGGGCCTTCTACATAAGCTTGACCTTAAACAAACATAAAGGCCATAATAAGCTACCTATTACATATGAGTAACTAACACTTGAATTAAGGTTTAGGAGTGATTCCAACAATCTCCCCCTCAAGTGTTGGTGATGAAAAACGGTGAAGGCGTTGATGTAATAGTAGCTTTGACGTCTTCTGACATTCTTCTTTCTTGTGAGAAGAATTGCCTTGATTCGAACAATCTCCCCAGTGTAGAGAGATAGTTTTCTTTGAACAGTTATGCTTTGACGTCATCTTTAACTTTGTTCTTTGATCATTGTTCTTTGTGATGAAAGTGATAGTATGTTGTTGTCTGCATCAAGTCTGCCTCAGGTCTGCTTCGCTGCTACAGTGTCTCCACGTCATTCTTCAACATGCTCACACGCTCTTTGACGTTGGAATTCAGTACTGATGAAGTTCTTTAAGTCTTTTAACTTTGTAGATTCTTTGATTTGACGAAGAATCATTCTGACTGTTGTGTTGCTTTTGGATAGAACTTCCATTAGTGATGATGTTGGCGTGAGCATGAGAAGAATCTGCACGATCATCCCGCTTCGGAGCTTCCATAAGAAGAAAACATTTAAAACGGTTAGTAATAAGCGGATTCCGGCACTTACAAGTTTGAACTTCGAGAGTGTTAACAGCATAGTGTGAAAACATAACTCTAATTCTCACAAAGGCCGTTCCTGAACTGGAGTCCCACAAGTGAGATAACGCGATGTACCGAAGTACATCTACAGTTCAGATGAGTCGCTGAGGTACACCGAAGCATCACCTCACGACTGTAGACCGTTTGAGACACACTAAGCGTAATCCACAGAGAGTTACCGAAGTGACCTGCTGTCAGGGCTGTTTGATGTTGACCCTGGCAGGAGTTTCCATTCAATCACTGAGGATCACAGTTGTGAACCTCTCATAAATGTTCTCGACAGATTGCTAAGATCTGTGAAGGACTCGATAATGTACCATTGATGTTCTTATTGTTGAACATCGAGTGATGAAATGTCAAGTGTACCTAAGAGATCTTTTGATGAATCTCGTGGCTCTAGACTCAATAGTGCGTTTTGGTTTTTCTTGAGCGGAGACTAGGGAGAGGGTCTCCTTCTTCAATACCAGCGATCTCTAAGAGAAAGCCAATAGTTTATGGAGGGTTCCCTGTGAGAATGAAACAAGCTTCTGTTGAGAGAAGCTTGAGTGGCTAAGAAGGTTTAGTGCATGCGTCACTGGGTCCATGACGACTTTTAATCTTCAATACCAGTGTCACTAAGTGACAACCGGAAGCATATGAATTGAACCCGGTGTCTGCCCTAAGTTGAATAATTTTGGAGGGTTATTTCTTTTCACCCTTTTCTTTGCATTTCTTTTTAATTCTTCAACTCCTTCTTTCTCCGATTCTCATTTTCTCCTTTTTATAATCATACCTAAGGACTTCTAAGTACTAACTATTTGTGATGTCCTTGGGTAGATCCCTCCGGCTCTGGCGGATCATAGGAAGGTTATTCCTAACCTTAATCTCCTTATAACTCCATTGCCATAAAACCATTTTTCATGAAAATCTCTCAAAGTGTTTGTGAATGAAAAACATGTTTGAACACTTCAAGAGTTTTAGATTTTCAGAAATACTCCCCCTCCACATGTGCTTAAGAGTTTTTACAGAAATCTGCACAATGAGAAAGGAGCGCGGATTTTATGAATTGATCAACTCAAGATAGACAATCCCCCGTGAGACACGGTTACGTTGCATAGTTAAAGAGTTACATTGTCAGCTTTTAGGTGACAACTAGTTCTAATAACTACCTTGAAGGTGTAGACAAGCCTCAAAAGGTTGTCATAGCCGTCAGAGTTCTTGTCTACCAAGAGTTTCTCGAATGGTACATTCTACTTGGACAAGTCCTTTGCGAGACACGTTTACATTACTAACGAACTAGCTTGAAATTATTACCCGTCCCGGACAAGTCTTTTCGAGTTACTAACAGTTTAGTATCATCAATTCGTTGGTTAAGTCTGTTACACAAAGATTCATTTGCATTTACACAACATATTTCTTATCACATAATTTTCTCCCCCTCAAAAATGGCATATAAAATGTTATTTTTGAAAAGTTGAGAATAAATATGACCATTTCGAGTGTTGCAGGAAGATGACCACTATGAACAATTTGTGAACAAAGTTTTAACTCAAGTACTCTCCCTCAACAAGTGATATAAACGGTTGAGGTTTTGAAAATCATACGGGGAAGTACTTGTCCTTTTGAGCAAAACCTTGAAAAATGAAAGTTTGATAGGTTTTACTCAAAAGTAAGAAGCTTTCGCTCCTTTTATAAGGATTGTGGCACTGAAGCGTACCACAGGGTCCTTTCTTGACAAATTACGGGTTGTACACTGTTATGTGTGCACAAGCCATAGACATATATAATCACACATCCAAATTTATAATGAAAGAAGCAGTTCAAGGGGTACCAGGAAGTCCAGTGATGTTTCTGGGAGTGCGAACTGGGCGTTGATAGCCGGTGATGTTAATCCTGGGTCGACCACCAACAAAGCTTTCCAATGTTCTGAACTGATCCCTTCTATACAACCTTTCATCAATCATTTTGATGATCCTCCTTACATCCCTTCGATCCTGAGAATTCCATCGCTTAGGAGACCCAATCTTTTGACGTATATCCTTCAACCTATAAGCCAATCCGTCCCTAACCATCTTCAAAGTGTGATCCCCAAACTTGTGCAGATCACTACACGCCATTAAGCAATTTTGTTTAAGTTCACTTCGGTAAACGACGCCGAATGGTTTGCTGATGAGTGTATATTGTGAGAGCTGGTTGATGTCGGGAAGATCAAGCTGAGGTGGAGTGAAGTTGACACGGGTCTGATATGATTCAACTGCGAGTTGGAGATCTTCTACACGTTCTTTGATGACTATGCGTCTGATGAAGATGAGCAGTGACTTGATGAATTTACGTTGTACTTCAGTTGAAAATTGCCTCATGCGACCCTGTACTTTGGCAAGGTACATGTCTTTAATGTCGTTGATAGACAAATTCTCAAAGTCAGCTTCAGAGAATGCATAATCCCGTTCATCTTGCCTTTTGACCACAATCTTCTTGAGAAAAGTGTAGTTCCATTTGGTCGAAAGATCAACGTGTTTGATGGCAACGATACCCTTAGTACTGAACACTGCATGTTGAGACTTCTGAACCTGGTAGCTTCTGTAGTAGTGTAACACCCTAGGCAAATCCTACATCGGCTGTGGCCTGGAGAGATGCTGGGCTCATAAGATAACATTCCCTTACAATGACACAACGCGTTTTGTGGTCTACTGCGGGTGGAGTTCTTAGGAACTGGCAGTTAAGCGTGCTTATATGAGAGTAGTACTGGCTTGGGTGACCTGCCGGGAAGTCTTTAAATGAGGCCACAAAAATAAAGCTGTGAGTCTGCGGGCAAAGCGGACAATATTGTGGTCAGATAAGGCGGGGTGTTACAAGTGGTATCAGAGCCACTCCTGAGCCATTCGGGATGGTGGGGCAAACCTCATCGAGGACGATGAGTCCCTAAGGGGGGGGGGGGGGTGATTGTAACACCCTAGGCAAATCCTACATCGGCTGTGGCCTGGAGAGATGCTGGGCTCATAAGATAACATTCCCTTACAATGACACAACGCGTTTTGTGGTCTACTGCGGGTGGAGTTCTTAGGAACTGGCAGTTAAGCGTGCTTATATGAGAGTAGTACTGGCTAGGGTGACCTGCCGGGAAGTCTTTAAATGAGGCCACAAAAATAAAGCCGTGAGTCTGCGGGCAAAGCGGACAATATTGTAGTCTGAGTAGACGGGATGTTACATAGGGCGTCACTATTTTTATAGTTACTGCGTAACTATTAGTTAGGGCGGAACTAATTTTTAGAGTTACTCCCTAACCTCTTTAGCTTTTCAAAATAGCAATATTGCAACTTAGGACCTTGAGTTTCTTCATTCCATTGATAGAGACCAACATAAAAACGTGTTAATTAAGCACCAAAATACTCAGGCCTTCGTACTGCGGGTTACGGCGTAATCAAAAGTACCACTTACGCCGTAACTTGTCTTCAAAATATAAATCTTGACCTTTTCTCATATCTTTTCCGCTCCAACGCCTCATTTATCCTGAAATGCAATTATGAATGAATATGAACAAATTAAGTATCATATTAATACAAATGAGGCCATAAACATGGGAATTTGATATATAAAATATCAAGCTAATTTGATGTTATCAGTTTGTCACATATTACTATTTCCCATGTTTGTTTATTGGAGTTGCATAACCTAGCCTCTTTCTGATTGGTGGTCAATTAACATGAATCAGTGATTTATCTGTGGACGATGGAGCATGCATTGCATTCAGTGGTGCATGGGGTTTGATCAGTTTGACCTTCTTTCATATGCATTTGACATATTGTAGGCTTGTGTCACATGTAACGGTGGAGGATCATGGGTCGGCGATGATTACTTAATTGTTTGTTCAACATAATAGCCTGGTAACGTGGGTCATAATTTGGATAAGCAATTGGGGTTTTTCTCTTGATAGCACACACTGATTAGTACTACTGAGATATTTGTTTGTATTGCTAGGCTTGTCCGAGAAAACTTCTTTGTACTGTTAGTTTCTGACGATATCGGACAACACTTATTTGGTATCTCGGACAATAGAGAGTTTTATAACTCGGATATGACGTACAAAGAAAGAGTCAAACATGGACTTGGTTTTCGACTTAATTATTTCATGACACACATTGTTTATTTGTTCTTAAACAGGTTTCTAATGGCTCGTTCTTATTTACATAATTGATTACGAAGAAAGGTTTTTATCACCTATTTGATGATGAAGTGAAACTACTTGGATGCGTGTTTTATCATACCTTTTAGCATGAGGTAACTTGTTCGTGCATTCATGTTGTGACAAATGATTCACAAAGTCTAGCAAGATGATTTTGCTATCACTTCTTTTGCTATTACATAAGACGCAAGTTTGGGTTGTTCTACTTTAGCATCAAGTTGGTAATACTTAGTTTTCTTCATTAGTGATCATTACATGGAGCATACAGATTTGAAGAATCAATAAGATGATTAACATATGGGTTTCAGGGGAAGCTTATTAACCATCTACATGCATCATTCAAGGGGAAGATTTTTACTCTCGTAATTCATTATTATTACTTTTGGTTTAAGAATCTAGTGTCTTAAGTTCATTTTTAGTTGCAAAAAACTTCATGGTGGGTAATTTGAGACACTGGATGGCTGGATTGGAAGTATGGTATTAATTTGTGATGGTCAGGATCAAAGTTTCGTAGTTCTCTGTTGGGAATAATCTGTTACCACGGATAGTTGTGGTTTACACTGTTTGGATTACACTAGCAGTGGAAACGTATTACCACTGCTGGTACATTATTACCACTGCTATTAGATTATGATTAGGAAAATGTGTTTAGATAAGTATATAATAGATCTTGTGTATATTCTATATTGTTAGCTTCATACTTATCTTGTAAAGGACTCCTTGTTGTATAAAAGGAGGTATTAGGTCATTGTCTTAGGTACTTGTCTAATTACCTACGTATTACTCACAAAGGCTTCAAGGTGTAACCCTAGTGATAAGCAAGATCACTTGTTGGGAATTCTACTAAGCTAGAATTCTGCTGATGTTACTACCAAAGGATTCTGCTGAAGTTCAATGTTTCGGCTAAAGAAGAGAATCTGCTGAAGTAGTATAATGCATAGATAGTTTCTGCTGAAATAGTTATTCTGTGTTTTCTATTGTTAGTTAGGATATGCATGAGCTTTATTAGGAAGTGATTATGTATATCTTATTTAGTTTTATGTTTATACGTTTCTTAGGAAACAAGTTAGGGTTCCTTGTCTATAAAAGGAACACAATAGTATGAATTATGGATGAGTTGAAAAACAAAGTTTTAGTAATATAAAGATCCATAGAGGATCAACGAGTTCTTAGTTATTCGTGTTTGTACTTGTGTTTGATTTTCGCTAAAGAATACAAGTTGTAGATATTTTCTATTAGTTTGTTTGTGATTACATAAGCAATACTAACGATCTACGAGTGCTTAAGATCTATCAAGGTCTAACGTTTCAACAAGTGGTATCAGAGCCTCGGGAGAGTCTCTACGATACTAAGAACAATAGTTTCTTAACACCCATACAATCATCACAACATTCACCATGCCTGGATCACAAGATGATATCGAAGTCACCAACAACCAGAACACCACCCATCTGCAACAACTAAGTCTCTCGAACAGCAACGCCAAGTTTCCTTACCAAAAGAAGGAGGAATACGATCTATGGGCAATGAAGATGCAGAACTGGATTTCCAACATTGATTGGAATCTATGGGAGATTGTAAGGAAGGGAAACAGTTTGAAGAGAACTACCACAGATCCTGATGGTAATCTTATTTATGTTCCTCCCAAATCTGCTGAAGAATTACTGGCAGTTCAGAGAGAAACCAAAGTTAAAACAATTCTTCTTCAAGCAATTCCTAAGGATCACTTGAGTGATTTTCACTTCATGAATGATGCTAAGGATATATGGTTGGCCATCAAGGCCAAATTTGGAGGGAATGAGGAGTCTAGGAGAATGAGAAAATCGATGTTAAGACAACAGTTTGAAGAATTTCAAATCTCTGAAGAGGAAGGAATTCACAAGGGCTATGACAGGTTTCACAAGATTTTAAGTCAGTTGAATCAGCTGAAGGCAAAGCCAGATAATGATGATTGCAACTCCAAGTTTTTGCGATCATTACCTCCATCCTAGTTACAAGTAAGCATTGCCTTCAAAACTAAAGGTGGGCTTGATATGATTACCTTCGATGAGCTGTACAACAAGCTTAAAGCTCTTGAGCATGATGTCAGAAGTCCTTTCCGTTCATCATCCACTGCTATTCACACAACATTTGTTGGAGCCTACACCCCAAAGATGATCCATGCTCCAAGTCTAACTTACTCATCATCATCTTACACTACCACTCCATCAAGTTCTCAATCTACAACTAGTGGTATAATGGAAGATGTGCTTGGATCCTTCTTTGCTGATTATGATCCTCAGCAGCAACTTGCATATGAGGATTTTGAACAGGTGGATCCACTGGATATGGAGGAGATGAAGTTGAAGTGGCAAGTGGCCATGCTCTCTATGGACATCAAGAGATTTGAGCGTAATGCTGGGAGGAAGTTTGGTGTTCAGGGAAGAGATCCAGCAAGGTTTGACAAAAAGAAGGTCAAGTTCTTTACATGTCATCAGATGGGTCACTTCTCCAGAGAGTGCAAAGATAGAAAGTCTGGTGATGAGGTGAGATATTCTTCCTATCAGCAGAATCATAGGGATGCTGGCACCTCGAAGACTGGATCCTCAGTTGCTATGGTTACTATGGATGCTAATGTAGACTGGAAGCTGCATGATCAGGAGAATGATGAAAGTTCTGGTGCTGATAATATTGGGTTGCTGGCATGCTATACTTCAGAGGATAGGCAAGATCAAATTGCCTTGATGGGTCTCTCTCAGGTACAAAATTGTCTGTTTGCTTGTAGTGAACGTTATAATGAACTTAAGGAATCTTATGATATTTTGAAACCTAAATATAATGAATGCTATGTTGAAGTTGAAGCTTATAAACAGGCTTTAAAAACATTAGAAAGGCAAAATGTTTGGTTTCAGAAGAATCAAATAGCTTATGATGAAAAGATTAGGGTGTTAGAAAGTGATCTAGAATGTATGTCAGGTCACTAGTTTTACAAACACAAGTTATAAGAGAAGAGATGAAGGCGGATGAACAAGTTATACGCACACACACACAAGATAATATGACCGGTTATGCAACAAGAGTGAATGAGAGAATAACTTGAACAACCAACCCTCAAGTGAGGGTTATTACAATGTTTATATAGGCAAGGAGCTAGGGCAACACTCCCTCTCCTTCCCTATTCCTTATTGGGCTTGGGCCTAAGCTTATGGGCCTTCTACATAAGCTTGACCTTAAACAAACATAAAGGCCATAATAAAGCTACCTATTACATATGAAATATAAATACTTGAAATACTGTTTAGGAGTGATTCCAACAATGTACTAAAAATAACTTAAAAAGGACTGAGAAATTGAAAGCTGATGTAATGTCTGAAAACAATGTGTTGAAAGAAAAATTAGATGAAGAAATAGCTAGACATAATGCTTGGCAAAAGTCTGGTCTAAATCTAGCTAAAGAACTCTATGCTAGTCAAACTCCTAATACTTCAATAGGTTTAGGCTTTAAGAAATATGTAGGATTAGAAGCTAGAGATGACACACGTAAATCAACACCAGCAGGATTAGCTAACTATGTAAAAGAAGGTGATTTACACGCTGTACGTGGATCTATTAGAGGAATACCTATGCCTGTTGACCTTTCCATTACTGTTGACTTTGATGGATCACATCATCTATATGGCAAAAAGTCAAAAGACTTGCCTGACCCTGATTCTTCGTCTAATGATTTTGTTTCTTGCTCTGACAGTGACAAATCTTATGATCAAGGGTCTACTTCTTATGCCAGCTGTGATTCAAGTGATAAGTCAGACCTACCCAAGACCTCTCCAAAGCCTGCACCCAAGTCTCCCTACAAGCCTTTTAGAGTTGCTGCTGAGGAATCATCTTCCAAGCCAGTTTCCTCTTAAGACTTGTCTTTTAAGTCTTTGCATAATAATACTGTTAAAAACAATTCTTTTAATGTTTCTGGTTTGAATACTTTTACATGTAATAGAACATCTTTTAATTTGAATAAATCTTCTAAAAAGAAGAAATGTTTTGTTTGTGGAAGCAAATTTCATTTGATTAAGGATTGTGATTTTTTTGAGCAAAGACTGGGTGCATGTGCTAATCAGCAGACATCTAGACCAATGTGGACCAATGTTAATGATATACCACCTTATGTTCCATAGGCAACCTATAATAAATCTTCTTCATTCCCTTGGAGAAGATCTGTTAATAAACCATATGTGCAACCTACTAGTTCATATTTTAAGCATGGTTATTGGCCTGGATGTGTTGACTCTATGTATGTTGGGAAGGGTTATAGTGGTACTGCTGTGAAGCCCTCAGCAGGTTGTTCTTGGACTCAAAAGGGACCTAAACATCAATGGCAACCCAAGAACAATAGTGGATCTTCTAAATCTACATGGCCAAAATCTTATGATCCATAAGGCAGGTTCAAGTCAGTGATGACTTGAGCCTCAATAGTGTACAAATTTTTGTATATATTTTTGTTGTTGTTGTAGGATCATCCTCTTAAGCATAAGGATATTGGCATTGTTGATAGTGGTTGCTCAAGAAGCATGTCAGGAAATAGAGATATGATGCATAATTTCGTACCCATAGAAGGAGGAGGCAATGTGACTTTTGGTGGAAGTGATGGTAGAATGACTGGGAAAGGGACCATCAAAACACCTCAACTGGACTTTGAGAATATGTACTATGTCAAGGAACTACAACACTTCAACTTGTTCTCGGTCTCACAAATCTATGACACCAAGAACAAAGTATTCTTCTCTGAGGATGAATGTCTTGTGCTATCTAAAGACTTCAAACTACCAGAAGATACATCAATTCTGCTGAGAGTTCCTCGTACTCACAATCTTTACACATTCAACTTAACTGATGTTCAACCAGAAGGTGACCTAACTTGTTTGGTGGCTAAAGCATCCCTGGATGAGTCTACAAAATGGCATAGAAGGATGGCTCATGTGAATTTCAAGACCATAAAAAAGCTTTCTAAACTGGGTCTTGTGGAAGGACTTCCTTCAAAGGTTTTCACCAATGAACATAACTGTGTTGCCTACAACAAAGGAAAGCAACACAGAGCCTCTTACAAAATTATTACTTCTGTGAGCGTTATCTCAGAACCTCTTCAGTTGCTGCATATGGATCTTTTTGGTCCAACTCAAGTTCGCAGTATTGATCACAAGTACTTTTGTCTGGTAATCACTGATGGATTCAGCAGGTTTTGTTGGGTGTTCTTTCTGAGAACAAAAGATGAAACATCTCCAGTTTTAAGAGAGTTTATTACCTTTGTTGAAAATCAGATGAACAAAAAGGTTAAAGGAATCCGGTGTGATAATGGGACAGAGTTCAAGAATGCTGTACTGATAGAACTCTGTAAGTCTAAAGGGATAAAAAGGGACTATAGCACTCCAAGAACCCCACAACAAAATGGGGTAGCTGAAAGAAAGAATAAGACCCTTATAGAGGCAGCAAGATCTATGCTTGCAGACTCTAAGTTACCCACTATGTTTTGGACTGAAGCAGTTGGAATAGCTTGTTATGTTCTGAACAGGGTATCTATTACTAGACCTCATTTTAAGACACCTTATGAACTTCTCTATGGGAAAGTTCCTGCTATTCACTACCTTAAACCTTTTGGATATCAAGTGACTATTTTGAATACTAGTGATCCACTGGGTAAATTTGATGAGAAGGCTGATGAGGGATATATTGTGGGTTATTCGGCTCATAGTAAGGCGTATAGGGTATACAATTTGAATGCTAAGAAGATTGAGGAGACTTTGAACCTGAGATTTCTAGAAGACAAGCCTAATGTTCAAGGACAAGGTCATGTTTGGTCTTTTGACCTTGATTACTTAACTGATTATTTGGGTTATTCTAGACATGTGGCTAACCAAAATACAGGTACACAAGAGTCTCCTACTGACAGTGCTGCTACCATGAATGCTGATTCTGATAGTGAGTTTGAGGATGATGAACATCCTATTATTGTTCCTTCTTTCTCCCCTAATAATTTTTCAGGTGACACTTCCAAAGTTACTACTGATGAGAGTGAAGATGAGTCCAACGATGCAGAGGACCTTGCTAGGCTTCAGAAACAGGAGTATGCAGCTAATCTAGAAGCTGAGAAGATTGTTGGGGAGGTTGCAAAAGAAGCAGACAGTGGAAATCTTAATTCTGCTGACAATGAGTCTGTTTCTCCTATGATTACCAAATCTGCTGAAGGTGATGCTGTTTCTACTCCCATTTCTACTAGAGTGTCCACAGACTTTGGGCAACCTTATAAACGCTTTCCAAGACCTTCTGATCTTGGTAATTATCAACCCAAAACTGGCATCTTCACCTCACCTTCATATGACAGTGAGTTTGAGCCAACTGTGACTAATCTTGATACCTCCATTGATGTCAACACCATTGCTACTAAAAGGATCAACATTACTCATCCACAGACCAATATTATTGGTGATCCTAATGCACCTGTTAGAACTAGATGCACTGTAACAAGTTCTAAATATGGTCAAGTAGCTTTTATCTCTTATGTCTCAAACCAGCAAAGGGATAATCACACAGATTTTCAGCATTGTCTGTTTGCCTGTTTTCTCTCTCAAGTGGAACCAACCAGTGTTACTCGAGCCCTGGATGATTCAAGTTGGCTTGAAGCAATGCAAGAAGAGATGCAACAGTTCCAAAATCAGCAGGTTTGGATATTAGTCCCACTACCTGAAGGGAAGTATGCAATTGGGACAAAATGGATTTTGAAGAATAAAAGAGATGCAAGGGGTGTTATGATTAAAAACAAAGCAATATTAGTGGCTCAGGGGTTCAGACAAGAGGAGGGGATTGATTATGATGAAGTGTTTGCACCTGTTGCTAGAGTTGAGGTCATTCGTATTTTCTTGGCCTATACATCTTACATGGGTTTCATGGTGTATCAAATGGATGTTAAAGGTGCATTTCTGTATGGTGAAATAGAAGAGGAGGTTTATGTCACTCAACCTAAAGGATTTGAAGACCCAGATCATCCAAATCATGTGTACAAGGTTGTTAAAGCTCTCTATGGACTACATCAGGCACCAAGAGCATGGTATGCTAGGCTTTCATCATTTCGGCTGAAGCATGGCTATAGAAGAGGTGCCATTGATAAAACACTTTTCCTGAAGAAGAATTCCACAGACATCATTCTTGTGCAAGTTTATGTGGATGACATTATATTTGGCTCCACAAAAGAGGCTTAGTGCAGGGAGTTTGAGGAGCTGATGAAGGGAGGGTTTCAGATGAGTGCTATGGGGGAGCTTACTTTCTTTTTGGGTCTCCAAGTTCAGTAGAAACCTGATGGTATTTTTATCAGTCAGGACAAATATGTGAGGGACATCTTGAAGAAGTTTGGTATGGAAAGTGTCAGGACTGCCACAACACCTTATGAAGCTCCAAAATCTAAGAACAACACTGAACCAGATCTACCTGTGAATGTTCATTTATACAGATCAATGATTGGTTCATTGATGTATCTAACAGCTTCTAGACCTGATATTACATTTGCTGTAAGTGCTTGTTCTAGACATCAAGTCACTCCACTTGCTTCCCATCTGAATGCAGTCAAGAAGATCTTTAAGTATTTGAAAGGCCAACCCCATTTAGGCCTTTGGTACCCAAAAGAGTCTTCTTTTAAGCTGGAAGCATATAGCGACAGTGATTATGCTGGTGCAAATCTGGATAGGAGATCCACAACTGGAGGTTGCCAATTTCTTGGAAAGAGGTTGATTTCTTGGCAGTGCAAGAAACAAACTATTGTGGCTACCTCATCGACTGAAGCAGAATATGTTGCTACTGCAAATTGCTGTGGACAGGTTCTTTGGATACAAAATCAATTGTTGGATTATCGGTTTAACTTCATGAACACAACAATTTTTATTGATAATCAAAGTACCATATGCATTGTTAAAAATCCAGTTTTTCACAGTAGAACTAAGCATATTGAAATCAAGCACGACTTTATAAGAGATGCATATGAAAAACATTTGATAAAAGTGGTTAAAATTCACACTGATGATAATGTGGCAAATTTGTTAACTAAGGCTTTTGATGGACCAAGGTTTCAACACCTTGTGGTCCATATTGGAATGCTTAACCCTTAACTGCAAAGTTTAAGGGGAGGCATAGGCCTCAGGGGAGGCATATGCCTCAGGGGAGGATTTATGTTGTAAACTTTGTATATTTGCTAACACTAACCAGCTATTGTTTTGTGAGTTTTGTTTGTTTTGGTTTGGTTTGTGTGTTTCTGTGTGGCTGTTTTGCTGATTGCATATTTAAGTTCAATTTAATCAAGTTTGGCTCATTAGAGAATGGTCATGTAAGCTAGAAGCATGTTTTCTATTGAAGAAAAGTACTGAAGCAAGCAAATTGTTTCTACTGAAGTTAAAGTACTGAAGAGATGTACTGAAGTTAAATTGCTCATTCATTCAAGAAACAGTTTACAGCTTACAGCTTATAATGCTTACAATTAACTTCAAATGAAATTACAAAATCAGTTATATACATGATCTACTTAATCTAGTCTAGCTTCTATCATCGACTAGCCTATATCTTCTATCCCGATGGCTGTATATGCATGACCAGTACGACAAAGAAGCTAAGGATCAAAATGGGAAGGATGGATTGATGAAAACGAAGATGATGAAGATGAATACAGTAGATGAATATGTGATATGACATTGTCATGTGTGCTTCATCTACTGGTTTCACCAAAAAGCAATCAATCCATCTTCCTTTTACCTTTCCCCTTTACGATATGTGATGAAGCACAAAAACCTGGTGCAGAAAGTCCAAGAACCACCTCTCTGTCCTTTGGGAGTGGTGGATTTCTGGCACGTGGCCTTGGTTGGGGTTGGGATGATGAAGGTTGTCCTTTCTTTTCTTCCTTTCTAACCAATCTAGTGAAGATTGGCTCTAGGCGCTCAGTAGAATCATCTGATCCTCTTGATGACTCAGAAGGATCTACCACACTGTCATCTTCTAAAGAAGGGAGAAAGGGTGATTTTCTAGGTCGCGGATATGGTTGAGGAAAGTAATAAAGCCATGGGTTAGCATCATCACTTGATGATGATGATGATGATGATGATGAGGAAATGAGGTTTATAATCTCTGGTTTGATATTCATGGCTGATTATGGTTGATTGGAGTTTGTGATGTAATTAGGGTTTGTGATGAAAATTGGGGGTAAATGATATGTGTGAAGTGTGCATTGGGATGGTTATATAGACGGATTCGAGGTTTAATGTAATTTAAGGTGAGTTGGGTGGAACAGTAACACTTCAGATATTTACTGATGATATTTTTTTTATCTTGGGTGATTTCTGCTGAGTGACTTACTTCAGCAGATTGACCGTGTTTCTGCTGAAGGATTACGTTGTTATTGGTTAGAGTTGAAATACACGTAAGATATGGTCAACAAAAGTTCCGATATTTTTGACTATATTTTGGGTAACTTCTACCAATCCATTATTCGCATATCTTTACTTCAAATTAACCAATTCCCTCTACACTTACATTCAAAACACTTCCAGTTGTGTGAATCTTAACCCTAATTTACAAGTTTACACATGGCGCTTCTAATTAAGAAGGATCATAACAAAGTTGCTTATCTGGGAAAAGAAAAAGGTCATGAAATCTATGAACCAATGGTGGAGTTCTTGAAGAGATCAAAGATTCATTATGCTTTAACGCATTCTCCTAATATGATATATGAATCGTTGGTTACACAATTTTGGGCATCTGCTTCGAAACAGAGTGAAACAGAGATTGTTGCTATAGTTGACGGAACAACGTATGTTGTGACAGAGGAGTTGATAAGAAGACAGCTTCGCTTGGATGATGTTGATGGGGTTTATCATTCTAATGCTGTAGATATTCTAGCTGGGCTAAGAGCTTGTGAATATAGGGGTACAAGGACTGATATATGGTTCAAGAATCAGTTGTGTCCTATCTGGAGGTTTTTGGTTCACACGTTGCTTCAGTGCATAAGCAATAAATCAGGAGGATGGGACCAATTTTCTACTCAATTGGGATGTGGTATTGTATGTCTTTCTTAGGGGTTAACTTATAACTTTTCTAAGTTTATTTTTGATAATATGGTTGAAAATATTCATAGGAAAAAGCATAAGTTTTTGATGTACCCTAGGTTTTTGCAAATGATTTTAGACATTACAACCCAAGCCCAAGCATTTTGTCCCATAGGAGCTTTAACTTCTAAATTATTTGCTTCAATGAAAACTAACTATGAGGGGGAACATCATCCTTTGCTAGCAGCTATGTTGCCTCAAGGCAATGAGGCTGCTGATGAGGATAATGTTGTTGGTGATCCACCTTCTACCAATGCTACTGATGGTAATCCTTCAGTTGCCATTGATGAGGGCCCTTCTACTACTGTTGAAGCATCTAATGTTACTCCTGACCTACCTCCACCTATACCTTCCCCTAGACCTAGTCCTAGTTCATCACCTACCCATGTTGATGTGTTTGAGACTGTGCATGATAGACTGACCACACCTAGTCCATTTAGGGAACCAATTAATGAAGGTTCGGATAATATTGAGCATGAACATGTTTCTCCTGAAAGGTCCAATGAAGCTCCCATTACCACTGAGCAATATGCTGGTGGAGCTGAGGACCCTATTACACTTACATCTGTATATGCTCTAGTGAACAGGTATGTGGCTGAGGTTGTTAATCTCAAAAAGGAGCTTGCAGAGACTAAATCTACACTTGATGGTGAGATTGTGGAGTTGAAAAGAAAGGTTCGGGTCTTAGAGGAACAACTTGGGAATAATAGCAAAAGGAAGCTAGTGGTTTCTTCTGATGAGGAGCAAGAGGATACTCAACTTGAGTCACTTGAAATTTTGGCTGATGTAGCTCAGAAGACTGATGTTTCTTCACCAGTTGTTACTGAATCGTCAAAGACCAAGAAACCCATTATGTTTACTAGAAGAAAGAGAATAAAATATTTGAGTAAGGATTCTTCTGAATCTTCAAAGGTGTCAGAAGTTGCAGCTGCTGATGATCAAATGGAGGATGTTGCTACTGAACCTGGTCAAGCTTCATTTGTTCAAGAAAATCCAGGTCCTTCACCTTCAGCAGATCATACTGAAGTCTTTCTTGCAGGAAGATGTTTTAATCTAGACCCTAATGATGATGTCTTTTCTATACCTGTTGAAGATTTGTCTCAACATGTTTCTTCTGATGTTAATTTGGGTGTTTCTTCTGACGTTCCTGTTGTTGACATCTCTTGTGATGATTCTACTAAGGAATCTACTGACACATGAAAAGGAGTAATGGTTGATGAAGAGATTGGAACTGATCTAGTTAGTGAACAGGAAAGGCAAGCACAAGAAAGATTGCTAGCTGAGTGTGAAAATAACAAGAACAGTCAAGCATTGGCTGAAATGCTTCAAGCTCAGTTTGCTACCAATTTGACTCCTGAGAGACAACGAGAAATTGATGAAATGTCTACTCAATTTACTGATGCTCAATGGGATACTTACATTAGTCAAGCTGCATCAAATTCTACACTTGCTCAGAGTATCTTAGGTGCAGATTTTGACAGTGAGAATTTTGCTGTACAAATGGTGGCTCTTGGAAAACAAAGAAAGCAAGTTGCAGCTGACAAGAAGAAAGCTATTGCTGCACAAAAAGCTAAAGCTAGAAGAGACAGACCACCAATTGCAGCTCAGAAGAAAGCATATATGAGAACTATAGTGCTTTATCAGAGTTCTACTATTTTTAATTCTGGTTTGAAAAAGAAACAAGTCTGGGCTTTACCTGATGATGATTTGCAGAAAATATATAAAAGGATTATGAAACAGACTGCACCATCTTCTAAAAAGAGAATTGCTGATAATACAGATGCTCCACAGGCAAAGAGACCTAAGACAGTTGAGATTGTAGATAATTTTGATGATGTTACACCAAGGATGGATTCTCCTGTTAGTACTCCTGAAGCATCTACTACAGCTATACCTTCAGCTGAAAAGTTTCAATCTGCTGAACCACAAACTATTTCTTCTACAACATTGCCTAGTGTTGCACCAATTGATCTAGAAGGAGAAGATATGGGTAAGAAAGCTGAAATAGCAGCTACGAAAGCTAAGAAGGCCAGAGTGATACTTGAGAGAATGTATGAATTGAGAGGTATTGTTCCAGTTAAATCTACTTCTACTTCTTCCACTCATGCTAAAGATGTCCCTGAAGCATCTGAGGATGTATCATCTATGGAGATTTATATACCTGGTCGGAGGATGAAAATAATGTCTAAGAGAAGTCACACTACTTTAAGGCGATCTGTGAGATCAGACGGGACATACACTTCTAAGATTCAGAAGTCTCTCAGAGGTAGTTCTTTGGATCTAAAAGCTGCTGATTCAAATTTTATTCAAGAAGGATCTATTGATGTTTTTCCTGAAGGATCTCATGATGTGTTGACTAATTGGACCTTGACTGATGGGGAGCTTAACACTATTTATCGTCTGGATAATTCTACTATGAAGTTCAACTTCTTGAAGGAAATATTTCATCTGGTGGATAGGCAAGATTTGAATACTCTGTATGATCTTGTTACTAAGCATTATGCTATTCATTCACCACAAGGTTCTGGTTTATTTTTGTTGGGTGATCTTCAAGTGCTGTTTGATTCTCAATCTCCAAATGGTAAAGGGTGTCATGTTTGGAAGAATTCACATAAGTGGAAGGTTGAGACTTGGAGATTTTATCCTTTGCCGTGTGTGCATGTGGTGGAGACAAAGGGTGGAATTATTGTGTGTATGTTTGCTGATAAGACTTATCCATTATCTATGAGGCTGCTGGAAAGAATGCTTAGGCAGAAGTTGGAAGTTCCTCCAGATCCAGTTGGTAATGATAAGTTGCATGCTGAACACTGTGTTGGAATCATTAAGACTCAGCTTCTGCAACATAGAGCATCATCTTGATTGTGGTATTTTTTTGTAATATTTGTTTTCTTTGCTTGTGTGTTTTGTTCTTAGTTAAAAAAAAATAATAAAAAAATAAATAAAATTCTATGTATATTTTTGAGTTTTATTTGCAGGTTTGTTGTATATTATTCCTGGTTATTAACTCACCAGATGTGCCTTGTGTATATCAAAGAGTTGGCTAGTCCAAAGGGTACAGCTTTGGTAAAGACATATCAAATCTGTTGATAGCTGTAATGGTTTGCTCAAAATCATAGGGTTTGCAACCACCCATGCTTAATTGCTGAGGGTTGTATGGTCATCAATTCACCATGGTTTATTCTTTTTTGGAATCCAAGAATTGACTAGCCCACATGTATATGGCTTGTGGTAAAGGCAGTGGAATACCATATTTGGTACTCAGTTCACCAATTCTAAGAATTGACTAGTCCTGAGCAAACGGCTACAGGTAAAGACATTTCAAATCCGTTCATGGTTGCCGATTTGCTAATAAATCAGATGGTTATCAGTGTACCATGGTTTTTGAACTTAAACATTTGGCTACTCCAGTAGTGATGGCTATTGGTAAAGAGACATCAAATCTATTATTTTCAATGATTCACCTCTCACAGGAGTTAACACACCTGGATGTGATGAGAATAGTATGAAACTAATATGTTTTGATGTACATGTTGTCATTTGTTGCTGCAAAGATCTGGAGTTTTAATGTTTGTTATCATAGAGATGTAATTGATGGTTCTTTGTTGCTGATGTTCGAGTACAATCCTCTGGTTCTGAAGCGTTGAAGATCTATCAAGAAACTGGAACTTAACCTAGTCAAATTCCAGTTTAGGGGAGGATTGTTGGGAATTCTACTAAGTTAGAATTCTGCTGATGTTACTACCGAAGGATTCTGCTGAAGTTCAATGTTTCTGCTGAAGAAGAGAATCTGCTGAAGTAGTATAATGCGTAGATAGTTTCTGCGGAAATAGTTATTCCGTGTTTTCTATTGTTAGTTAGGATATGCATGAGCTTTATTAGGAAGTGATTATGTATATCTTATTTAGTTTTATGTTTATACGTTTCTTAGGAAACAAGTTAGGGTTCCTTGTCTATAAAAGGAACACAATAGTATGAATTATGGATGAGTTGAAAAACAAATTTTAGTAATATAAAGATCCATAGAGGATCAACGAGTTCTTAGTTATTCGTGTTTGTACTTGTGTTTGATTTCCGCTAAAGAATACAAGTTGTAGAGATTTTCTATTAGTTTGTTTGTGATTACATAAGCAATACTAACGATCTACGAGTGCTTAAGATCTATCAAGGTCTAACATTTCAACATCACTCGTATTATTCATTAATAATATTGGAGCTTAAGTTTTGTGTTTAATCTGTGTTTACATACAATACATCATACAATCCATCTTCTAAGTATTACTAAGTAAATTCCGCGTGCTTAATAATATTATACAAAATATCATTGACACAAGGTGTGTGTCCAGATCCATCAAGTGGTATCAGAACAAAGGTTCTGATATTTTGTTTTAGAAGATCCAAGGAATAAGCTTAACCTACTCACTCAATTCAATGGAGATGGAAAAGAACCAGTCCAACTCTTCTACACCAAGGCTACCTAAGCTCAAACTTAATGAGTTTGAGATGTGGAGGATAATTATTGAGCAATACTTTCTCATTCAGGACTATGCTCTTTGGGAGATCATTCAAACTAGTGATTCTTTCAAGCCTGTGACTAGTACTGCGAAGGTTGGTGACACAGATATTGTGAAAGTTTCTGTGCCTGAATCTAGTATTGAAAAAGCTCTAAGGAAGAATGATCTTAAAGCTAGAAGTTTGTTGCTGATGACTCTTCCTAGAGACCAGATCATTGCATTTAGCAAGTTCACAACTGCTAAGGAACTATTTGAAGAGATTTGCTTAGTGTTTGGTGGTAATGATGCTACAAAGAAAACACAAAAGACATTGTTGAAACAAAGTTATGAAAACTTCTCTGCTTCAAGCAATGACTCACTTGATAGCATCTTCACCAAACTTCAGAAGATTGTTACACAACTGACTGTGTTTGGCATTGAGGTAGAAAAGGAAGACCTCAATTTGAAGTTTCTAAGAAGTTTGCCTTCAGAGTTTCAAACTAATGTTACTGTCTGGGAAAACAAATCAGACATAGAAACAATGAAGCTCAATGACCTTTACAACAACTTCAAGCTTATTGAGCAAAGGTTAAAGAAGGCAGGGAAACTTGGTACAAGCTCTAATAGCTTGGCATTGTTGTCAACCTCTGTTGACAGTGATGATTCTGAAGATGACAGTGATGATGATGTTGCCACTACTGGTTCTAAATTTTCCACTGGTAATGTTAATGTTACCACTGCAGGTTCAAAGAAGAAGGTTGCAAGTATTGGAGATCCTGCCTTTTATGCTTTCATCTCCACTCAAGTAAATGGCTCTGTCTTAACTCATGAAGACATAGAGCAAATTGATGAAGATGACTTGGAGGAAATGGATATAAAATGGCAGATAGCTCTTCTTAGCATGAGGGCTAGGAAATTCTACAAGAAGACTCGCAAGCCTATTCACATCAATGGTAGTGAAACTGCATGCTTTGATAAGAATAAAGTGGAGTGCTTTAACTGCCACAAGTTTGGACATTTTGCTAGAGAATTTAGAAGACCAAAAACTAAGGACAACAGGTCTACTTGGTATAAGCAAAAGAAGGAACCAACTGTGGAAGAACCAAAGGCAATGTTGGCTATTGATGGTGTGAGCTATGATTGGAGTTTCATGGATGATAAACAAGAAGAAGAACATTCTGATGCTGCTCTTGTTGCTACTGAATTTGCTCTCATGGCTTTCTCTGACTCTGAGGTACAAAACTTTGAAAGTTGTTCTAAAACATGTAGGGCTGCTAGAGAAGTTGAAAGGCTTAATGATTTATATTCTAATGAAAGACAAGAGTTATATACTGCTAATTATACTGTGTCTAACCTTAGGAGAGCTATAGCTGTATTGGAAAAACAACTAGAGCACTATCAAGAAAATGAGTCAAAATATAATGATGATATGATTCTTCTTAGAAGAGAGGTAGAACATACAACAACTGTGAATGAAGCATACCAAAAGGAGTTTGAAAAACTTCAAAAGAAAAATGAAAATGTTAATTTAACTTTAGACACATGTTATCATCAGTCTAAGTCCATTGATAAAATTTAGAATGCTCAAATATATAGTAAAGCTAAGTCTGGTATGGGTTATAACACTGTGCCTCCACCACTAAGAGGTGTTCCATCACCTCCAGGTATAGATTTAGCTCATACAGGCTTAGAAGAGTTTCAGGACCTTGAACGTGAATATGGTCCTTTAAAGGACACAATGGTGAAAAGTGAGGAAGAGATTAAGCATGAAAATGATGTTTTTGAGAGTGCTAATGACTCATATGTTGTTGATGAGAATGTTAAAAAGAATGTAGAGGCTTTAATCCCAAAAGTTGTTAATGCTGTTACAGAGGAACCTAGGAAACCAGTTAATAAACCTAGATCAACTGTAAGGTATGCTGAGATGTATAGGAACCAGCCTACAGCTCCTAGGGGTAACCAGAGGAGTTGGAATCATGTTAAATCTCAACAACTAGGTAGTGATTTTGTGATGTACAATAAGGCATGTTATATCTGTGGTAGTTTTGATCATTTACATGCTTATTGTGACTATCATAATGGGAGAAGGGAAGTCCATGGGATTAAAAGGGTGGATTCTAACAGGTTTCAAAATAATGTACACCCTAATTCACATTGCAAAATGGTCCCAAGAGCAGTTCAACTAAGAAGTGGTCTCAACACTTTTGCCACTGCAAAAACTGTTAACACTGCTCACCCTAAGTCACCTGTTAAAAGTGTAAAGTCCAAAACAACTTTTGCAAAATCTGCAGAAACAGGGAAAAGAACTTTTCAGAATAAAAAGGTTCATTAAAACCAACAGTGGGTCCCTAAAACAAAACCAACAGTTACCACTGCTCATTCAAAAGTTACCACTGCAAGGGTTGTAAACAAGAAAAGGGGGGACACGGGCAATGCTGTGAAGGCCTCAGCACGTTGGGAATGGAAACCTAAAGGAACTACCTCAACACCCAATCCCAATGGTGTATCAATGACCTTTGATAGATTTAACTATATTGATACACGAGGCAGATCCAAGTCAATCATGGCTTGGGTCCCCAAAAGAAACTAACTCTTTACTCTTATGTGCAGGAATATCCAAGGTAAAAAAGGTCAGATCAAGGATATCCAGATAGTGGGTGTTCAAGGCACATGACTGGCAACAAGTCCTATCTTTCAGATTTTGAACATTATGATGGACAGTATGTCAGTTTTGGAGGTGGAGTTAATGGAGAGGTTGCTGGTAAAGGAGTAATCAAAACTGGTAACTTGGACTTTGAACCTGTGTATTATGTAAAAGAACTTAAGTATAATCTTTTTAGTGCGTCACAAATGTGTGACAAGAAGAACAATGTTCTTTTCACCAAAGATATGTGCTTTGTTCTCTCTAAGGATTTTAAGATGCCTGATGAAAGTCAGATTCTTCTTAAAATTCCTAGAAAAGGCAACCTATATAGCTTTGATATGAACAAAATTGTTGCTAAAGATGATTATGTTTGCTTGCTTGCAAAGGCCACAGTGGATGAATCCATGCTATGGCATAGAAGACTTGGTCATTTTAACTTCAAAACCATTAACAATATTGTCAAAGATGGTTTGGTGAGAGGTTTACCTCAGAAAAGATTTGAAAATGATCAAACCTGTGTGGCTTGTCTTAAAGGCAAACAACACAGAGCTTCTTGCAGGTCAAAGCTGGTTAACTCTATTGCTCACCCACTTCAAATGTTATATATGGACTTATTTGGTCCTACATCTGTGAGCAACTTGAATCTCAAGAAATACTGTCTTGTAGTGACTGATGATTTTAGCAGGTTTACATGGGTTTTCTTTCTTAATACAAAGGATGAAACAACTGGCATCCTTAAGATCTTTATCACAGAAGTAGAAAACCAATATGATATGAAAGTTAAAATTATCAGGTGTGACAATGGGACATAATTCAAGAATAGAGTTATGGATGATTTTTGCAGAGATAAAGGTATTAAAAGAGAATTTAGTGTTGCTATAACTCCTCAACAAAATGGTGTTGCGGAGAGGAGGAACAGGACATTGATAGAGGCTGCTAGAACCATGTTGGCAAATTCTAAATTGCCAATCACTTTTTAGGCTGAAGCAGTTAACACTGCATATTATGTGCAAAACAGGGTTTTAGTGGTAAATACAAAGAACAAGACACCTTATGAATTATTTAGAGGTAGACCTCCTATCCTCGACTTCATGAGACCATTTGGATGTCATGTATCTATTCTCAATACCATAGATTATCTAGGCAATTTTGATGAAAAATCTGATGAAGGGTATTTTGTTGGGTATTCTATGGTCAGCAAAGCTTTTAGAGTATTCACCTTAAGAACCCAAAAGATTGAAGAGAATCTGCATGTGGAGTTCCTGGAAAACAAAGTTAATCTCAAAGGAACTGGTCCAGAAAGGCTGTTTGATCTTGATACTCTAACCAATACTATGAAGTATGTGCCTGTTTCTACAGGAACATCTTCTTTTGATTTTGCAAGTTCAGAAGAGTTTCTTGATGATGATGAACCAAGCAAGGTTCATTCAGATGATCAAGATGAATTCAGTCTACCTCTTTGGGACTATGCAGATAATGATGATATACCAAAAACTGGAGATGCTCACCCTTCTAATGAATTGGGAAAAGAAGCAAGTAGCAACTTGAATACTGAAAATTCTGAAAGCAGTGGAAATTCAGATTCCACTGCTAGGCCAGAAGTTTCCACTGCAAGACCAAATGTTGAAATTACAACTCCAATTATTGAGGAAGCTCAAGCCAATGATGTTGAAATCTCAAATATGCCAAGTGAGATTGCAGTTCCTCAGACTCCCCACACTTCTATTCATAAATCACATCCTCTTAAAAATGTGATTGGGGATGTCTATTCACCTGTGAAGACTAGAAGACAAACAAAGCGGCCTGATTTCCATGGATTCATTAGTGAAATATATGAATCTAAGATTCATGAAGGCAAGAATGAATGTCTCTTTATGTGTTTTCTGTCACAAATAGAGCCAAAGAATGTTTACAAGGCACTTGAAGATGAAAGTTGGGTGGAAGCAATGCAAGAAGAATTGCTCTAATTTAAGCTTCAAAAGGTTTGGGTGCTTTGTGATTTGCCTTCTGGCAAGAAGGTAATAGGTACTAAATGGGTGTTCAGAAACAAGAATGATGAAAGAGGAATTGTTATCAGAAACAAAGCTAGGCTTGTGGCTCAAGGATACACTTAAGAGGAGGGTATTGACTATGAAGAAGTGTTTGCCCCAGTTGCACGAATTGAAGCAATCAGGTTGTTTTTAGCCTATGCACCCTTTATGGGCTTTAAAGTCTATCAAATGGATGTAAAGAGTGCTTTTCTATATGGGCATATTGATGAGGAGGTTTATGTTTCACAACCTCCAGGCTTTGAAGACCCTGAATATCCTAGAAAAGTATACAGGGTAGTTAAAGCTTTGTATGGCTTGCATCACGCACCAAGAAAATGGTATGAAACCTTAACCATGTATCTACTTGCTAATGGGTTTCATAGAGGCAGAGCGGATCAAACTTTGTTCATCAAGAAAGACAAGAATGATATCTAGATGGTTCAAGTGTATGTTGATGATATCATTTTTGGATCTACAAAGACAGAGATGTGCAAAGAATTTGAGAAACTGATGAAAGAAGAATTCCAGATGAGTTCTATGGGTGAACTCACATTCTTTTTGGGACTTCAAGTACTACAAAGGCTAGATGGTATTTTCATCAATCAAGATAAATATGTGGCTGAGATACTAAGGAAGTTTAAGTTCACTTATGCAAAGTCATCTAGCACCCCTGCAGACAAGACTACACATCTACTCCTGAAGGAAAATAGTAGTGAAGCAGTTGATGTGCACATGTACAGGTCTATGATTGGTTCTTTGATGTATCTCACATCATCTAGACTAGATATCATGTTTGCAGTGTGTGCCTGCGCACGGTTTCATGTTACTCCCAAGTTCTCTCATTTGACTGTTGTGAAGAAGATTTTCAAATATCTTAAAGCTTTTCCTACTCTGGGATTGTGGTACTCTAGAGATTCTCCTTAAGATCTGGTTACCTACTCAGATAGTGACTATGCTGGAGCTAGCTTGGATAGAAAATCTACAACAGGTGGATGCCAATTTCTTGGCAACAGATTAGTGTCATGGCAGTGCAAGAAACAAACTATGGTGGCTAATTCATCAACTGTGGCAGAGTATGTGGCTGCTGCAAGTTGTTGTGCTCAAGTTCTATGGCTTCAAAATCAACTTTTGGACTATGGGTACAATTTCATGAATACCATCATCCATATTGACAATAGCAGTACCATATGCATCATTAAGAATCATGTTCAACACACAAAGACCAAACATATTGAAATTAGACACCATTTCATTAGAGATTGCTATGAAAAAGGACTAATTCAAGTTGTCAAAATTCATACTGATGACAACTATGCTGATTTACTAACAAAAGGACTTGATGTGGGAAGATTTCAGTACTTGGTAACAAGTATTGGAATGCTAAATCCATAAACATTTTGTCAAAATGTTCTCTGGTGTTGAGGGGAGGCTGTTGGGTACTGAAATTGTTATATGAGTTTGTATATGTTTGCTTGTATTCCTGTTTAAGTTTTTAACCAAGCATTGATGGGAGTTGATCTTAAAAGGTATATATCTGAGATACACAACAAATGGTTATTGATTCACCATGTCTAATCCACATAAGAATCAACTAGTCCAGAGCAAACGGCTACTGGTAAAGACTTGACAAATCCGTTTATGGTTGATAGTTTACCAAAAACTATATGGTTATCAACTCATCATATTCTTTATGATTAAGAGTTGGCTAGTCTATAGCAAACGGCTCATGGTAAAGACATATCAAATCCTTTGATAGCTTGTAGTTTGCTAAAAACTATGATAAGAGCAGTCTAGTATTCATATGATTTTATTTACCACTGCTCTTTGAAAATTTTTTGAAAAATTACCACTGCTAGTTCACAGTTTCCACTGACAGTGTTATTTTACCACTGTTGTTCTAGCCGTTACAACTGATTATGTCAGCAACTTATTTTTTACTAGCCGTTGAAAGTAACCACTGATTTCCATATATATAGGGTTAAAATTTTAAGGAAATTATCTTCTTTGCATATCGTTATTTATCCGCTAAAGATAAATACTTTCTAAAGATAGTTTTTCTTGCGCAATAATCTTAAACCCTAACCCTATATATTTTTCTCTCTCAATTGGCTCGTTATTACTTCAATTATTACTGACATAATATTGTTTTTCATCAAAAGTTTATATGGCACCATTAAAATTTGCAGATGAGCACAACCTAGTGGCCTACCTACAAAAGTAAAACGAGAGGAGTGGCCCTGTTTTTCATCAGATTGTGGACTTTCTCAATACTACTCATATAAGGTATGATTTGCTTTTAAAACCCACAATCTATATATCTCAAATCAAACAGTTTTGGACTTCTGTTAAGTCCATAACACTTAAGAATGGAGATACACATAACTATTGATGTTACTGAGGCATCCTTAAGGAGAATTCTCCAATTGGGTGATCTCATTGGTCTCATCACATTACCTATGCCCGAAATTCATGATACTTTATCATTCATGGGGTATGATACCACTGATAAAAAGGCTACTTTCAAAAAGAGTGGTTTTTGTCCCCAATGGAGATTTTTGATACATACTCATTTACATTGTCTCAGTCCAAAGAAAACATCTTATGAGCAATTTAGTTCAACCATGGCTTACCCTTTGGTTTGTCTAGCCACTGATAAGATTTTTAACTGGTCAAATTATATTTTTACAAGTATGACTGGCAATGTAAAGAGTTCAACAAACTTTTTAATGTATCCAAGGTTTGTGCAAGCAGTGCTAAATGAGTTTCAACTGCAACCCCGTACTAATGTTTATGAAATCAGTTGTCTAAAGCCTAAGGTTTTTCAAAACATGAACAAAGATGGCAACATGATTTTTACACCACTCTTACCTCAAATGCTTGCAAAGATTACAACTGAACAAAACACACCCATAATCTCTGTTCCACACATTGATTATACTCCACCTGTTTCTCACACCTATGAGAGGAGGAGCAAAGAACGACCTTCTTTCATGACAACACAGCAAGTTTCTGAACCTTTTGGTCTAGGAACAAGTAGTGGTGGTTCTAGACTTCAACCTAGTCCAACTAGGGAGGAATCTGAGCCAATGCCCCATGATTCACCTTTCCCAAAAGGTAACACAGTTGGAAGTGATGAGGGCAGTGGACAATAATTGGAATTGATGGTTTTGTGTACAAAGTTAGCCAAGCAGGTTGAATCTCTACAGAAGGACTTGGCACATGTCAAGAAGCAGCATGCCAAGGATATTACATATTTAACAGAAGATATTCAGACCTTGAAGAAAGAGTTGCAGGGGTTGAAAAAGCACAAGAAAACTGCAAAGTTGGTGATCTCATCTTCATCCTCACCTAATGATGGTGATTCAGCTGCTTTTGATCAAGATTTGGGTAATTCTCCCAAACAGGGGAGGAAAACAAGTGCTGACACTCAGGGGAGGAAACTTGATTTTGAAGATGAAGGGGTTTCTAGTAAAGGAGCAAAGGAAGCTGATACTCATGAAGAGCAACTTGATGATCAAGACATTTTCTGTACTGCAACTGATTTCACCACTGATTTAATTTCCACTGCAGAGCCAAATATTCCCACTCATGAACATAATGTTGCCACTGCAAGTGAAGAAATTGACACACTGAAGAAAGACAAAGGTAAAGCAATTATGGAATGTCAGGAGCAAACAAGAAGAAAGATTTCAAAGAAAGAACAAGCACAGATTGCTCTTGATAGAGAGATTGCTAAGAAGATTACTGAAGAACAAGTTGCTGAAAAGAAAAAGCTTGAAGAAATGGAAGTTGCAAGCTTTTTGGAGACTAAAAGATTGGATAGAATGGAAGAAGATCTACTTTCCACTATTCAACCTACAATATTTAAAGAGAAGACTCCAGAGTTTAGCAATTTTCCTTCTGAAGAAGATATTGAGTTCTTGATTGCTAATAATCCAATAATCAAGAAAAAGGCAATTGACCTTGTAGCTGGTGCATCCTTAACTGAAGATCAAAGAACTGCTCAGTTGAAGGATTTCATTCAAATGAAGAACAATCAAGCACTTCAAGATGTGATTAGTATAGTCAGAAAGGGTCAAAAGAAACAAAGACAACCAACCAAGGCACAAATTATTTCATTCATGAAGATTTATTGTTGTCATGTTGGTGGTTGGAAAAAGAATCAATTCAAAGGAATGCCTGATAATCAAGTTGAAGGTATCTATTACAGAGTTCAAAACATGATAGAGATTTTATTTCAATGGGCTCTAAAGAATAAGCAAAAAGATTTCCTGGATTGAAGAGAAAGACCAAAGAAAGTGATTCTCAGACTATTAAGAAGACTAAGGTTGCTGAAGAACAAGAAATTCCTACTAAGAAATTCACTGAAGAACAACTGACTGGAATGATTGTGATAGTAGAAGAAGATTTTTATCCAGAACCACTGCAAGTAAGACATCCTATCATTGATTGGGAGGTTTACACTGCTAGCAATTTTGCTTCAACATGGAAGATCACAAGGCTAGGTGGTGAAACATCATCATTCATGACATTTGAAGATCCCATTAAAGCTTTTGACAGAGATGACCTTGACAAATTATGGAAGTTAGTTCGAGAAAGGTTTGATACTCAAGATCTCAAAGATAGGAAGGAGATGCAGTTATGGATTAATCTTAGAAGGCTCTATGAACCAGATGTTAATGATGATTTCTGGAAATTCTCATGTACATGTCCTGGTACTAAATGGTTTTATTATGACTCATGTGAAGTTCATCATGTTTCTACAGCAAATAGAGTAGATGCATTTATGCTTGTTGAGAAAGAATATCCACTCAGAGCTGGAACTCTCACAGTGATGTTATGTACAACAATAAGAGTTCATGAAGACAATGAAAAGGTCAGAGCATTGTTACATAGGCTTCAAGATCAATGTTCCAGAGCTATTCAGGAATTAAGGAGAAAGAGAAGTGTTTGAAAGAATTCCCCAAATCCTTACAGAAGATGCAGATTGAAGAAACTTATTGATTTGCAGAGAAATCATAAGTTTAGAGGAGGATTGTTTGGAATAAAGATAACAGTTACCACTGATACGCTTATGGTTAACACTGCTAAAGATTACACTAGCAGTGGAAACTCATTACCACTGCCAGTACAATATTACCACTGCTATTAGGATAATTGTTATGTATCCGTGTATTGATAAGTATAGAAAAGATCTTGTGTATATTCTATATTGTTAGGATTATACTTATCTTGTAAATGACTCCTTGTGCTATAAAAGGAGATCCTAGGTCATTTCTTAGAGTACGTATTATTCATATAATGCGGATTGAAGAAACTTATTGATTTGCAGAGAAATCATAAGTTTAGGGGAGGATTGGTGGGAATAATCTGTTACCACGGATAGTTGTGGTTTACACTGCTTGGATTACACTAGCAGTGGAAACGTATTACCACTGCCGGTACATTATTACCACTGCTATTAGATTATGATTAGGAAAATGTGTTTAGATAAGTATATAATAGATCTTGTATATATTCTATATTGTTAGCTTTATACTTATCTTGTAAAGGACTCCTTGTTGTATAAAAGGAGGTCCTAGGTCATTGTCTTAGGTACTTGTCTAATTACCTGCGTATTACTCACAAAGGCTTCAAGGTGTAACCCTAGTGATAAGCAAGATCACTCGTATTATTCATTAATAATATTGGAGCTTAAGTTTTGTGTTTAATCTGTGTTTACATACAATACATCATACAATCCATCTTCTAAGTATTACTAAGTAAATTCCGCGTGCTTAATAATATTATACAAAATATCATTGACACAAGGTGTGTGTCCAGATCCATCATTATCCTAGTGGATTATGACAAAAAAAGGAAAGAAAGGCGACAAAGAAGCTGCGACCTAAAGCTTGAAGATCCATAGTGATATTGCATGTTTAAGGGGAACTTTGTTTATCTTTCATGACATACTAACTTCAGGGGAAGTTCGTGCTTATTGGTTTTGTCATTATCAACTACGGGAAGATTGTTAGGAATTATATTTGAGTTGATAAGACAAAACGTGTGAAAGATGAACGACTAAAGAAGACAAACAATGAATTCTTCCAAAGATGAAAAATGAAACACAAGGGACGTACTTGTTAAAGAAGAATGTATTGTTTAGTCCTTTGTAGTATTTTGTAGCCCTGATATCTCTATTATATAAAGGGATACAGGGAATTAGGTTTAAGTGTGCCAAGATGTGAACACCAAAGAGTGTATGTGTGTGTACAGATGTTAGGGGAAAACGCCTAGGGTATTGTTTAATCAACTAGAATATTGTTTAGTAGAGTGTTTAGTAGAGTAGAGATGATGGCGAAGAGCATTTAATAATAACAATGATGTTTCGTTATATCCGTTGTGCATTCTATTTATCGTTGTTATTGTTAATCCCTAGAGCTCATAAACGATCTTCACAATATAAGACTACGTCTATATATAAAATATATTTATAAGAATTTGTAATTATAATTCAATACTTGATTATAAACTATCATTACTAACTATCATCTGCAGCATATCTAAAATTTTTAGTTTCAATATTGAGATGTAGATTCTCTAAAAATTTTGTACCTCATACACACGTGTTTTTTCTCTATGAACAGAATGTTTAATGCTTTACCAGGAGTCCTTTTATTCAGCCGAATATTGCTCATGACATATCTTATTCCAAAGACAGTCAAAAACAAAATAGGCAATCGGTTTAGCAATTTAAGATCTCAAATTTCACATCATCTAATAATTTGAAGCACAACTTAGCAAGATATCATTTAAGAAGATAAAGAATTAAGCACCTTTAATTAGAAAAACCTAGCAATAGCCTAACTTCAATCTGACTTGATAGTCACACATATTTAATAATCCACCGGCCTTAACCACATATTGAATCAATTTTTTTTAAAGAAACTAATGAGGCTCAAATCTGCGATTTATGTTCCAGCTCAACACATGTGCCATGGCTGTAGCCAGACTTAAGGTCTGGTTACCCTGCGAGGACACATTTCTGTGCAAATCACATGCATAAAAGAGCTCACACGCAGAACCATCATTATCGCTGTTGGGTTTTTGGTTCTACTAACAAGAATTATTCAAAGTATGGAACCACTGCCAGTACAACAGATACCACGACTAGTAGGATTGGAATCACTGCTCAGGACAAACCACTGCTAGTAGAAGTTGCATATCACTACTATTGTTATAAACCACTGCTAGTATGTTAGGTCGGTTTAATTAATTTCATTTTTCTAGAATGTCTTGGGTAGAACGTTTTGTATTAGATAAATATAGAAAAGATATTTATCTGGTAGTTTACGTATTGTGTATTGTAAAGGACTCTCTTTCCTATAAAAAGAGGTCCTAGGTTAGAGTTAGATATACACATTTTTGTGATATCTAGAGTAGATACACTTCAAGGTTGTAAACCCTAAGACTATTCAGAGTATTCGTATATTAATAATATATTGAGGTGTTTTGTGATAATCATTGTTATTCTTCTTAAGGTTAAGCACTAGATTCCGCATAGTGTTTAAGATATTGTGTTAATAAAGTCAGCTTCTATATAAGATCGTTTGCTCAACTAGGATCAACAAGTGGTATCCGAGCTTGTGAACTAGAATCTTTGATCACGATGAAGTTGTGTTTGATTTAGATTTGTTCTAATTCAACAAATTCAAGATGAGTGACGAAACTCACATGGTTACTGCCTCTAAGGCGCCTATGCTGAAGCAGGGAAAGTATGAGGTATGGAAGATGAGGATGAGGCAATATATTAGCATGATTGACTACAACGTATGGGATGTCATTGAAAAGGGTGATACTTTACCAAAGATTGGTGCTGATGGTAAAGCACTCGTTATTGTGGCTCAAACTGATAAAGTACAAAGGAAGCTAGAAATCAAGGCTAATAGTATTCTCAATATGGGAATACCCAATGAGTATTCATTGGACTTTCAAGAGTATAAGACTGCCAAGGAGTTGATATATGCTATCGAACAAAGATTTGCTGGTAATGATGCTACCAGAAAATCAAAGAAGAACATGCTTAAGCATCAACTTGAAAACTTCTCTGCTCTCAGTAGAGAAAGTCTTGATGGAACTTACAACAGACTACAGAAGCTCATCAGTCACTTAAAATTAGTTGATTATAAAGTTCCTCAAGAAGACATCAATTTCAAGTTTGTTAGAAGCTTGGCACCTGAATGGGCAATGCACACAGTTTTTTGGAGAAACAAAGATGATTTTGAAAAGATGACCTTGGATAATCTCTACAACAATTTAAAGGTCTATGAGTTTGAGAAGAATCTAGCTATTTTATCCTCTTCCACTCAGAACATTGCATTTGTGTCAACCAACAACAGAAGTTCTCAGGAGACTACCACTACTACTTATGAAGTTTCCACTGCTAATACTAATGTTTCCACTACTAGCGATAACATTAGTGATGGTGATATTTGTGCTTTTCTAGCTGATCTCACAACAAGTGTTATAGTACTCAACTAGGATTTGGATCAAATTGATCCTGATGATCTTAAAGAAACTAATCTTTAGTGGCAGATGGCAATGCTCACCTTGCAAGCTAGGAGATATTTGAGGAGAACTGGTAGAAAGATCAAGTACAATGGTCAAGGAAAATCTGGGTTTGATAAGAGCAAGATGGAGTGCTACAACTGTAAAAATAAAGGTCACTTTGCAAGGGAGTGTAGGGCTCCAGAGAGGATTGGTGAAAATTACAACAAGGCAACTTAAGAACTAAAGCCTTCTTCAGCATTAGTGGCTTAAGATGGACTTGGTGACTATGACTAGAGTGACCAGATTGAAGAAGGACCCAATGCTGCTTTTCTTGCAATTGAAGCTTCCAAAGTGCACAACTTTGCTCTCATGGCATATGCTTCATCATCATCTGGTTCTGATTCTGAGGTATCCAATAGTTCAAATAGTTCTGTTTGTTCTTTTAAATCTTTTCATGATACTTTAGATGGTCTAAAAGCTATGATTGAGAGTCTTAGAAAAGAATTTGAAAGACTTGAATTGGATAACATAGGTTATAGAGTTGGACTTAAAAATGTTGAAGAAAAACTTGAGTTTAGTAAAAAGCGTGAGTTTGAATATGTTGATAAGATAAACATTCTAGGTGGTGAAGTTGACATTAGAGATAGAGAAATCAATGTACTTAAGCAGAAACTTGAAGAAGCTGAGAATGTAAAACAAGAAGCCCTAGATGATAAAGAGAAACATATAGTAAGGGTTGAGAAATTAACTTATGCTTCTGAGTTAGTGAATAAGTCAATTGATAGTCACTTAATGAAAAAGGGTTCTAGTTTAGGATACACTGAAGTAGCACCCCCCCCCCATAAAAAGTGCTTTCGTACCACCTGGAACTGAGTTGTCTTTCAGCAGTGAGTTTAGTTGTAACAAACTTATAAGTGAAAATAATGAGTCTAAGTCACCTAAGGTAGTTAATAAGAGGTCATCTGATGCACCAATCTTTGAAGATTAGGAGTCAGAAAGTGAGGATGATAAGTCTGAGTCAATACATTCTGAAAAGGAAAACATTAAAACAGTTGATGCAAAACAAGCTAAGTTTATGAAACCTATATTTGGAACACATATCTCTAGGAAAGTTGTTGAGCATAATGAGATTCCTAGAGAACAGATGAACATGTACAAACCTAGGGGAAATCAAAGAAACTTTAATGTCTTAATCTCAAATAAAATTGGAAGTGAGTTTAAGTTTGTTAAAAAGGCTTGTTATCAATGTGGTAGTTTTGAGCATTTGTAGAGAAATTGTTATCAATGTGGTAGTTTTGAGCATTTGTAGAGAATCGCTACTTGTAATGTGTTATGGCGTAATAATTGGGATGAGTTACGCCATAACTGATGGACAGGTCAGGTACTCATTTAAGTTACTGATGTAATCTTCTCCGATCCCTGCAAAAATGGTTAAAAACACAAAACTATACTAATAAAATGAAAAAGAAAAGATAGGCATGGGGTGCCTCCCACGAAGTGCTTGTTTTTGTTCGAGTCACGAGATTGACTCCACCCTTATTTACTACGTAAAAGGGTGTTCATCCCCTCACTTGAAATCAAGTGTGGATGAAAATAGCAATAAACACCCTGAGGGTGTGAATTTGCTAAGAGATGGGGAAATGATGAATTATGATCATACCTTAAAGGAGATGTCATTTCCCTCCATACCTTACCCATGTTCATTGACGGATTTAATGATTGGCTCGTTCCGTGTTGTTGTTGACTAACTGGCTTCAACACCATATTTGTTTCTTCAACTCCCACATGTACCATTGTGTCCATAGAACATGATGAAGGATCTTTAGAAAGCAGTTCCTCAAGCTCATTCATATTTTTAGTAGGGTTGTATTCGGCTTCTTCGTCAACCAAGGACATATCCAAAAATTCATCATCGAATTCCTTTAAAGGCTCGTCCAAAACTGGGTCGGTAGAAGGTGCTGCAAAACAATCATCGGAAGGTGTGTTATGTGATGTCAAGGGTTGCATTACCAGCTCTGGGGTCGGTTCATAATGCATGAGAGGTGTTAGAATTTTCATAAGCCTTTCAACATCCACAATCGAGATATCCCACAAGTCATATAAATTCCATTCATCACATTCCTCCTCGACTTCCTCTTCCTCCTTGGTAGTGTCGACATTGAAATTATCTGTATCCTGGTCACAAACACTAGCAAAAATATTAAAAATAGGAGAAATAGGAGAGTTAAGAAGGTCCTTACTTTCAAGGTTCACATCCCCGAATTGTTCATTAATAGACTCATCATGAGTCTCCTCTTGTTTCATGCGTTGAAGGTTTTCAGCTCCAATTTTGAACAAATCATCCAACGCTCTTGCAATCATCAACTCTCTATCTTCAGGTTCAGGAGCAGGAGTGTTATGTGAATAATCACTAAAATTGGATGTGAAACTGTGAGTGTGATTATTCCAGCTGTTCTTCTTCCGACATTGATTTGCTGTATATAATTCATATTCGTGAATGGTCATGTAATCCATGTCCAATTCATCATACTCTTGAGGAGATACATAACTGTCATAGATATATGGTTGAAAGAAATGCTCTAGAGGAGGCGATCTCGTAGAAGTTCTCCAAGATGGACGATTCCTTAAAACTTTTCTATCCTTTTCGCGCTCATACTCCCAGTATTCTTCCAATGTCATTTTATCAAAATCTGGCTCCATTTCCATGATTACTTGAAATCCACTCAACAAACAAAGAAAATAGTAGAATAGGAGAAAGAAAAACTTTAATCAAAATCCTAAAATAGCCCCCCCCGGCAGCGGCGCCAAAAACTTGATGCAGGATTTACTGACCAGGTTTTAATATTTATAATTACTTGTTATACCTAAGGTCTACCCTAATGCACTAACGGGAAGTGTACCCGGTCGTGTGTAGTGTAGTATTCGGTAAAATCGAGGTCGTCCCAAGAGCTATATGTGTGGATTTATACTAAGTGTAGGTGTCACAGATGATAGGGAATTAATTAATTAACTACTGCAAATAAAGGCAAAGGATGTGATCAATAGAGGAGAGTGGTGCTAACATAGTTATTCATCTTAACTAGTAATGTTTACGTCTAATTACTTCCAATTACTTCAGGTGGGGTCAAAGTCGAGAGGACCGCATTTGGTCAGTTCGACCTAACATATCAGCAAAGATGCCATCACTGGAGAAGTCAGGTGTCCCCTCATAAGTCCAGTTGTTCCTGGTCCCCTAAGCCGAGTCATTAAGTTCCGCTACATGCTAGACTTATAATAGTGAGTGCCCGGGTGCTAGCATCTTAGACACTCACCCCCTAATTCTTAAGTTCATCCAAACGGTAGGTGATCAGTTCGTCAAATTACACAAGTAGAAAGGGTTGTTAGTTGGTCACATCTTACCCTTCCCGTCTCAATCTACTCACTTAGGGTCAATTGGTCATATCTCCTAAGCAACTAGCCTCTACCGCCATTCAAAACTACCGAAACAAGGGTAGCTACCAATAAACTATGCATACATACACTTAGAAATAATTATACGGAAGTAATGTAAATGCAAACAAAACAATTAAGGAATCATAACTAGGCTAGCACCAAGAGGTGCTTAGCCGCTCATATAGTAAATTAATCCAACAATAATGAATAAAACATGAATTAAATTAAACATAATGTTTGATACAAATTACTTGATGAAAAGCTAATAATGATGATGATTGCAGGTGAATTCTTCCTTGGAAAATGTCTTTGGACTGCTGGAAATTGCCCTGGAGTGGTTCCCTAATCGACCCCTAAGAGAGGGGTGAAGAGAGATACTTAAAAATGCAGATTTAGGGCTGTATTTATAGGCCGTGACATGGTTACGGCGTAACTTTAAGTTTGAATTACGCCTTAACTAGTTAGGGCGTAACTATTTTTAGAGTTACTCCGCAACTATAGTTAGGGCGTAACTATTTTTATAGTTACTGTGTAACTATTAGTTAGGGCGGAACTAATTTTTAGAGTTACTCCCTAACCTCTTCAGCTTTTCAAAATAGCAATATTGCATCTTAGGACCTTGAGTTTCTTCATTCCATTAATGGAGACCAACATAAAAACTTCTTAATTGAGCACCAAACTTCGTATGTAGTAATATTATGGCGTAACTAAGTCATCGGGTTACACCGTAATTCTTCGTCCGCATATACTTATCCATTCTTTAATTTCCTTTACGGCGTAACTAAATTCATGTTACACCGTATCCTTCAAAATAATAATTACAACGTAACCAAAAGAATTGGTTATGCCGTCTCCTTCAAAGCATCGAACTTACGCCATAACATTAGTAACGAGTTACGGCGTAATCTTCACACAAAATACTCAGGCCTTCGTACTGCCGGTTAGGGAGTAATCAAAAGTACCACTTACGCCGTAACTTGTCTTCAAAATATAAATCTTGGCCTTCTCTCACATCTTTTCCGCTCCAACGCCTCATTTATCCTGAAATGCAATTATGAATGAATATGAATGAATTAAGTATCATATTAATACAAATGAGGCCATAAATACGGGAATTTGATATATAAAATATCAAGCTAATTTGATGTTATCAGTTTGTCACATATTACTATTTCCCATGTCTGTTGATTGGAGTTGCATAACCTAGCCTCTTTCTGATTGGTGGTCAATTAACATGAATTAGTGATTTATCTTTGGACGATGGAGCAGGCATTGCATTCATTGGTGCATGGGGTTTGATCAGTTTGACCTTCTTTCATATGCATTTGACATATTGTAGGCTTGTTTCGCATGTGACGGTGGAGGATCATGGCTCGGTGATGATTACTTAATTGTTTGTTCAACATAATAAGCTGGTAACGTGGGTCATAATTTGGATAAGCAATTGGGGTTTTTGTCTTGATTTGTTTCAAGGTTCTGTAGAGCAAGGTTATTGTTTAACGGTTATTTATGATTCATTAACATGATATGGCACATGAAAGTTTGATTATAATATTGTGTGAATTTATTATTTGTGAGAAGAAAAAGGCGTAGGGTACATGTACAAAATGGTTATTGATAGCATACACTGATTAGTACTGCTGAGAATTTTGTTTGTACTGCTAGGCTTGTCCGAGAAAACTTCTTTGTATTGTTAGTTTTTGACGATATCGGACAACACTTATTTGGTATCTCGGACAGTAGAGAGTTTTATAACTCGGATATGAGGTACAAAGAAAAAGTCAAACATGGACTTGGTTTTCGACTTAATTATTTGATGACACACATTGTTTATTTGTTCTTAAACAGGTTTCTAATGGCTCGTTCTTATTTACATAATTGATTACGAAGAAAGGTTTTTATCACCTATTTGATGATGAAGTGAAACTACTTGGATGCGTGGTTTATCATACCTTTTAGCAGGAGGTAACTTGTTCATGCATTCATGTTGTGACAAAGAATTGACAAAGTCTAGCAAGATGATTTTGCTATCACTTGAAGGAGTTATGTTATTATGCTCAATGTCTTATTAAAGATGAGGACTATTTTCAAGAGATTGCGGTCTCTCTATACATCATATTTGAGTATATGTTCATAGTCACGTGGTTAGTACAAGACATAAGACGCAAGTTTTGGTTGTTCTACTTTAGCATCAAGTTGGTAATACTTAGTTTTCTTCATTAGTGATCATCACATGGAGCATACAGATTTGAAGAATCAATAAGATGATTAACATATGGGTTTCAGGGGAAGCTTATTAACCATCTACATGCATCATTCAAGGGGAAAATTTTTACTCTCGTAAATCATTATTATTACTTTTGGTTTAAGTATCTAGTGTCTTAAGTTCATTTTTAGTTACAGAAAACTTCATGGTGGGTAATTTGAGACACTGGATGGCTGGATTGGAAGTATGGTATTAATTTGTGATGGTAAGGATCAAAGTTTCGTAATTCTCCTAGTGGATTATGACCAAAAAAAGGGGAAGAAAGGCGACAAAGAAGCTGTGACTTGAAGCTTGAAGATCCTTAGTGATATTGCATGTTTAAGGGGAAGTTTGTTTATCTTTCATGACATATTAACTTCAGGGGAAGTTCATGCTTATTGGTTTTGTCATTTTCAACTACGGGAAGATTGTTAGGAATTATATTTGAGTTGATAAGACAAAACGTGTGAAAGATGAAGGACTAAAGAAGACAAACGAAGAATTCTTCAAAAGATGAAAAATGAAACACAAGGGAAGTACTTGTTAAAGAAGAATTTATTGTTTAGTCTTTTGTAGTATTTTGTTGCCCTAGTATCTCTATTATATAAAGAGATACAGGGAATTAGGTTTAAGTGTGCCAAGATGTGAACACCAAAGAGTGTGTATGTGTGTGTACATGCGTTAGGGGAAACACGCCTAGGGTATTATTTAGTCAACTAGAATAGTGTTTAGTAGAGTGTTTAGTAGAGTAGAGATGATGGCGAAGAACCTTTAATAATAACAATGATGTTTCGTTATATCCGTTGTGCATTCTATTTATCGTTGTTATTTTTAATCCCTAAAGCTCATAAACGATTTTCACAATATAAGACTACGTCTATATATAAAATATATTTATAAGAATTTGTAATTGTAATTAAATACTTGATTGTAACCTATCATCACTAACTATCATCTGCAGCATATCTAAAATTTTCAGTTTCAATATTGAGATGCAGATTCTCTAAAAATTTTGTACCTCATACACACGTGTTTTTTCTCTAGGAACAAAATGTTTAATGCTTTACCAGGAGTCCTTTTATTCAGCCGAATATTGCTCATGACATATCTTATTCCAAAGACAGTTAAAAATAAAATAGGCAATCGGTTTAGCAATTTAAGATCTCAAATTTCACATCATCTAATAATTTGAAGCAGAACTTAGCAAGAGATCGTTTAAGAAGATAAAGAATTACACACCTTTAATTAGAAAAACCTAGCAATAGCCTAACTTCAATCTGACTTGATAGTCACACATATTTAATAATCCACCGGCCTTAACCACAGATTGAATCGATTTTTTTAAAGGAACTAATGAGGCTCAAATCTGCAATTTATGTTCCAGCTCAACACATGTGCCAGGGCTGCAGCCAGACTTAAGGTATGGTTACCCTGCGAGGACACATTTCTGTGCAAAGCACATGCATAGAAGAGCTCACACACAGAAACATCATTATTGCTGTTGGGTTTTTGGTTCTGCTAACAAGAATTATTCTAAGTATGGAACCACTGCCAGTACAAAAGATACCACGACTAGAAGGATTGGAATCACTGCTCAGGACAAACCACTGCTAGTAGAAGTTACATATCACTGCTATTGTTATAAACCACTGCTAGTATGTTAGGTCAGTTTAATTGATTGCATTTTTCTAGAATATCTTGGGTAGAATGTTTTGTATTAGATAAATATGGAAAAGATATTTATCTCGTAGTTTACGTTTTGTATATTGTAAAGGACTCCTTAGCCTATAAAAGGGGGTCCTAGGTTAGAGTTAGATATACACATTTTTGTGATATCTAGAGTCGATACACTTCAAGGTTGTAAACCCTAAAACTATTCAGAGTATTCGTATATTAATAATATATTGAGGTGTTTTGTGATAATCATTGTTATTCTTTTTAAGGTTAAGCACTAGATTCCGCATAGTATTTAACATATTGTGTTAATAAAGTCAGCTTCTATATTAGATCGTTTGCTCAACTGGGATCAACAAGTGGTATCAGAGCTTGTGATCTAGAATTTGTGATCAAGAAGAAGTTGTGTTTGATTCAGATTTGTTCTAATTCAACAAATTCAAGATGAGTGACAAAACTCACATGGTTACTGCCTCTAATGTGCCCATGCGGAAGCAGGGAGAGTATTAGGTATGGAAGATGAGGATGAGGCAATACATTAGCATGATTGACTACAACATATGGGATGTCATTGAAAAGGGTGATACTTTACCAAAGATTGGTGCTGATGGTAAAGCACTCGCTATTGTGGCTGAAACTGATAAAGCTCAAAGGAAGCTAGAAATCAAGGCTCATAGAATTCTCAGTATGGGAATACCCAATTAGTATTCATTGGACTTTCAAGAGTATGAGACTGCCAAGGAGTTGATAGATGTTATCAAACAAAGTTTTGTTGGTAATGACGCTACCAGAAAATCAAGGAAGAACATGCTTAAGAATTAACTTGAAAACTTCTCTGCTCTCAGTAGAGAAAGTCTTGATGGAACTTACAACAGCCTACAGAAGCTCATCAGTAACTTAAAAATAGTTGATTATAAAGTTCCTCAAGAAGACATCAACCTCAAGTTTATTAGAAGCTTGGCACCTTAATGGGCAATGCACACAGTTGTTTGGAGAAACAAAGATGATTTTGAAAAGATGACCTTGGATAATCTCTACAACAATTTAAAGGTCTATGAGTCTGAGAAGAATCTAGCTAGTTCATCCTCTTTCACTCATAACATTGCACTTGTGTCAACCAACAACAGAAGTTCTCAGGAGACTACCACTGCTACTTATGAAGTTTCCACTACTAATACTAATGTTTCCACTGCTAGCGATAACATTAGTAATGGTGCTATTTGTACTTTTCTAGCTGATCTCACAACAAGTGTTACAGTACTCAACCAGGATTTGGATCAAATTGATCCTGATGATCTTGAAGAAACTAATCTTCAGTGGCAGCTTGCAATGCTCACATTTCAAGCTAGGAGATATTTGAGGAGAACTGGTAGAAAGATCAAGTACAATGGTCAAAGAAAAGTTGGGTTTGATAAGAGCAAGATGGAGTGCTACAACTGTAAAAATAGGTCACTTTGCAAGGGAGTGTAGGGCTCCAGAGAGGATTGGTGAAAATTACAACAAGGCAACTTAAGAACCAATGCCTTCTTCAGCATTAGTGGCTCAAGATGGACTTGGTGACTATGACTGGAGTGACCAGATTGAAGAAGGACCCAATGCTGATTTTCTTGCAAGTGAAGATTCCAAAGTGCACAACTTTGCTCTCATGGCATATGCTTCATCATCATCTGGTTCTGATTCTGAGGTATCCAATAGTTCAAATAGTTCTGTTTGTTCTTTTAAATATTGTCATGATACTTTAGATTGTCTAAAAGCTATGATTGAGAGTCTTAGAAAATAATTTGAAAGACTTGAATTGGATAACTTAGGTTATAGAGTTGGACTTAAAAATGTTGAAGAAAAACTTGAGTTTAGTAAAAAGTGTGAGTTTGAATATGTTGATAAGATAAACATTATAGGTGGTGAAGTTGACATTAGAGATAGAGAAATCAATGTACTTAAGCAGAAACTTGAAGAAGCTGAGAATGTAAAACAAGAAGCCCTAGATGATAAAGAGAAGCATATAGTTAGGGTTGAGAAATTAACTTATGCTTCTGAGTTAGTGAATAAGTCAATTGATAGTCACTTAATGAAAAAGGGTTATCGCTTAGGATACACTGAAGTAACGCCCCCCATGAAAAGTGCTTTTGCACCACCTGGAACTGAGTTGTCTTTCAGCAGTGAGTTTAGTTGTAACAAACCTGTAGGTGAGAATAATGATTCTAAGTCACCTAAGGTAGTTATGCACCAATCATTGAAGATTGGGAGTCAGAAAGTGAGGATGATAAGTCTGAGTCAACACAATCTGAGAAGGAAAACATTAAAACAGTTGATTCAAAACAAGTTAAGTTTGCGAAACCTAGATTTGGAAGACATAACTCTTGGAAAGTTGTTGTAAATAATGAGATTCCTAGAGAACAGATGAACAGGTACAAACCTAGGGGAAATCAAAGAAACTTTAATGGCTTAATCTCAAATAAAATTGGAAGTGAGTTTAAGTTTATTAAAAAGGATTGTTATCAATGTGGTAGTTTTGAGCATTTGTAGAGAAATTGTAATAACTACCAACCACCTGTTTGGAACAAATGGAAAAGTATCAACCATCAAAAAATTTCAAAACAAACTCATCATCATCCTAACAAAAACATGGTTCTAAGAGCAGTGTTAATGAGAAATGGCACAACTAAATCTATCATCACTGCTGCACCAAAAGGATTTCCAACTGCTAGATCAAAAACTGATTTCATTGCTAAGCAAAATGTTTTCACTGCTAAGTAAAATATTACCACTGCTAAGGCAAAAGTAGATACTCCTGTTGTGCCTAAGGTGATAACTGATATAGTGGTTGGAAGTCATTTTTATGCTATAAAGCCCTCAGCTTGCTGGCAATGGAAACCAAAGACAAAAGTCTTAGATTATGTCTGCAGTGCATCAATGGACTTAAAGAAATTTGACTATGTTGATGCACAAGGCAGACCCAAGTCAGTATTGGCTTGGGACCCAAAAAGAAACTAATTTCTTTATTTTCATGTGCAGGGCAATCTACAGAAAGATCTAAAGGAAAAAGGTATATTTGACAGTGGTTGCTCAGGGCACATGACATGGGATGAGAGAAACCTTGAGGATTTTGAAGCTTTTGATGGAGGGTACGTGGCTTTTGGAAATGATCCAAAGGGAGGAAAAATTGTTGGTAGAGGAATAGTAAAGACAGGAAAGTTGGACTTTGAGAAGGTATATTTGGTATAGGGACTCAAATACAATTTGTTCAGTGTTTCCCAAATGTGTGATAAAAAGAATTGGGTTCTTTTTGGGGAAACTGAATGTGTGGTTTTATCACCTGATTCTAAGATGCCTGATGATAAGTATGTGCAGCTTACGGTTCCTAGGAAAGAAAACATATATTGCTTTAACATGAAAGATGTAATTCCTAATAGATCCTTAACTTGTTTGTTTGCAAAGGCATCAGTTGATGAGTCAAAACTTTGGCAAAGAAGGCTAGGTCACTGAAACTTCAAAACAATCAATAATTTGGTGAAGGGAAACTTAGTTAAAGGTTTACCTTCAAAAGTTTTTGAAGGTAAAGAACTTTGTGTGGCTTGTCAAAAAGGCAAACAACATAGAGCCTCTTGTTAGACAAAAGCCTGTGAACACCATATCTCAACCACTGTTTATATTGCATATGGACTTATTTGGCCCTACATTTGTGAAGAGTTTGGATCATAAGCAGTATTGCCTAGTTATCATAGATGATTATAGCAGATTTTATTGAGTTTACTTTTTAGCATCTAAGAGTGAAACTAGTAAGATACTTAAGAATTTCAAAACTAAGATAGAAAATCTAGTAAATCATAAGGTAAAAGTAATCAGATGTGATAATGGAACTGAGTTTAAGAATGATGTTATGAATCAGTTTTGTCTGGTAAAGGGTATAGAAAGACAGTTTAGTGTTGCTAGGACTCCTCAGCAAAATGGTGTAGCTGAGAGGAAAAATAGAACACTAATTGATGCTGCTAGAACAATGTTGTATGAATCTAAGTTACCAACTACCTTTTAGGCTAAAGCTGTTGGCACATGATGGATCTAAACACACACCTTGTGTTAGTGATATTTAGAGTTATATTAATAAGCACGCGAAATATACTTAGTAATATTTAGAAGACATATTATATGATGTAATGTAAGTAAGAACAATAAACACAAAGCTCCAATATTATTAAGAAATAATACGAGTGACCTTGCTTATCACTAGGGTTACACCTTGAAGCTAATATGAATGATACGTACTCTAAGCAATGACCTAGGATCTCCTTTTATAGCACAAGGAGTCCTTTACAAGATAAGTATAAACCTAACAATATAGAATATACATAAGATCTTTTCTATACTTATCAATACACGGATACTTATCAATTATCCTAACAGCAGTGGTAATATTTGTACTGGCAGTGGTAATGAGTTTCCACTGCTAGTGTAATCTTTACCAATGTTAACCACAAGCATATCAGTGGTAACTGTTATCTTTATTCCCAACAATCCTCCCCTAAACTTATGATTTCTCTGCAAATCAATAAGTTTCTTCAATCTTCATTATCTACAAGGATTTGGGAAATTCTTTCAAACACTTCATCTTCTTCTCAATGCTTGAATAGCTCTTGAACATTGATCTTGAAGCCTGAGTAACAATGCTCTGACCTTCTCACTATCTTCATGAACTCTTATAGTAGTACACAACATCACAGTGAGAGTTCCAGCTCTGAGTGGATATTCTTTCTCAGCAAGCATAAATGCATCTACTCCATTTGCTGTAGAAACATGATGAACTTTACATGAATCATAATAAAACCATTTAGTACCAGGACATGAACATGAGAATTTCCAGAAATCATCATTAACATCTGGTACATAGAGCCTTCTAAGATTAACCCATAACTGCATCTCTTTCATATCTTTGAGATCTTCAGCATCAAACCTTTCTTGAACTAACTTCCATAATGTGTCAAGATCATCTCTGTCACAAGCTTTGATGAGATCTTCAAATTGAATGAATGATGAAGTTTCACCACCTAGCCTTGTAATCTTCCATGTTGGAACAAAGTTGCTAGCAGTAAACACTTCCCAGTCAATGATAGGATGTCTGACTTGCAGTGGTTCAGGATAAAATTCTTCTTCTTCTATCATAATCATTTCAGTCAGTTGTTCTTCAGTGAATTTCTCAGTTGGAACTTCTTGTTCTTCAGCAAACTTTGTCTTCTTAAATGTCTGAGATTCACTATCTTTGGCCTTTCTCTTCAAATTAGGATACCTTCTTGCTTCTTCTTTAGAGTCCATTGGAATAAAATCTTTATCTTGTCTTTGAACTCTGTAGTAGATACTTTCAACTTTATTATCAGGAATTCCTTTGAATTGATGTTTTTTCCAGCCACCAACCTTGCAACAATAATCTTTCATCATTGAAATCAACTGTGCCTTTGTTGGTTGTCTTGGTTTCTTTTGGCCCTTCTTGACTGAAACAATAGCATCTTGAAGTGCTTGATTATTCTTCATCTGAATAAAGTCCTTTAACTGTGCTATTCTTTGATCTTTAGTTAAACACTTATCAGCCACTAGGTCAATTGCTTTCTTCTTGATCACTGGATCATTTGCAATCAAGAAATCAATTTCTTCTTCAATAGGTACATAGCTGAACTCTGGAGTCTTCTCTCTGAATCTTGTAGGTGGAATAGTGGAAAGTGGATCTTCCATTCTATCCAGCCTTTTAGCCTCCATAAAGCTTGCAATCTCCAATTCTTCAAGCTTTTTCTTTTAAGCAACTTCAACTTCATAAATCTTTCTTGCAACTTCAGCATCATGAGCAATCTGAACTTGTTCTTTCCTTGAAACCTTTCTTCTTGTTTGCTCCTTGCTTTGCATAACAGCTTTACCTTTGTCTTTCTTCAGTTTATCAATTTCTTCACTTGCAGTGGCAACATCATGTCCAGCAGTGGGAATATTTGGCTCTACAGTGGAAATTAGATCAGTGGTAAAATCAACAGTTGCAGTACTAAAAATATCTTGCTCTAGTTGCGCTTCTTGAGTACCAGCTTCCTCTGCACCTTTACTAGAAACACCTTCATCTTCAAAATCAATTCTCCTCCCCTGAGTTTCAGCATCTGTTTTCCTCTCCTGTTTGGGAGAATTTCCTAAATCTTTATTAAAATCAGCTGAATCACCATCATCAGGTAAGGATGGAGATGATATCACTATCTTTGCAGTTTTCCTCTTCTTTTTCAACTCCTGCAACTCTTCTTTCAAGGTATGAATCTCCTCTTTTAAGTGTGTAATGTCCTTGGCATGCTGCTTCTTTACTTATGCCAGGTCTTGTTGTAGAGATTCAACCTGCTTGGCTAATTTGGTACACATATCCATCAATTCCATTTGTTGCCCACTGCCCTCAACACTACCAACTGTGTGACCTGTTGGGAGAGGTGAATCATGGGGCAATGGCTCAGATTCCTCCCTAGTTGGACTAGGTTGAAGTCTAGAACCACCACTGCTTGTTCCTAAACCAAAAGGATCAGGGACATGTTGTGTTGTAATGAGAGGATTTGGCTGTTTGTGCCTCCTCTCATAGGTGTGAGAAACTAGTGGTGTATAATCAATGTTTGGAGCACTGATTATGGGTGAGTTTTGTACCTGTGAAATCTTTGCAAGCATTTGAGGAAAAAGAGGTGTAATAATCCTATTGCCATCTTTGTTCATGTTTTGAAAAACTTTAGGCTTAAGGCAACGGATTTTATAAACTCTTGTGTGGGGTTGCAGTTGAAATTCATTTAATACTGCTTGCACAAACCTTGGATACATCAAAAATTTTGTTGAACTCTTTACATTGCCTTGCATACTTTGAAAAATATAATTTGACCAATTAAAAGTCCTATCAGTGGCTAGACAAACCAAAGGGTAAGCCATGGTTGAACTAAACTGTTCATAAGAAGTTTTCTTAGGACTTGGGCAATGCAAAAGAGTATGTATAAAAAATCTCCAATGAGGATAAAAACCACTCTTTTTGAAAGTAGCCTTTTTGTCAGTGGTATCATACCCCATGGATGAAAGATGTGTATGAATTTCGGGCATTGGTAATGTGATGATACCATTGAGATCATCTAATTGGAGAATTCTCCTCAAGGATGCCTCAGTAACATCAATAGTTACCCCGTCCACAGTGGCTTTAAGAGCATCCACTGTTTCATGTGTATCTCTATTTTCAATGGTTATGGACTGAGCAGAAGTCCAAAACTATTTGATTTGAGAGATATAGATTGTGGGATTAAGAAGTAAAGCATACCTTATATGGGTAGTATTAAGAAAGTCCACAATCTGATGAAAAACAGGGCCACTCTTCTCATTAGACTTGTTCAAGTAGGCCACTTGGTTGTGCTCATCTGCAAAAGTGATAGGTTCCATAGAATCTTTTGATAAAAAATATATTGTGTCAGTATGAATTGAATAAATAACTCGCCAATTGAGAGATAAAGATATATAGTGGTAGGGTTTAAGATTTTTGCGCAAGAAAGACTATCTTTGGAAAATATTTATCTTTAGAGGATAAATAGCAATTAGGAAAGTAGATAATCTTCCAAAAAAATTTACCCTATATATATGGAAATCAATGTTTTCTTTCAACGGCTAGTAAAAAATTAGTTACTGACACAATCAGTTGTAACGGCTCAACAGTAGTAAAAATAACACTGTCAGTGGAAACTGTGAACTAGCAGTGGTAATTTTTCACAAGGATTTTCAAAGAGCAGTGGTAAAGAAAAACATATGAAAAATGGACTGCTCTTTATCATAGTTTTTAGCAAACTACCAGCTATCAATGGATTTGATATGTCTTTACCATCAGCCGTTTGCTATGTACTAGCCAACTCTTAATCACAAAGAATATGGTGAGTTGATAACCATATAGTTTTTGGTAAACTATCAACCATAAATGAATTTGTTAAGTCTTTACCAGTAGCCGTTTGCTCTGGACTAGTTGATTCTTATGTGGGTTAGACATGGTGAATCAATAACCATTTGTTGTGTTTCTCAGTTACACAACTTTTATGATCAACTCCCAGCTTTGCTGCATAAAAGTTATTGAACAAGCAAAAACACAAGCACAAAAACATATACAAACTTATACAACAATGTTAGTACCCAGAAACTTCCACTCAACACCAAAAGACCATTATACACAAAAAATTTATTGATTTAGCATTCCAATACTTGTTACCAAGTACTGAAATCTACCCACATCATGTCCTTTTGTTAATAAATCAACATAGTTGTCATCAGTATGGATTTTGACAACTTGAATTAGTCCTTTTTCATAACAATCTCTTATGAAATGGTGTCTAATTTCAATATGTTTAGTCTTTGTGTGTTGAACTGGATTCTTAATAATGCAAATGGTACTGCTATTGTCAATATGGATGATGGTATTCATGAAATTGTACCTATAGTCCAAAAGTTAATTCTGAAGCCATAGAACTTGAGCAAAGCAACTTGAAGCAGCCACATATTCTTCCTCAGTTGATGAATTAGCCACCATTGTTTGTTTCTTGCACTGCCATGACACTAATCTGTTGCCAAGAAATTGGCATCCACCTGTTGTAGATTTTCTATCCAAACTAGCTCTAGCATAGTCACTATCTGAGTAAGTAACCAAATCTAGAGGAGATTCTCTAGGGTACCATAATCCCAGAGTGGGAAATGCTTTAAGATATCTGAAAATCTTCTTCACAGTAGTCAAGTGAGAGAACCTGGGAGTGACCTGAAACCTTGCACAAGCACACACTACAAACATAATGTCTGGTCTAGATGATGTAAGATACATCAAAGAACCAATCATAGACCTGTACATGTGCACATCAACTGCTTCACCACTATTTTCCTTCAAAAGTTGATGTGTAATCTTGTCTGCAGGGGTGCTAGATGACTTTGCATCAGAAAACTTGAACTTCCTTAGTATCTCACCCACATATTTATCTTGATTGATGAAAATACCATCTGGCCTTTGTTGTACTTGAAGTCCCAAAAAGAATGCGAGTTCACCCATAGAACTCATCTTGAATTCTTCCTTCATTAGCTTCTCAAATTCTTTGCACATCTCTGTCTTTGTAGATCCAAAAATGATATCATCAACATATACTTGAACCAGCAAGATATCATTCTTGTCTTTCTTGATGAACAAAGTCTGATCTACTCTGCCTCTATGAAACCCATTATCAAGAAGATAAGTAGTTAAGGTTTCATACCATTTCCTTGGTGCCTGATGCAAGTCATACAAAGCTTTAACCACCCTGTACACTTTATTAGGATAATCAGGGTCTTCAAAGCCTGGAGGTTGTGAAACATATACCTCCTCATCAATCTGCCCATATAGAAAAGCACTCTTTACATCCATTTGATAAAATTTAAAGCCCATAAAGGATGCATAGGCTAAGAACAGCCTGATTGCTTCAATTCGTGCAACTGGGGCAAACACTTCTTCATAGTCAATACCCTCCTCCTGAGTGTATCCTTGAGCCATAAGCCTAGCTTTGTTCCTGATGACAATTCCTCTTTCATCCTTCTTGTTTCTGAACACCCATTTAGTACCTATTACCTTCTTGCCAGAAGTCAAATCACAAAGCACCCAAACCTTTTGAAGCTTGAATTGGAGCAACTCTTCTTGCATTGCTTCTACCCAACTTTCATCTTCAAGTGCCTTGTATAAATTCTTTGGCACCATTTGTGATAGAAAACACATAAAATGACATTCATTCTTGCCTTCATGAGTCTTAGATTCATATAGTTCACTAATAAATCCATGAATATCAGGCAGCTTTGTTTGTCTTCTAGTCTTCACAGGTGAATGGACATCCCCAATCACATTCTCAAGAGGATGTGATTTATGAATTGAAGTGTGGGGAGTCTGAGGAACTGCAATCTCATTTGGCATATTTGAGATTTCAACATCATTGGCTTGAGCTTCCTCTATAACTGGAGTTATAACTTCCACTTCTGGTGTTGCAGTGGAAACATTTGGCCTAACAGTGGAATCTGAATTTCCACTGCTTTCAGAATTTTTAGCATTCAAGTTGCTACTTACTTCCTTTCCAAAATCATTAAAAGGTTGAGCATCTCCAGTCTTTGGTATATCATCATTATCTGCATAGTCCCAAAGTGGCAGACTGAATTCATCTTGATCATTTGCTTGATCCTTGCTAGGTTCATCATCATCAAGAAACTCTTCTGAACCTGCAAAATCAAAAGAAGATATACCTGTAGAGATAGGCACATAATTCATAGTATTGGTTAGAGTATCAAGATCAAACAGCCTTTCTGGACCAGTTCCTTTGAGATTTACTTTGTTTTCCAGGAACTCAACATGCAGATTCTCTTCAATCTTTTGGGTTCTTAAGTTAAATACTCTAAAAGCTTTACTGACCATGGAATACCCAACAAAATACCCTTCATCAGATTTCTCTTCAAACTTGGCCAGATAATCTATGGTATTGAGAATAGATACATGACATCCAAATGGTCTCATGAAGTCAAGGATAGGTGGTCTACCCCTAAATAACTCATAAGGTGTCTTGTTCTTTGTTTTTACCACTAAAACCCTGTTTTGCACATAACATGCAGTGTTAACTGCTTCAGCCCAAAAAAGTGATTGGCAATTTTGAATCTGCCAACATGGTTCTAGCAGCCTCTATAAGTGTCCTGTTCCTCCTCTCAGCAACACCATTTTGTTGAGGAGTTCTAGCAACACTAAATTCTCTTTGAATACCTTTATCTCTGCAAAAATCATCCATAACTCTATTCTTAAATTCTGCCCCATTGTCACACCTAATGATTTTAACTTTCATATCATATTGGTTTTCAACTTCTGTGATAAAGATCTTAAGGATGCCAGTTGTTTCATCCTTGGTTCTAAGAAAGAAAACCCATGTAAACCTGCTAAAATCATCAGTCACTACAAGACAATATTTTTTTAGATTCAAGCTGCTCACAGATGTAGGACCAAATAAGTCCATATGTAACATTTGAAGTGGGTGAGCAATAGAGTTAACCAGCTTTGACCTGCAAGAAGCTCTGTGTTGTTTGCCTTTAAGACAAGCCACATAGGTTTGATGATTTTCAAATCTTTTCTGGGGTAATCCTCTCACCAAACCATCTTTGACAATTTTATTAATGGTTTGGAAGTTAACATGACCAAGTCTTCTATGCCATAACATGGATTCATCCACTGTGGCCTTTGCAAGCAAGCAAGCATAATCATCTTTAGCAACAATGTTGTTCATATCAAAGCTATATAAGTTGCCTTTTCTAGGAATCTTAAGAAGAATTTGACTTTCATCAGGCATCTTAAAATCCTTAGAGAGAACAAAGCACATATCTTTGGTAAAAAGAACATTGTTCTTCTTGTCACACATTTGTGACACACTAAAAAGATTATACTTAAGCTCTTTTACATAGTACACAGGTTCAAAGTCCAAGTTACCAGTTTTGATTACTCCTTTACCAGCAACTTTTCCATTAACTCCACCTCCAAAGCTGACATATTGTCCATCATAATGTTCAAAATCTAAGAGATAGGACTTGTTGCCAGTCATGTACCTTGAACATCCACTATCTGTGTAGCCTTGATCTGATCTTTTTGTCCTTGGATGTTCCTGCACATAAAAGTAAAGAGTTAGTTTCTTTTGGGGACCCAAGCCATGATTGACTTGGATCTGCCTCGTGTATCAATATATTTAAATCTATCAAAGGTCATTTATACACCATTGGGATTGGTTGATGAGGCAATTCCTTTAGGTTTCCATTCCCAACGTGTTGAGGCCTTCACAGCATTGCCCATGTCACCCTTTTCTTGTTTACAACCCTTGCAGTGGGAACTTTTGAATGAGCAGTGGAAAATGCTGGTTTGGTTTTAGGCACCCACTATTGGTTATAATGAACCTTTTTTTTTAAAAGTTCTTTTCCCTGTTCGTGCATATTTTTCAAAAGTTGTTTTGGATTTTGCACTTGTAACAGGTGATTTAGGGTGAGCAGTGTTAACAGTTTTAGCAGTGGCAAAAGTTTTAAGACCATTTCTTAGTTGAACTGCTCTTGGGATCATTTTGATGTGTGGATTAGGGTGTAAATTGTTTTGAAACCTATTAGACTCCACCCTTTTATTCCCATGGACTTCCCTTTCCCAACATAATAGTCACAATAAGCATGTAAATGTTCAAAACTACCACAGATATAGCATGCTTTATTGTACATCACAAAATCATTACCTAGTTGTTGAGATTTCACATGATTCTAACTCCTCTGGTTACCCCTAGGAGCTGATGACTTGTTCCTATACATCTCAGCATACCTTACAGTTGATCTAGGTTTATAAGCTTGTTTCCTAGGTTCCTCTGTAATAGTATTAACAACTTTTGGGATAGAAGCCTCTACATTCTTTTTAACATTCTCATCAACGACTAATGAGTCACTAGCACTTTCAAAAACATCATTATCATGCTTAACCTCTTCCTCACATTTTACAGTTTTGGGAGGACCATATTCACGAATAGGTTCCTGAAAGTCTTCTAGACTTGTATGAGCTAAATCTATACCTGGAGGTGATGGAACACCTCTTAGTGGTGGAGGCACTGTATTATAACCCATACCAGACTTAACTTTACTATTTATTTAAGCATTCCAAATTTTAGCAATTGACTTAGACTGATAATAACAGGTGTCTACAGTTAAATTGACATTTTCATTTATCTTTTTAAGTTTTTCAAGCTCTTGTTTGAAAGCCTCATTCACAGCTGTCGTATGATCTACCTCTCTTCTAAGAAGAATCATATCATCATTATATTTTGACTCATTTTCTCTATAGTGCTCTAGTTGTTTTTCTAATACAGCTATACCTCTCCTAAGGTTTGACACAGCATAATTAGCAGCAAACAACTCTGTTCTTTAACTTTCATAAGATTCATTTAAGCCTTTCAACTTCTCTAGCAGCCCTACATGTTTTAGAACAACTTTCAAATTTTTGTACCTCAGAGTCAGAGAAATCCATGAGAGCAAATTCAGTAGACACAAGAGCAGCATCTGAAGGTTCTTCCTCTTGTTCATCAGCCATGAAACTCCAATCATAGCTCACACCATCAATTGCCAACATTGCCTTTGGTTCTTCCACAATTGGTTCTTTCTTTTGCTTGTACCAAGTACACCTGTTGTCCTTCATCTTTGGTCTTCTGCATTCCCGAGCAAAATGGCCCAACTTGTGACAATTGAAACACTCTACTTTCTTTTTGTCAAAGCCTGTAGTTTCACCACCATTGATGTGAATTGGCTCGCCAGTCTTCTTGTAGAATTTCCTAGCCCTCATGCTAAGAAGAGCTATTTGCCATTTAATATCCATCTCCTCCAAGTCATCTTCATCAATTTTCTCTATGTCTTCATGAGTTAATATAGAGCTATTAACTTGAGTGGAGATAAAAGCATAAAAGGTAGGATCTCCAATACCAGCAATCTTCTTCTTTGAACCTGCAGTGGTAACACTAACATTACCAGTGGAAACTGTAGAACCAGCAGTGGCAATATCATCATCACAATCATCTTCAGAATCATCACTATCAACAGAGGTTGACATCAAAGCCAAGCTGCTTGAGCTTGTACCAAGTTTTCCAGCCTTCTTCAAACTTTGTTCAATGAGTTTGAAGTTGTTGTAAAGATCATTGAGCTTCATAGTTTCAATATCTGGTTTATTTTCCTAGACTCTAACATTAGTATGAAACTCTAAAGGAAAACTTCTTAGAAACTTCAAATTGAGGTCTTCCTTTTCTACCTCAATGCCAAACACCGTCAGTTGTGTAACAATCTGATAACGCTTAAATTGTACATGTTTTTAGTAGAGTTATCCGTGCTTTTATGTATGTTATTTCGCTATAATCATATGCTTTTGATGCTTAATCATATAAAAGTGCGATTGCTAGTTCATTTGTAGCCAAGTATATGAAAGTGGAGAAAAAGACGGAAAAAGAAGTAAAATACGAAGATTTCTCCATATACGAAGAATTCCCGACAAAAGCAAGACTTGTAGAGTATACTCGAGAAGATAAAGTCATCAAGTTAGTGGTCCAAAGACTCAAGAAAGAAGTTCAAGAAGGGAAACGAGAAAGAAATGAAGAAAAGAAGCTTAAACGAAGACATATTGGAAGACTCATTGTTCCCGACACACCTTCACCATTTTGGCCATAACTTTTGCATACGGACTCCTTTTGACCCCCGGTTCACGGCCACGGAAAGCTAAGAGAAAGTTCTACAACTTTGGTGCTTATAATTTTTTTTCAACTTGCTTCAACTGTTCGGTCGGGCCCCGCAACCGGATCCGGTTGGAGAATGGTCAAGAACACCAACCGATTCGGTTGGAGGTCCTGTTTCTGCCATTTCTTCATCAATAAGAGTCCTAGCAAGTTCCAATAATATTCCAAACGATTCTAGTCCCTTCCTACATGTATTATAGTCTCTTCCAATCTCCTTGGCGTCCAAGAAATGCATTGAATACCCCTAGCCTTGGTTTTAGTATAAATAGAGGCCTTTGCAACCTCATTTCATCATCCCTTGTCCATCCTTCTCATCCCTTTCACCCACCACTCCATCTCTAGGTGTGAAATTCGATCCTCCACCCTTAAGGACGAATTTCCACTTAAAACAACATCCCTATCTCAACTTACCTTCACCAAAGGTGTGAAATTCGATTCTCCACCCTTAAGGATGAATTTCCACCAACTATCCACCAATTTATCTTCCCCAAAAGACCACAAACCTCTACCATTTCCAGAAGTATGCTTGGCTAGAAGTTGTAGTTGATTGGAGGCTTGAAGGAGTGCTATAATCCTTCACCCTTGCCTAATGTAATCTTACTTTGGGTAAATCCTTGTTACTTTTTTTATGTTGAATGCTATTGTTCATGTTTGGTTCTTTGATTGTGTTGATTATGTGATTCTTGTGAATGTTGTCTTGATACATGTTTATTTCATATGAGAACTTGTGATAAAAGGATGTTTGGATAATTGTAGTGTTTGTTTGGAATATGTTGATAACATCATATTTGGTTGAATTGGAACTTGTTCTTGTTTATTGTTTTGGTTGATCATTGTTGAGTCTAATGTCGAAGTATTCTTAACAATGGTTAGTTTCAATTCATTAGTGACAAATGATTTTGGTCTTGTACTTTGTGACGATTGTGCAAGAGAATTAATAAACATAACAAGTAAAGGTTTAATTTGGATTAAGGCCGAAAGGAATCTTTTGAATATGTGTTCTCATTATCTTTCAAGTAAATGGAACTTATCGAATTAATAACATCAAGTAAACGGCTGAAAGGATTCTTTGTTGTTGTTGATTTAGGCATAAGCTCATGACATGACCACTTGATTGAGGCTTATGCACATTTGATTTATAAAACACTAAACTATTATTATAGGTTCTATCTTTGATAATATGTTTTCCAAACTAAACATCCTAATATCCTTGTGAACATTTGTCTAAACATGTATGTTCTTTGTGTGCTTTTTTTAGTGGTTTGATCCGTGACAATCATAACCACGACCTTGATACGTGCTTGTTCTTATATTGCTTTTCTTGTTGGTTTGATATGTGACAATCATAACCATCAACTTCTTACTTGCTTAAACAAACAAACTACACTTGAGTGCAACCAAGTCTCTTGGGACGACCTTGATTTACCATATACTATACTACAACTTGACTAGGGTATACTTGCCCGAATGTGTTCCTAGTTAACCGGTAATTCTTGCATATAAATTTTAAACCTCGTGCGAACGCATCAAGTTTTTGGCGCCGTTGCCGGGGACTTGTGTTTGTATTCTTGTGTTTTCTTGTTTGTTGAATTGTTTGCTTGTTTTCGTTTGCTTACTCTTGATGTTTGCGGTTGAATAATTGTTGCTTTGATCTTGTTTGATTGCTCTTGCTTGCTCGCTCATGATGTTTGCTTAATTTATCCTTTGTGTTTTCTTTTGAAAAATCTCAGTTTCTAATAATTGCTCAAATGATCTTTGCATCAAAATCAAGTTTTTGATGTTGGGATTTCGTTTCATGTGTTAAAAAATGCTCATTTCAAAGTTTGCTTTCTAAGTGTGTTCAAAAGTTCTTGCGAAAAAACCACCCAAACAACTCTAACCGAATCGGTTGGAGCTCTCGGTAAATATTTTTCAAGAAAAATCCACTCTAACCGATCGGTCACCACCCGTAACCGATCCGGTTGGAGTGTTCTGTCCAAAGAAATATATATATATATATATATATATATATATATATATATATATATATATATATATATATATATTTTGTGTGTCTCTTGTTTCGTAAGTTTTATGTTTTATATGTTATATGATCTCTTGCATGTTTCTATGTTATTTGTTTTTGATATTTTTGTTTATATTAGTTTCGTATTAATTCTAAATAGGATTATCTTGTTTGATTTGTGTTACGTGACTAATTGTGTTTGACTGCGTCTATGTGATTGTCATTTTTCTGTGATCGTGATTTTATTTGTTTATGCGTTTATTGTTTTAAGTGTCGTATTTTGTTCTTCTAGTGAAAATGTGTTTATGTGTTTTATTTAATTGTGTTCGTAGCCTTTCGTGTTCTTATTTTACTTTATCAATAAATGGTTTGAAATAAAACTTGTTTTAAAAAAAAATTTAAAAAAAAAAAAAAAAAAATCATTTTACGTATTTAGTTATTGTGTGTTTGTGTTTAGATAAAATGTTTAAATGTCTTTTTGTTTTTGCAAGAGTATCATTTCATTTATTTTGTTTTTGCATTTTAAATTTTGTAATATTTTTAGTACATTGTGAATAAATAAGTACTTGTTTTAAAAATAAAAGTGTTTTGAACTTTGTGGGTATGTTCACTGGAAACCCTCACGAGACTATAACTCGTCCACTCGGGCCACCGAGGGGTTTAAAGGCTTGTTGCATACGCTAAATGCAACCGTGATGCCTACGAAAGTGAGTTTTAGAATTTTACACGTTTTTGTAGTTTAGTTTATTTTTGCAGATTTAATAAGCTCTTGGAGGAAGGATTGATTGGATTGTTGGTGATGTTATACTTGGGATTGGACATGTTTGGTTGGAAGAGAAATCGATTGATCTCATACGCTTATGCTAGCGTTTTCTTAGCACCTTATCATATGGAGTTCGATCGTGATGTTTAGCCCGGGAGGTTTCGTCTATCTCAGACTTATAGTTCTATTTTTCCCTACTTTACATGCTTCGTAGTTTATTTTTCATAATTTCTTTATTTTGTTTCTTTGTTATTTTTCCTTTGTTTGTTTGTTTGGTAAATTATTTTAATAAATTGACTTCTTTTAGTCCCTCGAAAGTAAGGCTCACCCATTGTAAACAAACTGTGTGAGAGGTATAAGGCGGGTCTCCCTGATTCCCTAAAGAAATTGGGTTTTTAATATGCTTCGCGCTGACCTGCTTCTCCGCTTCTTTGTGCGTTTCAATGGAGCTACCGAGAACTCGTGGAAAAAGAATAAGTCATGTTTGGTTTTAAAAAAAAAGTCGTAACTAGTTTGTTTTTCAAAGTTTTCTAGTAGTAATAGTAATAGCATTATTTTTATAGTCGTTAAGCTATTTTTCTTTTGTGTGCTTAACTTAAGTATGGGGGGAAATATTTTTGTGAAAAGCGAAACTAGTTTTTAAATTCCAAATGTTTGGGCCAATTTTTAAATTTTGTATACTTGTTTGCCCTTATGATCTAGTTGTTTTCACGCTTATAGGATAATATATTAGAATAACTGGATCAACCCACTGGTGAAATCGGTAAATTTTGAAAAACTTGAGATGTGTCCTGATTAATATTGCAATCCATTATGGGATCGATGACATTTGCTAGCACATTTTATAGCCCTTCCACTAAATTGTGAGGATTTGAGCCTATTTCATGTATAGCATACATCTTTTATGCTTGAATCTTTTGCTATGAGTGTGCCGGTGATTTTATTTATTCTAGAACTTGTACTTGTAAATCATTACCAGACCGCAGTAAGATCGCATTCGTGCGATATAAGTGTATTCGTGTGATAAAGAGGCACCTTAGGAATAAAACCAAATGGCCTTCCATCTTACATCTAATGATATATTAGCTAGCCACATCGGTTAGAGAACCACCCACATAGACCCATTTGTTAGCGCTCATCTTTAGCGCTAAATACCCTTAGTTACACCCTTTGAGCCATCCTTTTCATCTTTGTTAAATCCAGAAAAATACAAAAATATTTTACACTTTAAACCTTAGCCTACCCCTTGTCAGTGTCTAAATGGTTGGTTGCTAGTTTCTTGGTATGATTGGATTGTTTTTGATGATTATGAGTTAGCCACGCTTTGTCATTCGTGTGTGCCATTTCGACAAAGATGAAGATTGATCACCTTTATATTTGTATTTTTGTGGTGTGAGCTTATACGAAGTGTGGGGGAGATGTGATGTAAGAAAGGAAGAGAAAAAAAAATGTGAAAAAAAGAAAGAATAAGTCATCGAAAAAAAATGAAAAAATATATGTGATGACAATGTGCTATATTATTATGTAGTTGAAGGAAGATGAAGTATGTTTGAGATATTGATTAGCCAATGTGCTAAGACGTAATATATGTATATATATATATATATATATATATATATATATATATATATATATATATATATATATATATATATATATATATATATATATATATATATATATATATATATATATATATATATATATTTAGTGATCGATATGTAAAGAAGAGAATTTAGTAACTATAATCATTTTCGGGTTTGCGGATTGTTCGGTAACTAGCAACATGGGTATTAGACTTGACTTTCTTTTTCTTTTAACACCAATTTCATAAATATTCCCATGCCTTATCCATACCCTTTATTCACCCTAAGCCTGTCGTTATAACCCGAATAAAAGCCCTCTTTAGATATTTACACTTGGTGCTTACGCCTCGTCGGTGGAGTTTTGTTTCTTGTACAAGCCTATGGTAATATTTAGATCATGACTGAGCAATATGAGTGTACTATTCCTTAATACTATCCATCACTAAATAAATTGAGTGTTGAGTGAATTATACATCCGTTCTTTTTTGTGAGGTGCTTAGCCATGTTATCAAGCGAGAGAATCCATGGGGTATTGTCAAACATCTCGGTTTTTCACCTCTAAAAGCTTAAAACGATGAATCTTATCTTGTACTTGTACTTGGTAGATTTGCATCATATTTTATTAATCATATTTCATGCACCATGTGGGTTGTTTATTTTTCTTAGTTTCTAGATTTGCTTGAGGGGGAGTTTGAGCTCATTTTTAGCTTATTTTTATGTTTTTTAAAAAAAAAAAAAAAAAAAGAAAATTAGTAAAAAATATAAAAACCAAAAATAATTTTTATTTTTTATTTTTCATTTCGTTTTGTCATTTAGGTATGTCATTTGATTTTTCTTTCCTTAGATTTGCTTGAGGGCAAGCAAAGTTTAAGTGTGGGGGAATTTGATAACGCTCAAATTGTACATGTTTTTAGTAGCGTTATCCGTGCTTTTATGTATGTTATTTGGCTATAATCATATGCTTTTGATGCTTAATCGTATAAAAGTGCGTTTGCTAGTTCATTTGTAGCCAAGTACAGGAAAGTGGAGAAAAAGACGGAAAAAGAAGTAAAATACGAAGATTTCTCCATATACGAAGAATTTCCGACAAAAGCAAGACTTGTGGAGTATACTCGAGAAGATAAAGTCATCATGTTTGTGGTCCAAAGACTCAAGAAAGAAGTTCAAGAAGGGAAACGAGAAAGAAATGAAGAAAAGAAGCTTAAACGAAAACATATTGGAAGACTCGTTGTTCCCGACACACCTTCACCATTTTGGCCATAACTTTTGCATACGGACTCTGTTTGACCCTCGGTTCATGGCCACGGAAAGCTAAAAGAAAGATCTACAACTTTGGTGCTTATCATTTTTTGTCAACTTGCTCCAAACGTTCGGTCGGGCCCCGCAACCGGATCCAATTGGAGAATGGTCAAGAACACCAACCGATTCGGTTGGAGCCCAACCGATTCGGTTGGAGGGCCTGTTTCTGCCATTTCTTCATCAATAAGAGTCCTACCAAGTTCCAATCATGTTCCAAATGATTCTAGTCCCTTCCTACATGTATTCTAGTCCCTTCCTGTTAGGATCATATTTATGGATGATATGGTGAATCGGGAGGTCTTGGAAGATGGAAGAACACCATCTTCAAGTTAGAGAGAGAAACAAGAGAGAAGGGAGAGAACTATGTGATATTTTATTGAAAGGTAAAGGCTTACACAAGAAATCTCACCCCTCCATGGAAGTATGGAGGGGTATTTATACCCAAACACTTACATCTATCACTAAATGACATAACAAGCCCTTGTGTTTAAGGTAACAAAGATAGAAAATGTAATCCCGTCAATGTCGTTCCATTTACGAGTTAGGAGCGATTCCAACAATCTTCCCCCAATGGAACGACATAAGGGATTACTTACAACATTTACTACAGATATAGAAAACAAATAAAGAAATGTCTTCATAAGCTCTTCAAGTGCTGAGGATAATGAAAGTTTACGCTCTTTGTCTTCTTCTTGTACCTTGACTTGAGAACCGTTTTCTTCACTTGTAGGCAAATGATGTAATATGCACAAATTGGATTAACTTCCCCCCAATTCATGCTGCATGTCTTTAGTAGCTTCTTCGTACACTCTTTTTTGGCGAAGTTTCCGAATCAGCTTCCCCCCAAACTGACAACCGTCTTTATCAGATTCGAAACTTTGATGTAGTGAACATTTCCTCTAACTTTTGAAGTTTTCAGTATGCAGCGGAATTTGTAGATGAGTTGTAAACCACACAAGGTATGTTAGCTTTAATAATTTTTATTAGAAGTGATGGTCATTCACGTTTAGGAACTTTGTAACGCGTGTTAGATATCGTGATAGAATAGTCAACGGGCTCGTGGATTGGGCTAAGCTAAATGGTTAGACGTTTAGTTAAGCTAGCATTGAATAAGTTCTTGTAACCCAATCCATGTCCAAGCCCATATTCGGCCCATGGCCAAGCCTTAGGGCATCATCCTCTCTTACTATAAATACACCTCAAGTATGTCATTTGAGGGGTGTGCTTGAAAGTGTGTGTGTGTGTGTGTGTTTTTCCTTTGAAGCAATATAACATCTTATTGTTTTCATCTTCTTTTCTCTACCTCTCTAAACATACATACGATCCATATCTTCAAGTCACCACCATCTAATCTCTATCTTTTCTTTCTTTTACGCATATGTTTGTGTTGGGTTTCACGAGTTCTACACGTAACTGTGGTAGTTTGTGATAAGGTTGATATATCGTAGTGGTCCTACAATTGGTATCAATCGCCTAACAATGGTTTAGGAGTGTTTGTGTTTGTTTTGAAGGGTTACGCGTATAAGCTCACGTTTTACATATTTGAAACGCTTAAAGCTTTCATTTTTTCACCAAAAAAAAAATTCAAGATTCTTGTGGTTTAAGGTTTATTTGGTGTTAAAGTTTTAGTTTTTCGCAAAAAGTTTCAAGCTTTACGGGTTTAGATACGTTTTTAAACTCGTATTTGGTTCATTGGTCATTTCTACTCGTAACTTTTCTAAGCACTTTGGGTGAAAAAGGTTAACATTTTTGTGTTATTTGAGTGTTTTTAAGGCTATCTGTGCAATAGAAATTGGTTGAATCACTGGAAATTTTTTACGAGTAGGTCAAAACCCCAGTTCTACTCGTAAGAAAGTCAACTACTCATAAGGTTCTACTCATAACTTTTTGGTGCAGATTCTTCGAGCTTAAACGGTGACTCAGTGCTTCCCTCACTTGGATAAGTTTGTGGAACACTTCGACTTTTGGATATCTCTTACACTGTGATAGTGTAAAGGATTTTTGGGCAAAACCCTAATCTTACGCATAAGTTTCGACTTACGCGTAGAATACTTTACACATAAGCATTTTTCTTACGCCTAAGTTTTCCTTGCGCATAAGCTAAATCTTACGCATAACTTTTTCTACTCGTAACTTTAAACCTACGCATAAGATCCTACGCCTAAGATCCTACGCCTAAGCCTCGTCTACTCGTAACTTTCTGTTTCTACGCCTAAATTTAAATTTTTGAGGAGACTAAACGTTCAATTTTTACGCGAGATTCAAATTTTGGTTTAATTGTGAAAATTTTGGTCAAAAATTCAAATTTTTGGGCCTAAATTCAAATTTTTCGGGTCAAATTTGGCGTCAAAATTGTCATAACTCAAATTTTTCATACGACATTAGAATTGATTTTTATAGTGAATTTCATATTTTGGGCGAAATTTTTTTAAGAACTAAGGTTACGAGTATGACTTTCAGAAACACCTCAACCGAGCTTAATCTTCATCAACCACAACTCCTTTATCGTTGAATCGATCCTACATCAACTTTATCATATCATACCTTCATCAATGGCAACTGACAAAGATCGTCTCAAAACTGCTTTCACAAATGCTATTGCTTGATTCGCCAATACATGGTTTTCAGAGTTTAATACGAAGTTTGCTCAACCATCTATGCATATGAGTCAAGAAGGACACATGGTTGATGTTATTGGGAATCAGAATGGATTTACTACAGGCATACAAATGGGGAATCAGATGCAATATGCAGGGCAGTATGTTGGACATCAAGGGGGTCAGATTGTGAATCAGAATATGGGATATCAAAATGGGAATAACTGTTTTATGACTTCGGTTCAGAATGCTACCTCCGAACCTCAAAGCCAAGATTCAGGGTATCGTCGGTTCAGCATGCTACCTCCGAACCTCAAGTACAGGGTGTTGTTAGCAAAGAAAGAAAAATTGGGAATAGAGTTGACTGCTGAGGAATACGAATTTCTGTATCCAGGACGGGCAGAGAAAACAAGTGATAATGCAAGCTACTGTCTTACAGTCAACCAGCAGGACACAACATCAAGTGCTACTTTTGATACACCTCCAGTCTATGACACAGATTCACTCAATGAGGTACCAAATTATAGTAATGTTGCTAATCAGTCTACTCATGATGAACAACATTCTGTGACATCAGCACCTACTTATGATACATACATGGACAATCCGAGTTGTAGCAATACTAACTCTGAAACTCCAGATGTGGATCCTAGTGGAGGCTGTGTGGCACAAAATACTGAGACTGATGAGGAAACACGTGCCTATTTTGAACCATTAATCAATAACTGTGGCATTGAAATTGAAAAAGTTAGTAAGGTCAATCGCGAAGTTAAGGCCGCGAATAAGAAATTGACCGCTGAGCTTGAGAGTTACAAACAAAATGTCTGAATTAGAAATTGGTTATCGAGATTCTGTTTTAAGAGAAAAACAATTGCAACTCAAGTATGACACACTTGATGTGAATTTGAACTTGAAAATAAAATCTTTAAACAAGGAAATTTCTGATCTTAAAAACCATTTTTCTAAACAACAAGCAACTTATTCTGATCTTGAAAAAGAGAAGAAGCAGTTGATTGCTGATTTTTCAAAACGAGAAGATTCTCTTCTTGATGAAATTCTTGATAAAAATGAGATGATCAAAAAGTTGGAAAATTTGCTTGTTACAACGGGTCATTCAGCCAAATCAACTAATATGCTTATTAATCAAGTAAATCCGTATTTTCATACAACTCAAAAAATGGCTCTTGGTAACACACCTCCTTGTTTCCTCAAGAAAGCTCAGAAATCTCAGAATGTGTTGAACAATGGATAACCTTTGCATGAACCCATAATTGTTCGTGATTCTCTTGAAACGTTGGAACTATCTGAGGAGAGTAGATCAAAAATGAAATAAAAGAATCCAGATCTTAAACCGATTGATTATAACAAATGGAACAAAATTAATGGAATTACTTTTGTTAATAAAAAAGAACAATCAACGTTTTCCACCACACCAAGTGTTTCAAACAAAGTGTCAACACCAGTTTCAAAACCAGTTTCGAAACCAGTTGTAGTTTCCAAATCTCTTTCGAAAATCGAACAAATGTCTTCAAACAATCCTTTTAACACAAGTGATACTAGAAGCATTTTAGATGACGTTAAAACTAGAATTGGGTATCTTCAAGAGACTGTCAAGTCTAAAACCAATATTACAACTAACATGTGGTTTACTCGTCATGATGACGAAACAAAAGAGTTTTTTAAAACCCAAATTGCCCCACCGTTAACTGCCATCAGTGCGAGGGTAATTCATGTTGAACAAGCACTTTTGAAAGAAACAGCTGACTTTGTCAAGGACCATAAATCCCTGGTAAAGCAAGCTAATGAAAGTTTTGAACACATCAAAGTTTTGGAAAATCTAAATGATTCTCTCTTCGAAGATGTTATGACTACCGATATCATGTCCATCATTTTGCAAACATATTCTGTTGAAGATCATGAAAGACTCCAGGATGAGACCTCTGAAATTGTTTCAAAATATGAAAAAGCTCTTGAAAAACTTGAAAAAGAAAATGTCTCATATTTTAAACAACTTGATCGAAAAGCAGAGGAATGCAAGTATGACAAACTGTCGTATGAGCGTGCCTACAATGACATGAAAGCGAAAAATGATCTTTTGACGGCTCAGCTGGAAAGTCAAAAAGGAAAGGCAGTGGAAACTGTGATTAAAAAACCATTGACTGAGGAGAAAACAAATGTTCCCAAACCGGTTTTCAAACCAAAAATGTCTATTTCTCAGTTTGCTCCAAAAGTCAATGAGAAAATTGATTTGTCAACAACAGTCACTCCACAGTCCCTGCCTATTAAAAAGAGAATTGTCAAAGGTTTTGAAAAAGAAAAAGCACTTGATGCAAAACCTGTTTTTGATAAAGAAAAAGTGATTACACCTGGCATTTCTAGGAATAGTACACGGAATGTGACCAAAAATACAGTTAAAGAATCTGTTGGTTCTAACAAAATGGTCAACAATCACTATCTAGAAGAAGCTAGGAAAAAGGCACAGACTCGAAAAGACAGAATTCTAGGTGCAACATCTAGGGTGATGAATTCTACAAGATTTCAAGGCACTACTAGTAGTAGTAAACCATTACCTAGGAACACTCTACAAAATACTAGGGATTGGCTTGCATCTAAGAGTAGTTGCGCAAAAGAAAATGCTATACCCCTAGAAAACAACGCTAGGAATTCTAAGTCTTCTTCGAACAAGAATCAATTTCCAAAAGATTGTAGTGACAAAGTTAAAGCTGCTGTTTTAAAGAAGAATATTGAATTTGTCTGTACTACATGTAAAAAATGTATCTTTTCAGCTAATCATGATGCATGTGCCTTACAATATCTCAAGAAAGATAATTCTCGTGCCAAGGCACAATCGACTAAGACACCAAATAGAAACAAGCCCGTTGATAAAATGTCAAACAAAAAGAAACCTAATAGGTGGATCTCTTCAGGACGTAGTTTTTCCAAAAATGAGTCTTCCGCTGCATCTGATAAGAAAACAACTCCTAGATCTTACCTTAGGTGGATTCCCACGGGCAAAGTTTTCAACAAAATAGGTCTTAGATGGATTCCCACAGGAAAGATTTTTGATACTTGCACCAACACAGATAATAGTGACAATCATTCGGATAAGGAAGTCAGATCCACTACAACCGTTGATAGTGATCACCCTCGCCGTGAGGAAACATGTACTTCTAACACTGTTATTTGTGAAAATTCTTCTTCTGTGGATGCAGGTACTTGTAAAAGTGTTGAAGATTCTTATACCCCGTGTGGTAAAGAAGAATTTTATGCCAATTTCGCATGTGGAAATCCTTTTCTAGTTCCACTCTTAACTCCACTTTTGCTTGTCCCAACTTAATTTCCCTTTCTTCAATTCTTCTATGTAAATATTTTTGAAAAACAAAATACAAAATTTGAAAAACCAACAAAAACAAAATATAAAAATATAAAACTTTCAAAAAATACAAAAACAATATAAAATCAAAAATCCAAAAATATTCTTCTCACGACATGTCTCTCGTATAATCGATATTCTGTACGTTTCTAGAAATGTCATTCAACAATGATACGGGCATGTACAGATGCTTGAGCGAGAGTTCTTTAAATGTTTTCTAAAACATGTCGTTCCGCAAAACTTCTTAAAAATAATGGCTTTCGTATACTTCAGTACGAAACCCGGACTTCAACATAAAGGCTTCTGGACACATCAGTTCAGGACCCGCGCTTCAAAGAAAGGAAAGTGCTTAACCCAATCAAAGGTTTTAAATATTTTTCAAGCACTATTCCTAAAAACAAAATGGCTTGTAAGTATTTCCGCTTGCAACCCGATCTTTAAAGAAAGGAAAGTGCTACGCAAAATCGATTTTCATAAATATCGAGCACTTATCCTAAAAAAAATGAAGATTATTCTTCTCGAATATCTTCAAAAGATTTTCAAAATCTTCTTCATCTTGAGTACCATTGATTCAAAATTTTTCAAAAAGCTTTTTCAAAATCTCTCACATTTGGTACCAAGATAACTCCCTCTAAACCCTTAATTGATTCCAAATTTTCTATAAGAAAAATATGCTTTCGTTAAGGGGGAGTATAAAACCAAAATTGTTCCAAAATTCATGCTAAATCAGTCTCTCTCCAAATGCTTTTCGAAAAACATATCTTTTAATCATTTTGTTTCAAAAACATCATGGATATGCTATTTTTGAGGGGGAGGAGACGCGATTAAAATGTGATCAAAAAGTTTAATGATTGTTGTTTGAATCTCATAATGAGCTCGACTCAGTTGAAACCAATGAATTGACGAGGAATCATGTACCATCTCGAGAAACTTTCTATGGACTTGACCAGGACGGGTAATAATTTCAAGCTAGGTCTCTAGTGATGTAAACGTGTCTCGAATCGGTCGTGTTCATTTAAAGTCGATCAATTCAAAAAGTGCGAATTCTACCCTCTATGTGCAGATTTGTGTCAAAACTTATGAGCACATGTGAAGGGGGAGTGTTTCTAAAAATATAAAACTCACGGAGTGTTTCAAACATGTTTTCTATCATAAACACTCTGAGAGATTTTCAAAGAAAATGGTTTTTTGGCAACATGGGACAGTCATGGAGTTATAAGGTGGCTAAGGATATGAAATCCGTCCTATGATCCGCCAGAGCCGGAGGGATCTACCCAAGGACATCACCAATAGTTTAGAACTAGAAGTCCTTAGGTATGATTGAAAAAAAGGAGTAATGTGAGAAAGGAGAAAGAATGGGTTGAAGAATTAAAAAAAAAAGTAAAAGAAAGGGTGAAAAGAAATAGCCCTCCATATTCAACCTTAGGGCAGAAACCGGGTTCAAATCATCTGCTACTGGTTGTCACTAGATGACACTGGTATTGAAGACAAAGACGTCATGGACCCAGTGACGCACTGCACTAAACCTTCTAGCCACTCAATTCCTCTCAAAAGGGATTTGTTTCATTCTCACTGGGAACCCTACATAATCTATCGACTTTCTCTTAGAGATCGTTGATATTGAAGAAGGAGACCTCTCCCTAGTCTCCGCTCAGGAAAACCAAAATGCACTATTGAGTCTAGAGCCACGAGATTCATCAAAAGATCTCATAGGAACACATGACATGACATCGCTTGTTGTTCATCAATAAGGGCACAAGTGATATATTATAGAGTCCTACGCAGATCTTAGCAATCTGCCAGAACATTTATGAGAAGTTTCACATCTGTGATCTTCAGTGATTGAATGGAAACTCCTGCCAGGGTCAACATCAAGCAGCCCTGACAGCAGGTCACTTCGGTAACTCCCCGTGGATTATGCTTAGTGTGTCTCAAATGGTCTACAATCGTGGGGTGATGCTTCGGTGTACCTCAGCGACTCATCTGAACTGTAGATGTACTTCGGTATATCGCGTTATCTCACTTGTGGGACTCCAGTTCAGGAACGGCCTCTGTGACAATTAGAGACGTGTTTTCACACTATGCTGTTAACACCCTCGAAATTCAAACTTGTAAGTGCCGGAATCCGCTTATTACTAACCTGTTTTATGTTTTCTTCTTATGGAAGCTCCGGAGCGGATGGATCGTGCAGACTCGCCACATGCTCATACCAACAACATATGAACGTTCTCATCAAAATCAAAGGCAACTAAAAGTTAAAGATGATTCTTCGTCAAAGTCAAAGAATCAACAAAGTTTGAAGACTCGAGAACTTCATCATTGGAAACTCAAAGTCAAATAGAAGTGTGAGCATGGTGGAGAAAGGCGTGGAGACACCTAACCAACGAAGTTGACAATGGCAGACAACCACATTAACAGATCACAAAGCATGAAGGAACAAAGAATCAAGACTATTCTATATCTACACGCAAAGTTCAAGCTCAAGGAAAGTAAAGAACCAATCAAGTGGAGCATCATTTGAATGACCACCCCTTAGGGGGAGATTGTTAGCTTTAAGAATTTTTATTAGAAGTGATGGTCATTCACGTTTAGGAACTTTGTAACGCGTGTTAGATATCGTGATAGAATAGTCAACGGGCTCGTGGATTGGGCTAAGCTAAATGGTTAGACGTTTAGTTAAGCTAGCCTTGAATAAGTTCTTGTAACCCAATCCATGTCCAAGCCCGTATTCGGCCCATGGCCAAGCCTTAGGGCATCATCCTCTCTTACTATAAATACCCCTCAAGTATGTCATTTGAGGGGTGTGCTTGAAAGTGTGTGTGTGTGTGTGTTTTTCCTTTGAAGCAATATAACATCTTATTGTTTTCATCTTCTTTTCTCTACCTCTCTAAACATACATATGATCCATATCTTCAAGTCACCACCATCTAATCTCTATCTTTTCTTTCTTTTACGCATATGTTTGTGTTGGGTTTCACGAGTTCTACACGTAACTGTGGTTAACGTGGTAGTTTGTGATAAGGTTGATATATCGTAGTGGTCCTACAAGGTAAATCTGACCTGTTTACGGAAAATCCGTTCGGGGGTAACATGCAAGAAATCAACAAGATCTTCTCACGTATGTAGATGCTTCACACCAAACAAACCACGAAAGACTAAATGAAACGAATTCCCCCTGAATGTTGCGGTCTATCGGAATAATAGTTACCAGTGAATATGCAATTATTCGATAAGATGACCGTGTGTGTGGCATCACAACATCATATTTAGGTAACTTCACACACGATAACTCTGTGAAAGTGAGACGATAACACCAACTTGAGAAATTTTAACCACTGATCGTCTCATTTCTTCCCCCTGATTGAAGAAATTCATGAAAGGAAAGGGTTTTCGAAAAAAATCCAAAAACAACAAAGGAAGCAGACACCACCTATACTCTCTTCCCCCCGATGTTTTCAATGAATTAGAATCATACACCATGTATGTTGATGATGAATTGGAGACATCGAAACCATGTATGTTCAATTAATCGAACAAGTGTGAAGTACCATAAATATCTCGTGAGAATCAACTGCTGATAAAACTTCTCTACTCGTGTATACTCATCTCAGCTAACTCTTTACCGACCCCATTATCATTCTGACGGCTTTTTGTAGTAACTACTGATGGAGAAAACCCAATATGACGAACTTGAGACTGAAGTAGTATAACCCGAACTTGTGACTTAAACTTGCACTATTGTTAGACGAAGAACCATTTTTCTTAACTCCATCGAAAAAAGGTAAACTTAAAGTTTCTCAAGTTATCCACACCTTAGTATGACACTTGAGCACAACAACGTAACTCCTTAAAAGTGATAGTTATAAGCTGTGAGCACAACAACGTAACTCCTTACATCAGGTTCAACTAGATAACTCAATTCTTTGTCATTCGAAATGGTTAAAGCTCGAACAAGGATCTCGAAGAATCATGCATCCAACCAACCCCGATATCTTCAGATACTAAGTACATGGGCCCGTGATATCCCACTTCGACCTCAAATAAATAATAAAGAATTCTCGCCGTAATCACATCTTGCGGTTAAACGCTCAAAACTAGCCTTCTCTAATAATTTAAATGAACTTTGATAATGGCTTTTCCCGGTCTTGTCAAAAATTGTATCCTCGTGAAAATTTGTAACAACCATAACGCAACTCCTTTTACCGAATAACGTACCAAGAAATTGACAAAAAAATGTATCAAGATACATTTGAATAAAATTTCAGCTCACTTGGTAACTCATGTTAGCCCAACACTTAAGTTATCCGGTCCAAGTCTAACACATACACCCAGGCCCAATCACATTTGAAACAAAAATTTCGGCCCAAAATAAATTATAATGGTGACATATCCGACCCAAACCAACTCTAGTCCAAAACTAACCCTAATTATCCCATATAAAAGACAATGTCATACTAACACTTGCCCTAATCAACCCAAAAAACAAATGCAGACATAATCTACACGCATAACATCTGCCCCATCTCACTCTTTCCATCAAACTGATCAAATCTCAATCAATCACAATCTCAAAACTCACCAATCAAGGAAATTATTATCTCCATCGTCATCTTGTTAACATCACTCGTATTGGTTTATCACAAACCAAAACCACAACCGATTTCTCTACTTTTTCTGCACAATACTGAATCAAGAAACATCTTAGAAGGCTTCAAGATCCTTTTATTAAGGGTCACGGTAGGTTTATATGTTCAGTTTGTGATTAACGTGTCATGTTTTAAATGACCCAAAGGAAGATTGCAACTAATTAGTTCTCATACTTTCTTTATGTTCGTATAATCAAGAAGCTAGGCTTCTAATATTTATCGATGATGAATGGTTTCAAACTTACAAAATCTTTAAATGATTTTAGCAAAGTTTGAAAAACAGATCTGAGATTCGAACATGGTTGAGATTGAAATGAATTTAGGATAGTTGTGTATGTTGGCTTCACTAGACATGTAACGAGGGTTGATAAGAATAACTGTCGGTTTGTTTGTACTGGTGAAACATATTATGACCAGTGAAGATTATAGATCGGAGGTCAAGGTGACTTTGTTTGTTGTTGGATTGAGGTCGAGTCTGGTATGTATGGAATTGTGGTCGAGTCTATTATGTTTGGTATAGTGGTTTTGTGGTAATGGTCAATATCAGTTTACACGTAATAATTTTCTCCTTCATCTCATCTTCTGTCCTTAAGCGTAACTTTGAAGGGTCTTCATGCGTAAACCACACGTTATGCGTAACCTAAAAACCTTAGGCGTAAAGAAACTTACGCGTAAGACATGGTCTAATGCGTAAACTTGGTCTTACGCATAAAGCTTATGCGTAAGCATAGGCTTATGCGTAAAAACCTTACGCGTAACTGTTCCTACGCATAACTTCACAGTTATGCGTAAATATCTCTGAAGATGCTCCTTAGGCGTAGAACTAGGGTTTTGACCCGCGTTGACTTTTTTCCGGCGATGTATTCCGACCAAAAAACTGTCCAGATTCATAGTAACCCAGAAACTGCATAAGAAAGGTTATCCTTTTGACCCACTTTGACCAAGTTGAAACAGTCCACTTGACCACAGCAATGTTTCACGAGATGGTTTAAAAGTCACAAAAAATACATAAACAGTTATACAACTAAAAGGTATGTATCTTAAATTTGAAAGGAGACTTTTAGACCAAAAAAAATACAATAAAACTTGAAAAGAATCTGCTAACCAAAAATATTCGCAAAAAATTAAGATTAAACAGATTTTCTAAAACAAGTTTTTGACAAGAAAACATCACCAAAATATAAAACCAACCTTGCTCTTGATACCAATGTTAGGATCGTATTTATGGATGATATGGTGAATCGGGAGGTCTTGGAAGATGGAAGAACACCATCTTCAAGTTAGAGAGAGAAACAAGAGAGAAGGGAGAGAACTATGTGATATTTTATTGAAAGGTAAAGGCTTACACAAGAAATCTCACCCCTCCATGGAAGTATGGAGGGGTATTTATACCCAAACACTTACATCTATAACTAAATGACATAACAAGCCCTTGTGTTTATGGTAACAAAGATAGAAAATGTAATCCCATCAATGTCGTTCCATTTACGAGTTAGGAGCGATTCCAACACTTCCAATCTCCTTGGCCTCCAAGAAATGCATTGAATACCCCTAGCCTTGGTTTTAGTATAAATAGAGGCCTTTCCAACCTCATTTCGTCATCCCTTCTCCATCCTTCTCATCCCTTTCACCCACCACTCCATCTCTAGGTTTGAAATTCGATCCTCCACCCTTAAGGATGAATTTCCACCTAAAACAACATCCATCTCTCAACTTACCTTCACCAAAGGTGTAAAATTCGATCCTCCACCCTTAAGGACTAATTTCCATCAACTATCCACCAATTTATCTTCCCCAAAAGACCACAAACCTCTACCATTTCCAGAAGTATGCTTGGCTAGAAGTTGTAGTTGATTGGAGGCTTGAAGGAGTGCTATAATCCTTCACCCTTGCCTAATGTAATCTTAATTTAGGTAAATCCTTGTTACTTTTTTGATGTTGAATGCTATTTTTCATGTTTGGTTCTTTGATTGTGTTGATTATGTGATTCTTGTGAATGTTGTCTTGATACATGTTTATTTCATATGAGAACTTGTGATAAAAGGATGTTTGGATAATTGTAGTGTTTGTTTGGAATATGTTGATAACATCATATTTGGTTGAATTGGAACTTGTTCTTGTTTATTGTTTTGGTTGATCATTGTTGAGTCTAATGTCGAAGTATTCTTAACAATGGTTAGTTTCAATTCATTAGTGACAAATGATTTTGGTCTTGTACTTTGTGACGATTGTGCAAGAGAATTAATAAACATAACAAGTAAAGGTTTAATTTGGATTAAGGCCAAAAGGAATCTTTTGAATATGTGTTCTCATTATCTTTCAAGTAAATGGAACTTATCGAATTAATAACATCAAGTAAACGGCCGAAAGGATTCTTTGTTGTTGTTGATTTAGGCATAAGCTCATGACATGACCACTTGATTGAGGCTTATGCACATTTGACTTATAAAACACTAAACTATTATTATAGGTTCTATCTTTGATAATATATTTTCCAAACTAAACATCCTAATATCCTTGTGATCATTTGTCTAAACATGTAAAGTGGTTTGATCTGTGACAATCATAACCACGACCTTGATACGTGCTTGTTCTTATATTGCTTTTCTTGTTGGTTTGATATGTGACAATCATAACCATCAACTTGTTACTTGCTTAAACAAACAAACGACACTTGAGTGCAACCAAGTCTCTTGGGACGACCTTGATTTACCATATACTATACTACAACTTGACTAGGGTATACTTGCCCGAATGTGTTCCTAGTTAACAGGTAATTCTTGCATATAAATTTAAAACCTCGTGCGAACGCATCACAATCTTCTGGAGTTTGGTGAAGATGCTATCAAGTGAGTCATTGCTTGAAGCAGAGAAGTTTTCATAACTTTGCTTCAACAAAGTCTTTTGTGTCTTCTTTGTAGCATCATTACCACCAAACACTGAGCAAATCTCTTCAAAAAGTTCTTTTGCTGTCATGAACTTGCTGAATGCTTTGATCTGGTCTCTAGGGAGAGTCATCAGCAACACACTTCTAGCCTTTAGATCATTCTTCTTCAGTGCTTTTTCAATAATAGTCTCAGGCACAGAAACTGTCACAACATCTGTGTCACCAACCTTCTGAGTCTTCGTCACAGGCTTGAAAGAATCACCAGTTAAGATGATCTCCCATAGAGCATAGTCTTGAATGAGAAAGTATTGCTCAATCATTATCCTCCACATCTTAAACTCATTAAGTTTGAGCTTAGGAAGCCTTGGAGTAGAAGAGTTGGACTGGTTTTCCATCTCCATTGAATTGAGTGAGTAGGTTAAGCTTATTCCTTGGATCTTCTAAATCAAAATATCAGAACCTGGCTCTGATACCACCTGATGGATCTAAACACACACCTTGTGTTAGTGATATTTTGAGTTATATTAATAAGAACGCGGAATATACTTAGTAATGTAAGTAAGAAAAATAAACACAAAGCTCCAATATTATTAAGAAATAATACGAGTGATCTTGCTTATCACTAGAGTTATGTCACAATTCTCAATTTTCGGTCATTTTTCAAATTTATATTTCATTAAACGTATAATTTTTATTAAATAAACGCTATAGCGTAATCATTATTTTGAACATTTCATCCGACACTTCCAAAAATTATCCCGATATATTTTTGTACTCATATTAAGATTATAAAAATAATATTATGAGTTTACCCGATGTTTTAAATTTATTTTGTATATAAATTGTTATATTTATATAATTACCACGGTTTTCGTAAATACTACTCGATAATTATTATTTCACTAAATTTTTGTAAGAAATGTATTTTTATAATTTTTATGACATCGATATATTTTATTTTGTTCCGTTAAAATTTATTTATAGCTAACGCTACCCTAAAAACTTAATTATATACACAAAATTTCCAACTATACATATACATTATTATACTTACTTAAACAAAATCCACTAAATTTGTTTTGTTTTCTTACTTTTCGACATTTATGATGACACAACAATTTAGTACAAAATATCTATCTACTATAATATTTACATGTTATAATATTATACTACAAACACATAGAGCACTTTTTGTGAAGGTGTAAAAGATCAAAATCCTCTCCATATTCTCCTTAGTGACCGGCCATAAGGAAGACCAAGCAAAGAAGCCAATTTTTTTTTTCAAGACAAGTTATTTATACAACTCTAGTATACTCTTAATCAAGGTTTTGAAATAAAAACCTAGGGTGTTTAGGATAAACCTTTGATCATTAAACCTCATCAAGTTACTAGTAAGCATTTCATGTTCATATTCATTTTATGTTCATTTCATTAATCTTGAGAAAATCATGCAAGTCATATTGATGTCTATACCACTTTTTATTGTTTTTTTTAAGTGTTATATATATATATTATCATCCTATAATTACTCCTTGAAACATATCACTTTTGGTGATGTCTAGGAACCCATGACACCCTAAGAAGGTGTATGGTAGGATTAGAATAGCTTCGGAGTTGTTTTGAATTGGTTAGAATAGGTTTGGCGCGAGAAAAACTCATTTCGACAAGTTTATATAAGGGTCTGTCCATATTTTTGAAATCTGGAATTCTCGACAGTAGATAAAATTTTTTGGCCTAGATATTTAGAAAATATCCTTTAAAACGAAAACGTGGCCGCTTGAATGGGTTAAAACGGAGTTATAACGAAGAAGTTATGCTATTTTCAAGTTTAACGACGAAAACTATATTTTCAGAAAATTTCAGCATGTTGTCTCAAACTTTTACGAGTCAAAAATGAGTCTTAAGCGATATTAAATGAGTCGACTTATCAAAAATATATTAGTATACTTTAACACGAAGCTAAGGACATCTAAAACGTAGAAAACGGACTTGTAACGATTAAATTACACGCGTTTAAACAAGGTTGCCGTAACTATTTTATATAAGCATAACTAATATATTTTCTAATAGACAAACATTACGGCCGCGAATGACCATGTTGAGGGTCGTTTTTAATATTGATGTAGTACTTTTTAGAAAACGATGTCTTCTAGTAAAAGTAAGTTCGCCTAGCCTATTCTCCAAAATGTCCAACCGTTCGTCAAACGAAGTTGTAACGAATAAAATATGGTCACTCAAACTTTGCCGAAAATCACCCTTAAACAATATTTTTGGTACAAGTACCCTACTTTACCTATGTTTTTCTCCATGATCGAGACCTCTAGGATAAAAACTTAAAAGCTAAAACTTTGAAATAATGCTAAAAGCTTTCCAAAACCATTGAGTTTGTTTCCTAACATTCAATATTCACCATTTTACGACTAGCTTTTCGAGGCCATTTAGTCACTCTCATGACTTGTCAAATGACATTATTTTACAACGAAAAGTTAAAGATTCATAATAAATCACTAAATGATTATCGTAGGATATCATTTCGACGTAAGTACTTGTAAAGTACTTGGTAACTTGACACGAGGTCATAAACATATATTTCGACGATAAACATTACTTTCAAATGTACAAGTGGTATGGAAATCATATGAGTTTGCATGCACGACATTGTTTCATGACTTATATTAGAGCACATCATTCATATTAGGTTGCGGATAGAGATCGCACCTCATTTCAGTGTATCTACTTTTGTCATCATAAACATTGCACCAGGTGAGTTCGTAGCCCCACTTTTACTCGTTTAATTGTTTTATAAACTCTTCGGGGGAGATACATGCTCAACTTCATGTTTTTACTTTACATTTATATGAACTTAAATATCTTTTGTTTCACTCTATGTGCGCGTGAGTAGATTATGCCCGAACTAAATTGATCACTATGTTATTAACGCTATTAGTTGAAACACTTTCCTTGATTTTGAACCCTTCGACATGTATATTTGAGCTCTTTTAAATTGATTCGGACCCTTTAACATATAAGTGAACACTTTGTACTTGATATGAACCTTTTGACTTATAGTTAAACTCTTTTAACTTGTACAAGGACCCTTTTGATATATTTTAAAACTTGTTTGACGTGATTTTGAACGCTTCGACTATCTTGAACCTTTTGATATTATTCAAGCTCTTTGACTGTTTTGAACTCAACTTAAATCTTTGAACTTAATTACGAACTTTTGAACGGAACTCTTGATCTTAAATACAAACTTATGACTTGTTTGAACTTATTAAACCGGACGTGTTATGACCTTGACCTAAAGTCTCCCATGTTTGGAGCATCACTATAAAGTCTCCCCTGTTCGGAGCATCACTATAAAGTCTCCCATGTTCGGAGCATCACTATAAAGCCTCCCCGGTCCGGAGCAGAACGTCTCACTATGTTACGGAGCGTTCTCAATTTAAAGCCTCCCCGGTCCGGAGCAGAACGTCTCACTATGTTACGGTGCGTTCTCAATCTAAAGTCTCCCCTGTTCGGAGCAGTGCAAATTCTCCCATGTTCGGAGTGTTCTTAATTGTATATAATAGTTGTATGATGTACTGTTCGTACATTCGCATTGTTAGTCTCCTATTAGTAGGTAGTATGGATAGCGCTATTAGAGGTCGGCCAACCTCTCGTCCACTATGTTACGGGACGCATATTATTTATTCTAGGGGCTTTGCCTGGCATACATTATTATATACGTGGTGCAATATTGTGAATTATTATGGTAACTTATACTCGACTACTAGACACACTATATTTTGTGCAATGGGTTGTGAACACACAGGTTGCAAGTTTTGTATGGGCGGAACTTGGAACTGAGTGGATTTACAATGCCTTTGCTTTGTGAACTCATTAGACAACGTGTGCTTAAATATAAACTAAACATACTACTTCTGGAAGTGGATTGTGAACACACAGGTTGCAAGTTTTGTATGGGCGGAACTTGGAGCTGAGTGGATTTACAATGCCTTTGCCTTGTGGACTATTCTAAATGACCAAAAACTTTGCCTTTGTTGCATGAATGCTCTTTAAAAGCATTACTTGTTAATCAAACTCTATGAACTCACTCTACCATTGTGTTGACACTTTTAGCATGTTTTATCTCAGGTATCTAAGGCATTCACTTCATGGCATGCATGTGGACTTATCATAGAGTCGCGGTGTCGACGCGTCTCACCTATATTTTATGCACTTAACTATCGTTTGATTGTAACAAACTCGTTTTGATATATTGGAAATCTTTTGGGAACTAATGTTTGTAAACTCTGATTATTTTAATGAATCAAACGATATTTTCAAAAAAGACACTTTAGGTCGTTCGATATAACTGTAACTTTGATGCTATGACAGTCCTCCCCAAGGTATTCCATTCCGCCGTAAAACATGTAATTTGGGGGTGTGACAGATTGGTATCAGAGCATCAGTTATAGAGAACTAGGATGCATCATTGATCCTAGACTATAACTACATCATCATAGCATCTCATCATATCATTGTAAGTGCATACTCATTATACATGCGGGCTTATGACTCAACACCCAACATCATATGAGTCGATTAGTCCAAGCATTGCATAGTTACTCCTAAATTATACATAGCCTGATCACCTATGTCTAATTCAGGAAGAATCATGCAATGAAGGGAGTAGTAGTCTCATATGTGTAAGCAATTCCGTAATCGAGCCAAATTTTCAAAAGATTTTCTTCAAACCACTTGTTTCCAGTTTGATCCGAGTGACAGTTCTTGTTTGATGAGTTGCAAAGATCAAGCTAGAAACAAGTTGTTACTTAACCGATTTAGCCTAATCGTATGACAGTTCTTGTTTGATGAGTTGTGGGATTAAGTAAAAATCAGTTACCTAAAAATCTTTTGAGGGTTTTGCTCGAGAATGGGAAATGTTGGGATATGAAAGTGCTGAACAGTTAAAGTACTGAAGATTTACAAAGTACTGCAGAATGGCAAAGAACTGGAGAAAGTCAAAGAGTCAAAGTACTGCTAAAGATAAAGTCAAAGTACTGCACATAAAGGTCAAAGTACTACAAGTGTTAAAGAACTATTTATTAGTTTATGGAAAGTATTGTAATTCTAGAATAGATTACTTGTCGTACAAGGATACAATTGTAAACCGACTAGGGTTATCCTTGAGCCTATAAAAGGACCCCTAGATTGGCATTAGAGATACGAGTTAACAATCTTAGAGTTTACGATTACAAAGTTGTTTAGAGTTTAGAGAGTTCGATATTATTAGTGTTGTTAAAGTATCTGCATAAGAAGCAGATTTAGAGTTAATAAAGTTATTCTTCTTAGATTTATTGAGTAAATTCCGCGTACTTAATAAAGATTACTTAGTGTTTCATTGTTAATAACTTAGGATTTATCCGAGGTTATTAAACCTTAAACAAGATAGTTAAGTTATTTTGGTTAGAGTACATCGATCCAACAAGTGGTATCAGAGCTTGTGTGGAAACTCTGACTAAGAAGAAACCCTACTACAACAAAACTAAAGATGTCGACTGAAGCTGTTCCACCACCATCAATCACCTCACTAAGGATTCCAATCATCAAGAAGGGAGAATATGACTTATGGTGTATGAAGATGAGGCAGTACATTGCTATTAGAGACCATGCTTTATGGAATGTAATTGTCAATGGTAATGAAGTTGTTCCAGAACCTGTAACAGTTGAAGGACAACCTAAACCACCCAAAGCCGTTTTACCTGTTGCTACCATAAGGAATCAAGAGAAGGCTCTAAATATTCTTTTGTCTGCTATACATTATGGCCATCTCTTGAAGTTTCATGATGCTAAAGATGCAAAGCAGCTCTGGGCTGCTTTCAAGACAAGATTTGGAGGGAATGAAGCCTCTAAGAAGATGCACAGAAATCTTCTTAAGCAGTAGTTTGAAACTTTCACAGTTGGTGAAAGAGAGAGTCTTGATGCTGCATATGACAGGTTTCAGAATCTTCTCAACATGTTGGAGCTTTACAAGGCAGAAGTATCTGTTGAAGATGTTAATCTGAAGTTTCTAAGGAGTCTGCCATCTACATGGCATGTTATTGCTACAATGATCAGAGGACAACCTGGTTTAGATGTCATGGACTTTGATGATCTCTACAACCATCTAAAGGTCTATAAGAATGAGATGAATGGTCAAACTAGTGCTAAGACTCACAGTATTGCTTTTCTATCATCTGAAAAGAAGGGCAGTACTTCAACCAAAAGTACTGCTTCTCCCACTCAAAGTACTGTGACTCAAAGTACTGTCTCGTATGCTGCTACCACCCATGCTCAGCAAGCACTACCACCTACTACTATGCACTCGGATGAAGTTGTGTGTTCCTTCTTTGCTCAACAGGCTTCTTTACCTGTCACCTATGAAGAAGATCTCTCACAGATTGAAGAGGATGCTTTGGAAGAAATTGATATCAGGTGGCAAGTAGCAATGATTACTGCAAGAATTAAGAAGTACATGAAGAAGACAGGAAAGAACATTGATTTCAAGCCAAAACAGGGAATAACTTTTGACAAATCAAAGATTGAATGCTTCAATTGTCAAAAGACTGGACACTTTGCAAGGGAGTGCAGATTTGCTAAGTATCAAGCAAATAGGATGATTGACAAACAAAAGCTGGAACTCAAAGAAATTCCTATTACTGAAACCAAAGCTTTGGTTGCACAAGAGAGTTTATCAGAGGTTGACTGGAGTGCTGAGTTTGATGATGAACCAGTAACCTACTGTATGGTTGCTTTGGAGGAAGAGGTTGAAGATTCTATGGAAGAGCTGGACTGGAGCTCTGTTTTTGATGAGGAATCTGAACATGCTGCCTTGGAACCCAGAGACTGTCTCGGAGGATTTGACTGGAGCTTAGAGTCTGAAGATGATCCTGTACTACTTGCTATGGTAGCTACATCACCAAGTTCATCTCCTATCTCTGAGGTATGCTCAAATTGTCATGATTTCTATCAAAAACTGTTAAATAATTATGTTTATGAAAGAGATAACTGTGTTAAGGCTAGGTCTGAGGTAGCAGGCTATCAAATCACTTTAGAGTCTATGGAAGCCAAAATATTAACTCATGAAAATAATGAAATGGCTTGGGCTGAAAAATATGAACAACAGGATTACCAGTTAAAACTTAGTGAATGGAAGCTAAATTGTAAAATTGCTGAAATTGAGAAACTCACTAAGGAAAGAGATGAACTGTTAGCTAAGTTTGATGCCTGGAATGAATCTGGCCTGTCACATGTTTCTTATGTTGAAAAACAGAGAAGAGCCTACATTAGAACTGGCTTAGGATTTGGTATGGACTTTACTAACATGGAAGAGAAAATATCTAGTAATCAGGATGACTTAGACTTAGAAGACATAACCACTAGTGATGATGAACTCATTAATTATGTAGACACATCTAGTAATGAGGGTTCAACTAGTGATTCTCCTCCTGAGCCTAAGAAAGACACTGGATATCATGCAGTTCCCCATCCCACTGGAATTCATCAACCCCCTAGGCCTGATGTTTCTAGATTTGGTGTAGATAGTCTTAAGTTTAGGAAGAAGCTTATTGGTCAACCTAGGACTGAAAACCCAAAAGAATCTGTTAACACCAATATTCAAAGTCAAGCAGTACCTTCAACTCAAAATACTGCTCTACAAGCAGTACCTTCAGGAAAACCTTTTCAAAACTGTATTGCTAAACCTTTTTGGGATAACTTTGGTCAAAACAGATTTAATCATACACCTAGGAGGCAAAATAATTTTGGTCATAGACATAGAAGTAGACACTTTGGAAGTATGGGTGAAAAACTGTGTTTTGTGTGTTACAGTCCTCATCACTTAATCAAAGATTGTGACAAACACTCAGAATATCTAAGCAAGTTTCCAAGGAATAAGTCTACCAACCAGAAACCTAGAGAGCACAAACCAGTCTGGAATCATTCTAATAGAGTAAATCATAGAAATTTCTCACCAGACCATAGGTACCCTCACCAGAGAAGACAGTTTTCTAGGCAACCAGTACCTTCACAAGCAGTACCTTCTCAAAGTACTGCTCAGCCTACACAAGGTCCTGCTCACACTTCTTGGAACAGGAATCCTAGGAGATCTCACTATTATCAACCTAGAACGTACTACAATTCACATAGAGGATCTAAATCACAGGAACCAAGTGTTAATACTAAATGGGTTAAAAAGGAAAGTACTGCTGAGGGACAAACAGTACGTTCAACAAAAAGTGAATTAGATGTTTTTGTGATACAAGATAATGTGAATGATTTTGAAAAAGAGAGTTTTGATAAAAATCCAGAAAGTGTTGAAAATCCACATATGAAAAATCAAAAGATAATTCTGGATCATGTTTTAAAAAATAGTGGGAATTACATGCTCAAAGAATTTGAGTTTGTAACTACACAAGGGGAACACAAGTCAGTAATGGCTTGGGTTCCTAAAAGAGACTAACTCTCTAATTTTTTGTGCAGGGCAACCCAGAAGAGGAGCTTAAAGATCATCTGATTGTAGATAGTGGTTGCTCTGGAAGTATGACAGGAGATAAAGAAATTCTGTCTGATTTTAGATCTATTAGTGGAGGAAGAGTTGCATTTGGGAATGATCCCAATGGAGGAAGGATTACTGGGAAAGGAACAATCAAAGCTGGAAGAATCGATTTTGAGAATGTTAGATATGTGAAGGAGCTAAAGTTCAACTTGTTGTCAGTCTCTCAAATCTGTGATAAAAAGCATCATGTGTTATTCACTGACACAGAATGTCTCATTCTTTCATCTGACTTCAAACTTGTTGCTGATGACTTGGTAGTACTCAGAGTACCAAGGACTAATGATGTGTATAGTCTGGACATGAAGAGTCTTCACTCTTATGGAAGGGCCACCTGTTTAGTGGCAAAAGCATCAACTGAAGAAGCACATCAGTGGCATAGACGATTGGGCCATGTTAATTACAAGAATATCAACAAACTGGTCAAAGGCAATTTAGTTAGAGCTTTACCTTCAAAGACTTACAAGAATGATCATTCATGTTTGGCATGCAAGAAGGGTATACAACATAAAGCTTCATGCAAGAAGCTTGAGGAGTGAACTATAAGAGAACCATTGGAGCTGTTACATATGGATCTGTTTGGACCTGTCTCTGTGGCAAGTTTAAACAAGAAGAAGTACTGCTTGGTTATTACAGATGATTGTAGTAGATTCAGTTGGGTATTTTTCTTGGGCTTTAAAGATGACACTTTTGATGCTATTCAGACTCTAATCATAGCACTGGAAAACCAATTGAGACTCAAGGTTAGAGGTATTAGATGTGACAATGGGACTGAATTCAAGAATAAGCTTATGGATGACTTTTGTGCTAACAAAGGAATCAAAAGGGAGTTCAGTATTGCAAGAACACCACAGCAAAATGGTTTTGATGTGTCACGATTCAATCACTTGGTCGTGAGCATTGGAATGATTAACTACTGAGCTACATTTGAGGGGAGGACTATAAGGTGTTAGTGTAGTCCTGTGCTTTGTTTGAGGGGAGGCTATTATATATTTAGTTGTTACAGAGGAATTTCGGAAAGTACTGATTTTAAGTTTCATGAAAGTACTGCTTGGAAAGTACTGCTTGGGAAAGTACTGCTTATGTGGAAAGTACTGTTTGTCGTATTAACGTACTGTTCCAACGGTAATATTGATGGGTAATTGATAGTAACGGTAACTTTGTTATTATGGGCTGTGATTTTTCAAATCCCACCTATAAATAACTACTTCCCGATTTTCCCTCTCATATTATTACTTAGAATCTTTTTCATACTTATCTCACAATCACCATCTCTTTATTATTCGATAATATCTTTTCATTGTGCTCACTTATTCAACAATGGCGAATCGATTAACTGTTTCAAAGCACAATATGGTGGCTAATTTGGACAAGACTGAGGCGAATGTGGCTTTTTATGATATCATTGATTATCTTACTGGGTCGCCAATTAGTTATGCTCTTTTAGTTGAGCCGGATATCATTGCTCCTTGGATTCAAGAATTTTGGGCGAATGCTAGAGATAGTATGAAAGAGGATGAATATTATATTAGATCAACAGTTGCTGGACGGACTATCAAGATTACAGAGGCCTCTATTCGCGAAGATTTATTATTTGGTGATGAAGAAGGGGCTATTCGATTTGACAAGCAACTGATTTGGGATACTTTTAGGGATCTTGGTTATGAAGGGTCTTTGACAGAACAAACATTCAAGAAAGCATTATTTTGTGCTCAATGGAAGTTCTTGATTCATGTACTGCTCCATTGCATAAGTTCTAAAAGTACTTCTTGGGAGCAGTTTGGGTCAAATATAGCATCTGCAGTGGTTGGATTAGCTACCAACAGAGTGTTTAATTTTTCAAGCCTTATTTTGGATGGGATGCTTTCACATATATCATCTGGGTCAAAATGGTTGATGTACCCAAGGTTTGTACAGGTTTTCTTAAACAAGCAATTGGATGAGGTTCCAAAACCTGCTGATTTGTTACCTGTCATTGTGCAACAAGCCAAAATATTTACATTTATGGCTAGGCGAAGTGATTTGTTCAGAGGTGGAGATACTCCATTGACTACTACAATGATGGAAGTTGTTCAAGCTGTACGTGATGAAGCTGGAGAGGATGAGGAGAGTGAAGGTACTGATTCTGTACACGGTACTGCTTCACAAAGCGCTGCCTCTCAGAGTGCTGCTTCTCAAAGATCTGCATCACCAAGTGCTGACACACAAGGTACTGCATCATGATGAGTGTGTAAATACTCATCATTTTTGGTTAAATCTGAACTGCAAAACGTTTAAAAATGCTCAGAAATGCATCAAAATTCTGAAAATATCTCAAAGTTGCATTTTATATGTTTCAGATGCAAAATGTTTAAAATCAGATGAAAAATGAGCTAAGTTTGCATAATTGGCAGTTTCAGTCCCCCGACTTTCAAAAAATGGCAACTTTAGTCCCTGGAAATTCAAAGATTGACAGAATTTACCCCTGGACATTTTAAATTGGAAAATTAACATTTTTAGTCCTTTGGTAATTCTAACTTGTCAAATTTGGTCATTTTGATAAATTTTGGAAAATTACAAGTTTAGTCCCCGGAGTTTTAAAAAAATGACAAGTTTGGCCCTTGATCTATTGGAGATGGTCAAGTTTAACCCTTGGAGTATAATTTCAGAATGTTCATTATTGGTCCTTGGAAATTCAGTTTTGGCACATTTGGTCCCTAGATTATTAAATGGATCCATATTCAATCCTAAGCCCTTAACTACCCAATCCAAGCCCAATACCCATTTTAATCCAACCCGGTCCAGTCCAACCCTTTTACCCATCCAACCCGTTTACCCACCCACGGTTTAAAATAAAACCGCCCCACTGTCTTCCCCGACCACTTTGTCTGCAACTCTCCCAACACTCCACCCCTCACCTCCAACTCCAGCCACCCTACTCCACACCATGTCCCCTCCTCCTCAACAACATCCAAAACGCATTAAATGCTCCTCCCCTAAACACTCAATCTCTCCACTGTCAAAATGCCTTTTCCCGCCAAATTCAATCCAATGGCCAAAATCTATTCTAGCCATCCAATGGTCCAGATTATTGCTGGGAAGTGATCAGAGGAGAGAGAGAAGACATACTGGTGTATAAAAGTGGAAGAAGAAGCAAGAGAAAGAGAGCACTTAGTTTTATTTTAAAAATGTATGTCGTTTTTAATTTCTCAAACTTTCCAGTTTATGTTTAAGCTTTGAAAGACTTTGTAATTGTATTTCAGTATAATAAATACTTGTTTCCATTTTCAATTTCATTAAAAGTTTACGAATTCAGTTTATGAAGTTTTTGAGCCAAAAATCTCAAATTTAGCCAAGGTTGTTTGTGTTTGTTCTCTAGGACTCTAAAGCTCATATAAGCTCTTAAAAAAGCTTTTCCAAGCTTTAGAATCCTTAAAACTAAGCTTACATTCAAGTTTCAAGCTAATTTAGATTTTGGTCAACGAAAGTCAAACTGGGTTCATTTGGTGATGGAATTGGATATGGGTTGATGCAGTGCTTATTTTGGGTTGGAATAGACTAGGTTAGAGTAGGTTTGGTTCTGGTTTTAGCCTGCAAAACAAGCTGGACCTCTGTGAGTAGCTATCTCATTCTCATTTCCACTTCATTTTGCATATTGTGTTTGTACTTGTATTTGTAGTCATAAATAGTTTAAACCTGTTGATTAAGTTGTATTTAGGTTAGTTAGATTTAGTTTAAGTGTCTGCTTTAGCTGAATCAGTAGTTAGGTCATTTAAATTGCATATCAGTGTTATAAAAGGGTGTTTGGATCAGTTGCTTAAACTGTATTAGAGAGTTGTTCAGTGTTTGAGACTTGTTGTTCTAGGCTTGGTTAGCTCTATTTGACTCATATCTGTCTTCATTTTGCATCTGCATACCACAAAAGTCAACTTCATGTGTAATCTGTCTTATAATCTTAACTGTTGGAATTTTTGAAAGACAAAAACTTGTTTTGTGCTTAGAAAACATAGAGATAGCTTGCAGTAGCTTTATTTCATCATATTACATCAACATCAGTCCTTAAATTGGATTCAAAGTTCATCAAAGTCAAACTTCTCTCAACTGCTCAAAAGTCAAAATATTGAAAAAGCCATTTTGAGCCCAACTGGGGTGAATTATCATTGATTCATTTCTGGGTCAAATTCAGTGAAACTTAGGATTTTAAAAACTTTAGCTGGTCTATTTTCTTATTACCATTTTTGTATATTTTTGTAAAATTTTTATAAGCTTCAAAAATGCTTTTCAAAATGGGCTTAAGTGCCCTGTACACACTCAGTATTAACTGAGTGTGCACAGGTTTTGTGCTAGGCTTGTACAGAGCTCATCAGAGCTTGTCAAAGTCTGGTTTTTGGTTTAGACATAGCTAGCCAGGTCTTCTTGAGGTTCCCATATCTGTTTTTCAGTTCTAGCTTATTGTGTAGCTTATTCTTTGGTTGCAAAGTAGTAGCCTCAAATCTGTTTTTACGCATAAGCTCACATAATCCAATATGTGCATTTTGTATTTCAGAGGTGTAGAGCAGTTGTAACTTGTTTCATTTAGGTACTTTTAGCTTATTATAGCTTCTGTTTTAGTTTGGTGCTTATTTGTGGCTTGTGGCTTATTCTAAGTGCTTATTCATAAGCACTTTGCCTTGCAGTCCCATTTTCTTGCACACAACCCTCTGTTTTTATATTTTTTTTCAGATTTAGAATATTAATTTAGACTTATCTTGAATTTTTCAGATTTTTCTAGGTCAGTTTGGTATTTTTCTTGATTTAAATCAGTTTTTAGGCCTTTTTAATTAGCTTTTAATACAAGTAATTCAGAAAAGTTTCAAAAAAATAAGTTTTCAATTTTCCTAGGTTAAGATAAATATAAAAAGTCAAAAAAATATTTTTCCAGATTTTTCTTAGTTAAATTTGTATTTTTAAGCAATTTAAGTAGTTTTAAATAGTATTTAATTCATAAAAAATAGAAAAATAATCAGAAAAATACAAAAATAGTTTTGAAAATTCTCTTTTGTTTATTTAGATTTTTCCTAGTCATAATTTCATTTTTCATGCTTTATTTTATATTTTCTTGTATTTTAGGCTATTATTAAATAGTTAAAAATAGTTTTTAATTAATAATAATTAGATAAATAGTTTTAAAAATAATTTTCTTTTTCTAATAATTTTCTTTTATCATTAGGTTTGTAAAAATGTCATTTTCATATTTTTAGGATTAATATTGTTTAAGTTTCACATTTTCTTTAGTACGTCACGTAGTTTTAAATTCAAGTTTTATAAAAACATAAAATCAAAAACATCATTTTGCAAATAGTGATAGCGTTTATTTAATATTTTTTATCTTTTTAATTCTCTTTAATTTGCATTTAAGCCTCTGTAATTTGTATACTTTTTCTTTAGTTATAATATAATCAAAACTCTTTTCCGTTCAAATCTCTCGATCACTATTCGTCTGATTATTCTCGCACAGGTCGTTGGGACATAACGACCCGGGGAAACACTATACTCTCCTGGACTTCATTGCATTGGTGTCTGAACTGTTTTAAGTTTCTTACGGTTAGCCATTCACAAGTGGCTAGCTTGTGTGAGAAAACTTGACGGTTTGGCACGAATCAAATTTTGGCGCCGCTGCCGGGGAGTTGTGCTAATTATCTTACGCTTAGCAGATTAGTGATTTGAATATTCCCTCTTTGTTTATACCATCTATCTATATCTATATATATTTTCTTATAAAAAATCCAAAAACCCAAAAACATCCAAAAACGTATAAAACACAAAAATATTTTCCTTTTGTTTCTATATATGTATCAAAGATAAAAATACAAAAAGATTTGTCGTTTTCTTAATAATAACAACATAAAAGATTACCACCGCAAACCAAGGCAGTGTACTACCTAACTGGGGGTACGACCATAATAAGTTCCCGAACCAAAGATTTAAAACTTGCCTTTGTGTCCTTGTGATTGGTGTACCTTTTTCAAAGAAGCCATTCATCTTGTGATTATTGGTTTAAGTTCACTGTTGTTTTGCCTCGATTTTGTTTTAATTGGATTTGTTGTTATATATACTTGTCAAAACCAGAAAACCTAAAAAGATTCTTCTCACCCCATTTTCATAAAATATTTTCATAATTCCCATTCCTCTCCTTAACTCTGAGATTCCTTAGAGTTAACTCTAGTGTATGCGCACTCGCTCTTCTAGATCTGTGAGCCCATTTCGTGAGCTTGTCAGAATTCCAAGAAGGTGTGTCCGTAGACGTTCTGCCCCATCAGTCGGATCTGAGATCCGAACTGTTCGCACTACTTCCGTTATCATGGCGGAAGAACGCCCTATGTGTGAGCTTCTCCAGGCACCCATCGACGGGTTTGGAGATGCTATCGTTATCCCAGCCATTGTGGCTGAAAATTTTGAACTCAAAACCGGGTTACTGAATCTTGTAACCTCAAGTCAATTCTATGGTTTTGAGCGGGATGATCCTCATGCTCATATTCGATGGTTTAACAAGATTGCATCTACCATCAAATACAAGAATGTCCCTACTGATGCTGTTAAGCTTCTTCTATTCCCATTTTCTCTTGAGGGACAAGCCCGGATTTGGCTTGAAAAACAACCCCCTCAGTCAATTGAGACATGGGAAGACCAGGTGAAGAAATTTGTGAATGAATTTTATCCGCCTTCCAAAACCACGAGTCTTAAAAATGAAATCATCAAGTTCACTCAAAAGTTTGATGAATCCTTCAGTGAATCGTGGGATCGTTTCAAGGAATTGCTTCGCAAATGTCCTCACCACGGTTTCTCCTAGTTGATGCAACTCGATACTTTCTATAATGGAGTGAGCCAATCTGATCAAGATTCTCTCAATTCCTCCGCTGGAGGAAATTTCTTGAGCAAAACTGTCAAAGAAGCTTTAGCGATCATTGAAAACAAGTCTAAAGTCCGCACTGCACGAAGCAAGCCGGTTGTTTCCCAAGTCAGTGTTGGTCCTTCTACTTCATCGCCCGTGAGTCAGTCTAGCACCGATGCTAAGATTGACAAACTCACAGAAGCCATTCAAGCTTTGGTTCTCTCCAACCAAAAGAAAGTCTCTTTTCCACAAACTTCACCTCATGCTGAAGTTAAGAAAGTGGAAGTCTGTGTTACTTGTGGTGGCCCCCATGCTTATTACAACTATATGGCCACCGATGGTAACCCTTTTGAAGCTAATGCTGTGGGCGGGATTTCTAATCAGGGAGGCAACCAATATCGTGCTCCTATAGACCCGAACCACCGTCCTAACCACTACCCTGGACCTCCCGGTTTCAACCAAAACCGTAATCAAAATCAAAATAGACCAAACCAAGGTTTTCAAAACCAAGGTCATTTCAGTCCAAACAACGGTTTTCAAAATCAAAATCAAAATTTCCAACACCAAGGAAATTTCAATAGAAACGCAGGTCAGGGAAATTTCAACCAAGGGTATTTTCATGGTAATAATCAAGGAAATTTTCAAAATCAAGGCACTAATCCAAACAATAGAGGCCAGAATTTTCCTGTGCAAACTCAAGCCATTGTTCCAACTGGACCATCATCTGATGAGTTGTTGAAACAATTCATGAAATCCCAAGAGGAAATGAATCGGTTGTTGGTTAGCCAGATTTCTGACATTAAGAAGTCTTTAAATAATCGACCCTCGGGCTCAGGTACTTTACCTAGCAACATGATCGCTAATCCGAGGGGCGATGCAAAGGCGATCACAACCAGAAGTGGTGCTTCGTATGATGGACCCGCTATTCCTACTACCTCTTCTTCTTCTCTCCCGAAGGTAGTGGAAAGTGAACCTGAGGCGACAAAGGACAAGGAACTTCCTACTAATAACGGAGGTACCAGCAATGTCCATCCTCAGGTTGTCCCGAAAACCAAACCTGGAGTTGTTTTTGAACCTCCAGTTGGCAACCCCAAATCCAAAACTTCTATTCCTTACCCCTCACTTTTAAATGAGCAAAAGCTCCGCGAGAAGGCCAGTCATCAAATGGAAAAAAATTTTCAAATTTTCCAAGAGCTACATTTTGACATAAGCTTTGCGGATGCTATCATGTTGATGCCCAAGTTTGCATCAACTCTCAAACACATGTTGAGCAACAAGGAAAAGCTGTTTGAAATGGCTAAAACTCCTTTGAACGAGAACTGCTCAGCAGTTCTGTTAAAGAAGCTTCCCGAGAAGCTTGGAGATCCTGGAAAATTTCTTCTCCCTTGTGTTTTTCCAGGAATGATTGAATGCTTCGCCCTTGCCGATCTTGGTGCAAGCATCAATCTGATGCCTTATTCAGTGTGGAAGAAACTTTCTCTTCCGGAACTTATTCCTACCTGCATGACTCTTGAGCTTGCAGATCGTTCTATATCGCGTCCTCTTGGCATCGCCGAGGATGTATTCGTGAAAGTAGGAAAGTTCCATTTTCCAGCTGACTTCGTGGTTGTTGATTTCGATGCCGATCCTCGGGTTCCTCTCATTGTTGGACGAGGATTCCTGAGAACGGGCCGTGCTCTTATTGATGTATTTGAGCAAGAAATCACGTTACATGTGGGTAATGAAGCTGTTACCTTTAACCTTGATCAAACTTCAAGGTACTCCTCAAATTATGATACTGAATCAATTAATCGAGTCGATTTAATTGATATTGCTTTAGAGGAGTACTCTCAAGAGTTTCTTAGTTATCTTCATAATTCTGTGAGTGGGGATTCCACCACATCTTCTCAACCTATCATTGCCGACTCTTCCCCCTCTCTCACTCCATTTGAGGGAGGTGACTTCCTTCTGGAAGAGATCGATGAATTTCTTTCTACTGATGAATCAATTCCGCCTGGAATTGATGGTGTTTATGATTCGGAGGGAGATATCCTTTATCTTGAGCAATTGTTAAATGAAGATCCATTACCTTCACTCCCTCCGAAAGAGATCACAATTGAGGAAATCAAATCAGTACAAACATCTACTGATGAATTTCCCGAGGTTGAACTTAAGGACCTACCTCCTAATCTCGAGTATGCATTCTTGGAGGGTGATGATAAATTACCCGTCATAATTGCTAAGGACTTAACTGAGGAGGAGAAAACTGCTCTCATAAAGGTCTTGAAGTCACACAAGAAAGCAATTGCTTGGAAACTCTCCGACATTAAGGGTATCAACCCTGAGTTTTGTACTCACAAAATCTTGATGGAGGATGACTTCAAACCAGCAGTCCAACATCAGAGAAGGGTGAATCCTAAGATTCATGAGGTTATCAAACAAGAGGTTCTCAAACTTCTTGATGCCGGTTTAATTTACCCGATCTCTGATAGTCCTTGGGTCAGTCCCATTCATTGCGTTCCAAAAAAGGGTGGCATTACTGTTGTCACAAATGAAGAAAACGAGTTAATTCCAACTCGATTGGTTACGGGATGGCGTGTGTGCATTGACTACTGCAAGTTAAACGAAGCCACCCGTAAAGACCATTTTCCTCTACCCTTCATGGACCAAATGCTTGAGAGATTAGCAGGGAACGAATACTATTGTTTCCTTGATGGTTTCTCGGGTTACTTTCAGATCCCCATTGATCCGCTGGATCAAGAAAAGACCACATTCACCTGCCCATACGGAACATTTGCCTACAGACGTATGCCTTTTGGCTTATGTAACGCTCCTGGCACGTTCCAACGATGTATGATGGCAATTTTCCACGACATGATCGGGGAAAAAATGGAGGTGTTTATGGATGACTTCTCGATCATTGGGGACTCATTTCAGACATGTCTCTCCCATTTAGATAAAATGCTAAAAAGGTGATCTTTGTCTAAATTGGGAGAAGAGCCACTTTATGGTCAAAGAGGGCATAGTCCTTGGCCGTAAGATTTCCAAAAACGGGATTGAGGTAGATAGAGCAAAAGTTGATGTTATTGCTAAACTGCCTCATCCTACTACCGTCAAAGGTATTAGGAGTTTTCTAGGTCATGCCGGGTTTTATCGCAGATTCATACAAGATTTTTCTAAAATCGCTCGGCCTATGACCCATCTTTTTGAAAAAGATGCTCCTTTTATCTTCTCTCCTGAGTGCATCGAAGCTTTTGAAACATTAAAGAAAAAGCTTACGGAAGCACCCATTCTAGTTGCCCCCGACTGGGATTTACCCTTTGAGCTCATGTGCGATGCAAGTGATTTTGCTATCGGTGCAGTCTTTGGGCAACGAAAAACCAAGCATTTTCAGCCTATCCACTACGCAAGTAAGACTATGACTGAAGCTCAAACCATTACACCACTACAGAAAAAGAATTATTAGCTGTGGTGTATGCGTTTGAGAAATTTCGGCCATACCTTATCTTGACCAAATGCGTGGTGTATACGGATCACTCGGCTCTCAAATATCTCTTTGCAAAACAAGATGCAAAGCCGAGATTGCTCCGTTGGGTTCTCCTCCTGCAAGAATTTGATATCATTATACGTGATAAAAAAGGAGCTGAGAACCTGGCTGCTGATCATCTGTCCCGTCTAGAAAACCCTCACCAAGATGTGTTCGAGAAAAAGGAAATTAACGAAACATTTCCTCTCGAAACACTTAATGTGGTTTATTTTCGTGGAGACTCTTCTACCCCATGGTTTGCTGACTTTGCAAATTACCATGCGGGTAACTTTGTGGTGAAAGGGATGTCGTCCCAACAGAAAAACAAATTCTTTAAAGATGTAAAACATTACTTCTGGGACGACCCCTACTTGTTCAAAATTTGCGCGGATCAAGTCATCAGGCGATGTGTGTATGGTCAGGAAGCTATTGACATTCTCAAGGCTTGCCATTCTGGACCTACTGGGGGACATCATAGCCCCAACTACACCGCCAAGAAGGTGTTTGATTCCGGATTCTATTGGCCCACGATTTACAAGGATGCCCATGAATTTGTCAAAACCTGTGACGCTTGTCAACGTCACGGGAATATCTCACAAAGAAATGAAATGCCGCAAAACGCCATTCAAGTGTGTGAGATTTTTGACATCTGGGGCATTGACTTTATGGGGCCCTTTCCTTCTTCTCGCGGTAACAAATACATACTCGTGGCCGTTGACTATTTGTCAAAATGGGTTGAAGCAAAAGCTTTACCTACCAACGATGCCCGAGTTGTTGTAAAATTCTTGAAATCTCTTTTTGCTAGGTTTGGAACTCCACGAGCTATAATCAGTGATCGTGGTACGCATTTCTGCAATGACCAGTTTGATAGAGTCATGCAAAAGTATGGTGTAACTCACCGTCTCTCTACTGCGTATCGCCCCCAAACAAGTGGGCAAGTGGAAGTTTCTAACCGAGGGATTAAAAGAATTCTGGAGAGGACGGTTGGCGAAAACCGTGCCTCTTGGTCGGATAAGCTAGATGACGCACTCTGGGCCTTCCGTACAGCTTATAAAACACCCATCGGGTGTACTCCATACAAGCTTGTATACGGGAAGGCATGTCATCTGCCGGTTGAGCTTGAGCACAAGGCATACTGGGCCTTGAAACATGCCAACTTCGATATTCAGACAGCTGGTGATCACCGGAAAGTTCAAATGAATGAATTAAATGAACTCCGTGATCAAGCATACGAGAACTCTTTGATCTACAAACAAAAGACAAAGAAGATTCATGACTCAAAGATCAAGAACCGCGTTTTCAACGTCGGTGATCGAGTCCTTCTTTTCAATTCAAGATTGAAGATTTTCTCGGGAAAACTAAAATCCCGCTGGTCTGGACCATTCACCATCACTAAAGTATTTCCATATGGAACCATTGAGTTATCTCAACCCGATGGTCCAAACTTCAAAGTGAATGGTCATCGGTTGAAACATTATTTTGGAGAGGACATACCTCCTGTGGTTGTCCCAGATCTTCAAACTTTCCCCATGAACCAATGAATGCGGGGATCGAGTCAAGCTAGCGACTCGGGAATCAAAAACAGTAGCATGCCATATGGGTTTTCACCCATATTTCTGACTTCTTTCTACTTTCTACCACCCTAGTGTGGGGGAGTTGCCCCCCGCTGTTGTATATAAGTTTTATAAAAAAAAAAAAAAAAATCAAAATAATGGCCGTAGTATTTCCCTTTTACGTTCTTTGTTTCGGCATAACCGCCGGTACTTTGAATATTGAGGGCAATATTCATTTCTAGTGTGGGGGGGAATTCTCACGAATTTTATCATGTAATTATGCCGCCCAATTCCCCCATTTTTGGCCAAAATTTTTTTTTGAAGTAAGTGTTTTTCACTTACTCATCTTACGGTTATCAGTCCGCCATGTCTAAAACACAAAAGGATTGGCTAATCCAGGAGCAAACGGCTCTTGGTAAAGATATCTCAAATCCGTTGACGGCTTGCAATTTGCCCAAAATTGTATGGTATTCAGCTCACCATATCCTTAAAAGTGAAGAGTTGGCTAGCCCGCAAGTTTATGGCTTGTGGTAAAGGCAGTGGAAAAACCATAATTGGTAATCGACTCACCAAAGATAATATTGATAATTTATCTAAGAGTTGGCTAGTCCAGAGCAAACGGCTTCTGGTAAAGACAAATCAAATCCGTTGGAAGCTGGTGGTTTGCTCAAAATCACATGGTTATCAGTGTACCATAGTTCTTACTTGAACTGAAACATTTGGCTACTCCAGAAGTAATGGATTTTGGTAAAGAGATTCAAAACCATTAAGTTTTTCTCAAAAGATTGCTAGGGACTAGCAATAGTTTAGTGTGGGGGATTGATGAGTGTGTAAATACTCATCATTTTTGGTTAAATCTGAACTGCAAAACGTTTAAAAATGCTCAGAAATGCATCAAAATTCTGAAAATATCTCAAAGTTGCATTTTATATGTTTCAGATGCAAAATGTTTAAAATCAGATGAAAAATGAGCTAAGTTTGCATAATTGGCAGTTTCAGTCCCCCGACTTTCAAAAAATGGCAACTTTAGTCCCTGGAAATTCAAAGATTGACAGAATTTACCCCTGGACATTTTAAATTGGAAAATTAACATTTTTAGTCCTTTGGTAATTCTAACTTGTCAAATTTGGTCATTTTGATAAATTTTGGAAAATTACAAGTTTAGTCCCCGGAGTTTTAAAAAAATGACAAGTTTGGCCCTTGATCTATTGGAGATGGTCAAGTTTAACCCTTGGAGTATAATTTTAGAATGTTCATTATTGGTCCTTGGAAATTCAGTTTTGGCACATTTGGTCCCTAGATTATTAAATGGATCCATATTCAATCCTAAGCCCTTAACTACCCAATCCAAGCCCAATACCCATTTTAATCCAACCCGGTCCAGTCCAACCCTTTTACGCATCCAACCCGTTTACCCACCCACGTTTTAAAATAAAACCGCCCCACTGTCTTCCCCGACCACTTTGTCTGCAACTCTCCCAACACTCCACCCCTCACCTCCAACTTCAGCCACCCTACTCCACACCATGTCCCCTCCTCCTCAACAACATCCAAAACGCATTAAATGCTCCTCCCCTAAACACTCAATCTCTCCACTGTCAAAATGCCTTTTCCCGCCAAATTCAATCCAATGGCCAAAAACTATTCTAGCCATCCAATGATCCAGATTATTGCTGGGAAGTGATCAGAGGAGAGAGAGAAGACATATTGGTGTATAAAAGTGGAAGAAGAAGCAAGAGAAAGAGAGCACTTAGTTTTATTTTAAAAATGTATGTCGTTTTTAATTTCTCAAACTTTCCAGTTTATGTTTAAGCTTTGAAAGACTTTGTAATTGTATTTCAGTATAATAAATACTTGTTTCCATTTTCAATTTAATTAAAAGTTTACGAATTCAGTTTATGAAGTTTTTGAGCCAAAAATCTCAAATTTAGCCAAGGTTGTTTGTGTTTGTTCTCTAGGACTCTAAAGCTCATATAAGCTCTTACAAAAGCTTTTCCAAGCTTTAGAATCCTTAAAACTAAGCTTACATTCAAGTTTCAAGCTACTTTGGATTTTGGTCAACGAAAGTCAAACTGGGTTCATTTGGTGATGGAATTGGATATGGGTTGATGCAGTGCTTATTTTGGGTTGGAATAGACTAGGTTAGAGTAGGTTTGGTTCTGGTTTTAGCCTGCAAAACAAGCTGGACCTCTGTGAGTAGCTATCTCATTCTCATTTCCACTTCATTTTGCATATTGTGTTTGTACTTGTATTTGTAGTCATAAATAGTTTAAACCTGTTGATTAAGTTGTATTTAGGTTAGTTAGATTTAGTTTAAGTGTCTGCTTTAGCTGAATCAGTAGTTAGGTCATTTAAATTGCATATCAGTGTTATAAAAGGGTGTTTAGATTAGTTGCTTAAACTGTAATAGAGAGTTGTTCAGTGTTTGAGACTTGTTGTTCTAGGCTTGGTTAGCTCTATTTGACTCATATCTGTCTTCATTTTGCATCTGCATACCACAAAAGTCAACTTCATGTGTAATCTGTCTTATAATCTTAACTGTTGGAATTTTTGAAAGACAAAAACTTGTTTTGTGCTTAGAAAACATAGAGATAGCTTGCAGTAGCTTTATTTCATCATATTACATCAACATCAGTCCTTAAATTGGATTCAATGTTCATCAAAGTCAAACTCCTCTCAACTGCTCAAAAGTCAAAATATTGAAAAAGCCATTTTGAGCCCAACTGGGGTGAATTATCATTGATTCATTTCTGGGTCAAATTCAGTGAAACTTGGGATTTTAAAAACTTTAGCTGGTCTATTTTCTTATTACCATTTTTGTATATTTTTGTAAAATTTTTATAAGCTTCAAAAATGCTTTTCAAAATGGGCTTAAGTGCCCTGTACACACTCTGTATTAACTGAGTGTGCACAGGTTTTGTGCTAGGCTTGTACAGAGCTCATCAGAGCTTGTCAAAGTCTGGTTTTTGGTTTAGACATAGCTAGCCAGGTCTTCTTGAGGTTCCCATATTTGTTTTTCAGTTCTAGCTTATTGTGTAGCTTATTCTTTGGTTGCAAAGTAGTAGCCTCAAATCTGTTTTTACACATAAGCTCACATAATCCAATCTGTGCATTTTGTATTTCAGAGGTGTAGAGCAGTTGTAACTTGTTTCATTTAGGTACTTTTAGCTTATTATAGCTTCTGTTTTAGTTTGGTGCTTATTTGTGGCTTGTGGCTTATTCTAAGTGCTTATTCATAAGCACTTTGCCTTGCAGTCCCATTTTCTTGCACACAACCCTTTGTTTTTATATTTTTCTCAGATTTAGAATATTAATTTAGACTTATCTTGAATTTTTCAGATTTTTCTAGGTCAGTTTGGTATTTTTCTTGATTTAAATCAGTTTTTAGGCCTTTTTAATTAGCTTTTAATACAAGTAATTCAGAAAAGTTTCAAAAAAATAAGTTTTCAATTTTCCTAGGTTAAGATAAATATAAAAAGTCAAAAAAATATTTTTCCAGATTTTTCTTAGTTAAGTTTGTATTTTTAAGCAATTTAAGTAGTTTTAAATAGTATTTAATTCATAAAAAATAGAAAAATAATCAGAAAATTACAAAAATAGTTTTGAAAATTCTCTTTTGTTATTTTAGATTTTTCCTAGTCATAATTTCATTTTTCAAGCTTTATTTTATATTTTCTTGTATTTTAGGCTATTATTAAATAGTTAAAAATAGTTTTTAATTAATAATAATTAGATAAATAGTTTTAAAAATAATTTTCTTTTTCTAATAATTTTCTTTTATAATTAGGTTTGTAAAAATGTCATTTTCATATTTTTAGGATTAATATTGTTTAAGTTTCACATTTTCTTTAGTACGTCACGTAGTTTTAAATTCAAGTTTTATAAAAACATAAAATCAAAAACATCATTTTGCAAATAGTGATAGCGTTTATTTAATATTTTTTATCTTTTTAATTCTCTTTAATTTGCATTTAAGCCTCTGTAATTTGTATACTTTTTCTTTAGTTATAATATAATCAAAACTCTTTTCCGTTCAAATCCCTCGATCACTATTCGTCTGATTATTCTCGCACAGCTCATTGGGACATAACGACCCGGGGAAACACTATACTCTCCTGGACTTCATTGCATTGGTGTCTGAACTGTTTTAAGTTTCTTACGGTTAGCCATTCACAAGTGGCTAGCTTGTGTGAGAAAACTTGACGGTTTGGCACGAATCACATCACAAGGTACTGCTTCTCAGCAAAGTACTGATGCTCAAGAACATGTTCATGTTACACCTCCACCATCTCTACACGAATCTCAACAAGAAATTCCTTCACAATCTCATGGAGATGAAGTTTCTATGGCGTCTGAAGGTCAAGTTCTCAACAATTATGCTTTAACTCGAGAATTGCAAAGGTTGAAGAAATATTTTGGAGAGCAAGCTAAAGCGCTTAGGAAGTTGAAGCGTAAGTATATGTGGTTAAGGAATTTTATTAAACCATATATTCAAGGTTACAACTTATGGGTTAAAGAGGAAAACAAACGCCGTAAGCAACTTCGAAAGGAATTAAAACGCAAGAAGGTTCATACAACATCTTCTGTCAACTTGGGGAGGAATTTAGAAAAAGATAACTTGAAAGAAGATGTTACGAAGAAGAAAGAACCTGATAGTACTGAAGAAAAGATTATTTCAGATACTGAGGAATAAGAAGAACAAGTTCAAGTTCAAGGTACTGATGATCAAGGTACTGAACATCAAAGTGTTGCTTTTCAAGATACTTCTAGGCAAGAGGTAATAACACCAAGAGTATTGAATTTTGAAGAAGAAGCTGGTCCTTCTACAACTGATATACATGAAGAGGAGGAAGCTACATTCAAACCTATTCATTCTGCAAGTGATGATGAGTTCATTGCCACAATTTTAGGAGGTTTATCACAACCTAGAGGTGGTGTTACTATTAGAGATGTACAAGAAGAAGAACAACAAAGAACTTCTCAACCTGCAATTGATCCTAAGGATAAAGGGAATGGTGTTCTGATTGAAACCAAGAATGAAAGATATAACTTTTCACATACACATCAAACCATAACACAAAGTAGCATATAGATGGAATTCTAGAGAGAGAAAGTTAGAGGTTTAGGGAACTTAGTGAGATAAAGTGAATGATATTATTATGAGCTCCAACTCTCTACCTTGGAAGGTAGAGAGTATTTATAGTCTTACATAAATCGCCACACATCGGGCTGTGGATCAGGCATACAGTGGGTAAAGACCCGTCCGTCCTCCACGGTGATACTTAACTAAATACTACTTAACTTAAGAATTACTACGACTACGAGCTTTCTAACGATTACATATACTTGAGGTGACCGACTCTTTAATACCTGGAATTTCTAATTCCTAACAATCTCCCCCTAAGGGAGGTCACCTCAATCATGTACCAAAAACACATTGAATACAACCAGATAATACATTAACAATTGATCTTGCATTCTTGATGTAGTCCTTTGCTCCTAAGCTCGTAGTCATTGATTCTTCACATTGCATGTTTGGTTACTTCAAGTGGAGGTCTTTTACTGATCCACGTGATAATCATTTTGAGCCATCTTTTGAGATCATCAGCTATCAACAATCTCTGACACATCCTTTGTGGTGTTGGTATTATGTGATGTTGTGACTTTAGGACCGACATGCTCACATTCTGGATCATGAAATCTTCACATCAGAGTAGCGGAAGCTTTTGTTGAATCATGATATTGGCAGTAGCGTAGCAGAAGCTTGGTGTGAAAATATCAGAGTCATTGATGCACTAATCATGATTTCTTTGAGTTGAATGTGTTAAGTGAGCATGCGGCTATGGATTGACCGCTCCATTCTGATCAGCTGCAAACGTCGGGCGTACCTGCATACAACAGTTAGCAATAAATCGCACGAAAGTGTCTTTGATCACTTTCGTTGAATTGAGGTACACGGCCCACGGTTCCCCTTTGATCAGTACATGTACTGCCTGTGATCGGGTATAATTCAGAAGAATTTCCTTGACAGGGTTTCGCAGCTGTTCTAGCTGTTCTCAAACCGGAACGTCTCAAAGAAGACAACACGGAGTGAGTGAACCAGCGAATTTTAAGTCCACTGATTGATGAAAAGAGATTTGAAAAACAATCGTGTATTGCTCAATAGAAATTGTTTTTGCAATACAACGAAGGTTTTATTGAAAATCAATTATCAATCATAAAAATACCTTTTGGTTTGAAAAATGAGTACACAGTCGATGTGCTAAAGAAAAGAGTTTTTAAGCACAAAGATCGGTTTTTCAAAGGTATCCGTCAATCCATAACCTGAACCAGGATTGATTCAAGAGATTGAATCGCCCCATTGTTTCTGTTCAGTTGTCACATGGTTGATCTATATAATAGATCTCACATGCCACCTACCAGGAGCTTGTTTGATGTTGGCTCCAGAAGGCTTTCCATCTTCATTGTGAATATGTAAACACATCACTCAGATGTTCTGGCAATACCACAAGGATAATGCGTAGGACTCAAGATATAATCTCTCTTTCCACATTGTGTGAAACAGAGAGTCTTCATTGAAAGTGTCCTAATGAGATTTATTGATGATCTCGTGGCTCTAGACTCAATTTGTGCATATTTGGATCCTATGACGGAGACTAGGGAGAGGGTCTCCTTCTTCAATATCAACCATCTCTAAGAGAAAGTCGATAGATAATGTCGGTTCCCCGTGAGAATGAAACAAGCCCTTTTAAGAGGAACTTGAGTGGTTTGGAAAGTTGAAGTGCAGTGCGTCACTGGGTCCATGACGTCTTGTCTTCAATACCGATGTTACCATCAGTAGCATATGAAGTGAACCCGGTTTCTGCTCTAAGGTTGAATAAATGGAGGGCTATTTGTTTTCACCCTTTTCTCATTGAATTCTTTTTAATTCTTCAACCCCTTCAGTGCTTACCGAGACTTCATAGCTAGAACCTTGTTGGTTTTATTCCAGTACTAGCTCAGTCTTAGTCCGCACTCTTCCCATATCTCATTTTTCTCCTTTTATCATCATACCTAAGGACTTCTACACTAACTAGTGGATTGTCCCTGGGTAGATCCCTCCGGTTCTGGCGGATCATGGGAACACATACCTAACCTTATCATCCTTATATCACCGTACATGAAGTAACGTTGGTCGGTCAATTTGGAATTGTTCGCCTGCCATTGGATCCAATTGAAAACCATTTTAAAATCAATTCAGATACTTGTGATATATTATCAAAGCATTTTGTACCTGAATTGTTTTTGATATTTTTAGAACGAGAACTCCCCCTCAACATGAGCATCAAGTATTTGAAAATGTTTTGCACACGGAGGCAAGAGAAAGAATTAACTTCTTCGATTACCATTTTCTAAAAGATATCAACATCGCTTCCTACATCAAATCAAGTAGATATAGCATTTCCGGGAAGGATGAGGTTTCCATAAGTTTGCTCCCCCTCAATATGTGCCTCGAGGTTTGAAAAGAGTTTTGCACATACTAGAGGGAACCTGCACATTGGGATGAATGATCACGTTTCAAATCAAAGGTTTAAGATAGATGCTCCCCCTCAACATGTGCATGGAAAATTTGAAATCGTTTGTCACATGTGGGAAGGACAGCATGTACACTCTTATGAAACCATTTACCGAATTATCAGTTTAAATCCAATTTAAATCACACATTCTCCCCCGATCACAATTATCAAAACATTTGAGATTTGTGATCTCGTATAGATTTAAATTGATTTTGAAAGCTTTTAAGGAGAATTTTGACTTGATTGTGAAAGCGTTTGAACTGATAAGGATCGGATTTTAAGACTTTAAACTCCATTGATAAAACATGTATGTATATCTTTTGAAAACAATTTAATGCCAAATAACTTTTTGATTTAATTGAAATCATTCTCCCCCTCAATCAATGACATAGGTTGTTGATTGAGAGATAGAGATTTTGACAAATAAGTCCAGATGATTATCAAAAATAGAGATCGAGTTATTTTTCAAAGCATTTGGTTTTCAGCAGATAAATGTTTATAGAATCAGAGCATGGAATGTGAAAACATGTTAAGACATGGCTCTGTTCTTTCTTTTAAAACCGGGTTATTGCCTGAAAATGACAATAAACCATTTTCTCTTTCTCCCAAAAATATATATATATATATATATATATATATATATATATATATATATATTTTTTTTTTAATAAAATTCGAGCAACATCTAAAGTCCCGTGTCATTCTTTGAATGACAACATCAAGACCGTAGATATTATCGAATCGAGAGAAACATGACAAAAAGACAATATTTTTTGAAGATTTTTCGAATTTTTCAAATTTTTATGGATTTTGAAAGTTTTATATTTTTGTATTTTGTTTTTCAAATAACTATTTACAAGAGATAGATGAAGATAGACCTTTACTCCTCGTCTTCCTCCTGAAGACGTTTGAGTGTTTCTGGTTGAAGGCTTTTCAAGCCAAGACGTGGAAGAATAAACTCAAAACGTTCTCTTGGAAGAGCTTTGGTGAAGATGTCAGCTAATTGGTATTCAGACCTCACAAAATATAGTTCCACCACACCTTTTTCTACTTGTTCCCTGATGAAATGATGTCGAATGTCGATATGCTTTGCTCTTGAGTGTTGAACGTTGTTGCATGAGAGAGCAATAGCACTTTTATTATCACAGTACAGAGGGATTTTGTTGAATTCATAGCCATAGTCAGATAATTGAGATCTCATCCATAAGATTTGAGCACAACAAGATGACATGGCTATGTATTCAGCCTCTGTAGAGGAAATAGAGGTACTCATTTGCTTCTTTGAAGACCAGCTCACAAGCTTATCACCCAAAAACTGAGCACCTCCTGACGTACTTCGACGTGTATCTTGACAACCTGCATGATCAGCATCTGCATAGGCCGTTAGTGACATACCGGTGTCCTTCGGGTACCATAGTCCCATATTGATGGTTCCTTGGAGATACCGAAAGACCCGTTTAACTGCTTCAAGGTGCTTTTTAGTAGGCTTAGCCTGGTATCTAGCACACATGCAAACAGCGAACAAGATGTCTGGTCTACTAGCAGTGAGATACATCAGGGATCCAATCATACTCCGATATTTCGTTTGATCAATCATGATCCCTGAGAGGTCCTCATCTAGTTTGGTTCGGTCAATCATGGGGGTGTCAACAGGGTCACTTGAATCAAATCCAAATTTCTTTAAAATCTCTGTTGCATATTTAGATTGATTTATGAAAATGCCTCCGGGACTTTGTGAAATTTGTAATCCCAAGAAAAATGACATTTGTCCCATCATTGACATTTGAAACTTTGAACTCATTTCATTTGAAAAACGATCACATTCCATTGGGTCAGTCGAGGCAAAAATAATATCATCAACATAAATTTGAACATGAATCAAATGTTTGCCTGACTTCCTGGTGAACAATGTAGGATCAACTACTCCTTTGATGAATCCGGTTGATAGAAGAAACTTTGACAGTGTATCATACCATGCCCTTGGAGCTTGCTTTAAACCGTAAAGAGCTTTCTTCAAACGATAAACGTGAGTAGGATGCTCTTGATTCACAAATCCTTCAGGTTGGCTGACGTAGACGACTTCTTTAAGATCTCCGTTTAGAAATGCCGTCTTTACATCCATCTGATAGACTACCATGTTCTTACTAGCAGCATTAGCCAGAAAGATTCTGATTGCCTCGATTCGAGCAACTGGAGCAAAAGATTCTTCAAAGTCTATACCCTCCTCTTGACGATATCCTTTAGCAACTAATCAAGCCTTGTTCTTCAACACATCACCATGCTCATCAAGTTTTACTTTGAAGATCCATTTTAGAGCTATAATCATAGCACAGTCTGGAGCAGGTACTAACTCCCATACATCAAGACGATCAAACTCATGAATTTCATCTTGCATGGCATTGAACCAGCTGTCTTCATTCATGGCGGTTTTAACATCTTTTGGTTCGATCTTAGATAGTACGGAGTTGAAGAAACACCATAAGGCATCGGTTGCAAGTTGTTTCCGGTTTGATACAGGACGAGAGGGATTACCAATGATGTTGTCTAATGGATGATCGTGAGTCCATTTTCTGAGGTGTTCATGTGGCATTTGTTGAGGAACTGAGGTAGCTGAGTCGATGTCTCCTGAAGAAGATGGTTCTGATGATGATTCAGGAGTAGCAAATATGTTTTCAAATGGAGCATCTTCAGGAGTAGCAAAGGGATTAACTTCATCATTGATGCCAGAAACATTTCCATGATGTACATTTGAAGAATGATGATTTGTTGATGAGACTGAAGAATCAGCAGCAGGTGCTTCTTGACTTAAAGATATTGAGACTGAAGGATTGACTTCATTCACTGGAATATGAGCAACCTCTGTTGTAGGGATCAGCACCTCATTAGTAATTGAATCATACAGTTCATCAAACATAGGATCAAACAATTTCTTTACATCATCTTCAGATGGAGGTACATATGGAGTTTCTTGAGAGGAGTTTGGAACAAGGGATGAACCAATGGGACTGTTTTGAAGTGCGGGTCCTGAGCTGGAGTGTCCAGGAGCCATTTGACCGGTCAGCTCATCAAACGTAACGTGAATTGTTTCCATGATATTTCGGGTTCTTTTGTTGTAGATTCGGTATCCCTTTTTGTTTGATGCATATCCTACAAATACTCCAATGTCAGCTTTGGCCCTAAGTTTGCCTAAGTCTTGACCCTCATTAGTTGGATAGCACAATGCACCAAACACACGAAGGAAAGATAGATTAGGTTTTCTGTTGTGGACAAGTTCGTATGGAGTTTTTCCATGAACAGTGTGAATCAGGGAACGATTTTGTGTGTAGCATGCAGTGGCAATTGCTTCAGCCCAGAGAAACATTGGAACCTTTGAGTATATCAGCATTGTTCTAGCGGCTTCAACAAGAGTACGATTTCGTCTTTCAACTACTCCGTTCTGTTGAGGGGTTCGTGGAACACTTCTTTGATGGCTGATTCCAACGCTTTCATAGAATTCACTAAGTTGTTTGTTGACAAACTCAGTTCCATTGTCTGTTCTGATAATTCTGACAGTTTTGTTTAGTCGAACCTGCAGCTGTTTGATGAGTTTGATGATGATATCAGGAGTTTCATCCTTTGTCCTTAAGAACTTGACCCAGGTGAATCTAGAGTAATCATCAACCACAACTAACACATATTTCTTCCCAAAGATATTCTGCACCCTCATTGGTCCACATAAATCCATATGAATCATATGAAGAACTTCTGTGACAGAGTTAGTAGGTTTGGGTTTATGGGCATACTTCTTGCTTTTTCCCAATTGACATGCTGAACAAAGATGATCCTTTTCATACTTTAGTCTAGGTAAACCTACAAATAAGTCCTTTCTGGAAAGATCGTTAATGGTGCCGAAGTTCAAGTGATTGAGACGACGATGCCATAACCATGACTTTGTTTTAGAAGCCTTTGATAACAAGCAGATTGGAGAGGCCCTCATCATGTCATCGATAGAGATGGTGTAAAGATTTGAGCCACGAGTTCCTTTTAACAGTTCCTTACCATTAAGATCTCTAACAAAGCAGGTATGTTTTCTGAAGGCTACTTCTAGATCAGAATCACAGAATTGACCAACAGAGAACAGATTATGACCTAAACCTTCCACATAATACACTCTGGAGATGACACTATCACCAACAACATAATCTCCATAACCCATAATAGCACCAAAATGATCATTACCAAATCTAACAGTCCCGATGAATTTGCTCACGAAGTTCATGAGCCGCGACCGGTCTCCAGTCATATGCTTGGAACAGCCTGAGTCCAGGTACCACAGAAGGATTTGAACGATCTGCAGTTGAACACAGACAAGAATGGATAACTGGATAATTGGGATCCCCATGCAAGAATGGGTTCCATTTGGTTAGTAACAATGTTTGGAACACCCACATCAGAAATAGAAGTATTCATATCAGAAAGTGAGGCAATGGAATCGATGTGAATAGATGCAGTACTAGTGTCAGTATTAGCCCTGTTCACAGTGTGATCACTTCTTAAGGGAATAGTTCTACCAGTAGGCATCCATTTTCTAGTGGGCATTATCTGATTAGTCTTAAGACCAACAGGTGTCCAATAAAAGCCTATTTTACTGAATGTTCTTCCTGTGGGTTTCCACTGTTTTCTAACTTTCTTACGTTTTTGCCTTTTAGCCTTCTTAGCATGAACTTTAGCATTAACAATATTAACTGGACAATTAACATCATTGGGCAGAACGTTAACACCACATTCATGATTAGAAACAGAATTCAAGCAGACATCAGTACAAGGTTTGCAAATAGTATTAGAATTCGAATTAAATACAGTACGCCTATGGCTAATACTAGAATCAACACGATTCGTTTTATTCGACTCAAACTTAAAGTTCCTAGATTGTTCTTCTACTCTTTTCCAGTGCACATTCTTAGCTTGCGAGGTCCTATCATTCCTTGTATTGTCTTGAGACTTTGACCTGCTCCCTTTAATGTCACTGATTACTCCTGTAGAGGGAATGGGAACATTAGTTTGGTTTACTACTCTTTGCACCACCTGTTTAGATGTGCTGGGATCTGAACTACATGCAGGTGCACTAAGTTTCACATTCTTAACACTAGAGGTACTGAGATTTGTACTCCTAGAAGGTACACTTGAGTTCTCTTTCTTAGCATTGACAAATCTAGAATCTGAACCCCTTAAAGGCACACTACGGTTCACATTCAAAACATTGGGAATCGAGTGCATATCATACTTGGCCTTAGGCATTGAGCATGGAATCAAAGGGTTAACTCTCTCACCTAATGTCTTTGGGCATATTGTGATCAAGCATTCTAAGATTTCTTGAGATCGTTTGGCATATAAGCATGCATGTCCAATTGCATTATCATGAGGTTTCTCTAGCTTATCCTCTTCAACAATCTCACGCAGGCATTCTAAACAATCCTTAAGGGATGAGAAATATGTTTGAATGGCAAGCTTGTTGTTCCTTAGATGAGGGGGGACATATGTCACAGATAAAGCATATTTATTACAAGAGTGAACCTTTGATACACCATTCTCCCCATTGATCATTGGCATTTTCCCTTTTACCTGACTCTTCAGATTCTCATTTTCCTTTTGCAATGAAGTTATTTGTTCGTTGTTTTTGTTACGAGTGACTTTAATTGATTCAAACAACTCATTGAAGTGACGTTTAATCTTTTCATTTTCTTCTAGAAAACTTTCATTTTCCTTTTGTAAAGCATTTACTAGGTTTTGAAGATGAAACGTTTGAGAATTCTGAGAATCTAAAGAAGGAGGCATTTGGGAGCCTGTCATATTGTTTGTTTGACCCTTTAATTGAGAGATTTGGGCTTTCAACTTTCTGATCGTGTTGCACTGAGCTTGAATCTGTTCATCACGTTTGTTAATTTGAAAAACTGCATCAAACTCTGGAGCATCTGAAGATGTCTTGACATTTGAAGTTTTGACATTTTCTTTAAGATGTTGATATTTTAGTTGTAAATTAAAATGCTCAACTTCTAGTTTAGAAAAATGTTTAACGAAATTGTCGTGATCATCCCGTTCAATTTTCTCATTTAGTTTAGAATTAGTTTTTTCAAGCTCAATGACACGATCATGGGAGACTTTCAGGGCCACAGATAATTCATGAAATTTGGAAGCATTAATAGAGCAATTTGAAGCAGTGAAAAACACATCTTGAGCAACACATTCAGTAATAAGATTCTCATTTAATGTATGCAAGTTCTTTCTCTCAATCTCATTATATTTCAGTGCACGCTCATAGTCACTAACTTCAACAACCATTGCATCAAATTCCTTTTCCATTCCCTTAATATCAGTTTCTATCCCCTTTTTAAGACTCTCAAAGTGATCTTTTAGAAGTTTAAAGAAGGGCATGACCTCAGTCAAATAACATTCTTTCATTTGTTCAAAACCCCTTTCTCCTTCAGTTATACCTGTGGGTGTGATCCTTTTCTTGCAAGTTTTCTCAAAATCAACAAATAGTTGAAATATCACGTATTGGCTAATTAATGTCTTGCTTTTAGTGGCAATTTTTCTAGGTACAAGATGCATTGGTGTATTAGGAGGATACACAGTTGCTCTAGGCATTTTCCAAAGGGGAGGGTTGGTTTCAACAATATTTTCCGCTTTCTGTTTATCTAAATCCTTTTTCCATATGACTTGTTCGGGAGTCAACAATGTCTGAGGCTTAAACTTGTTCAAGGAAATCCAGTTTTCCTTCTTGTAATCATGAGGAGCGATAATTATGTTTTTCTCTTTGCATTTAGGATCATTTTGTTTCTTATTCATCTTTTCCCTAGTGATTTCATTTGATTTCTTATCTTCCTCAGTGCACTCAACGCAACTAGGTTTCTGCCTAGGCTTAAGGATTTCATCACCATCATAAAGCACCTTATGAGCATTTCTAGCCTTTTTAATTACCTCTGGATTCGGTTCCTCAACAAGGGGAATGCTATGCTTATCGCTTAAGACACGATGTTTGGTGACCATGTGAGCAGTCTGAATGGTGTTTCCTTGTATGTACAACTTGTTTTCAAGTTTGTTTTTCAAAGTTTTCAGATTAGAAAAATCTCTCAAGAGTTTTGATTCCTTTGCATTAAATTCTTGCTTAAGCATTTTCACATTTTCTTGAAGTTCTTGTTTTTGTTTAGCTGTTTTAGAAAGTTTTTCTTGCAAGGAATTTAATTCTTGTTTCAATACTTCTTCTCTAAACTTACTTTTTCTAATTACTGTACTCACTTGGACATCCATTTCCTGCTCACGAGTGGTCAACTCAAATTTTGCACGTTGTTCATAAATAGCAACACGTTCCTTATAGGCATTTAGTTCAGAAATTATGGAATCATCAGGAGCACATGCAGTGTATTCATCAAAGACATAGTCATTATTGACTGCAGAAGATGCATCACTTGGTACAACTTCACTTTCACTTTGTTTCACGTATTGATCGTATGGGACAATATTGTTATTACCCATATTTTCAACATTTGATTCAATAGTTTCAGTTGATTGTACTTTGTCATGCATCTGTTGCACATCAGCTTCATCGTATAGTTTTAATACCTCTGAGATGAGTTTGTCCTTGGATGGGCCAGCTTGTGGTGAAGAAGAGATCTTGGGAGAAACCATTGGAGAGATGCTAGCCATAAAGATTGTGTGTGCAGTAGGTCCATCATCTACATCAGAGTCGTATGCATCACAGTCAGCGACTTGAAAGGCATTCTAATGATTGTGACCTATCTCCTGAATAGGCTGCTCATCCACATCTGCATCATAGGTCTTGGCATTGCCCTCAGCAAGAAACAGCAATTCCTCTTCATCCAACGCAGCACCATTGTCATGAGCTTGTGCCAGCAACATCTTATCTCTGAAGTAATCAGCATTCTGTGGACGCTTTGGAGATGTGCAGTTCCTTGCAATGTGTCCTTCACCACCACAGTTATAGCATTTGATTGGCTTAGCTTGACCTTGGTTACCATTTCTTCCTCGATTCTGGTTGCCAACATAACCTCTCCCAGCTCCACCTCTTCCCTGATCATACTGTCTTTCCTGAACTGGTTGCACCACGATCCTTCCATCTTTAACAGTGGCTTGATTATGTGGGTTAGATGCAGTTCTGAGGTTGTTGTTGGTTTGTGGGAGAGAATTCATGTTTTGACTAATGAGAAGAGCTAGTTGATTAATGATGTTACCCACGTGTGCATCAGCATCAGCTTGTTTGAACATGGGATCAGGAATGAGTTTGTGATTACCATTCCCCAAGGGTATGACTTGTGATACTTTGGTTGTGATTCCGATGTTTGAGTAGAAGGCTGTTGAGTCATTAGACGAGCTTGTCTCTCCATGGTTGGTTTTGAACTGATTGAGAATCAATTTTTCAAACATAGCATGTCTCTCATTCTGAAGGAGGAAGGCATAGAGTTGCTCATAGTTTGTATTCTTCAATCCTTTAGTGAGCTTCACAGCTGTGACAAACTTGTGCCATTCGGGATTCATGTTGTTCACAAACTTTGAGTTCAGCTGAATGTTAGGCATAGTCATTCTGATGTTCCTCATGTCATTCACTAACTTATGAAATCTCACATAGTACTCATAGACACTCTCATCTGGTTTCATTTTGAAGTGCTCGAATTCGTCATAGAGTTGGGATTCTCTGTCTTCCATAGTTAATTCTGAACCTGAGAGAAGCATCTTAACATTATCCCAAACTGCCTTTGCATCAGTGTTATGATTGATCAGCTTGTAGATGTCTTTAGGAAGACCTTGAAGAACAATGTTTGAAGCCCTGATATCTGCATCGAATCTTTTTTTCTCCTTATCATAAAGCTCATCGTACATCTTAGGTCTGTCCATTCCGTAAACAGGAGTACCATCTTCATTAGTATCAAGTATGTCTCTAGTCGTCTCAACCCGATATGGTCCTTCATCAATGGATTTGAGAATGTTGACACCATTTTCCTTTCCAAGGCAATACAATCTGATTCGTTGAGCCCAAGAATCGTAGTCAGTTCTGTCAAGCATGGGTGGACGAGTATCTGAGCCAGCTGCTTGTACATCCTCGGCAACAGTGGAGATGACAGTAGGGACGTTGGTAGACATGTTAACAGATTATACGGGATTTTATAACTCTATGATTAAACCGGGAAATAGATTCTTTCACGGGATTTTACTAAATCAAGAGAAAACCGTAAACAATCACTCAAGTCGCTAGATGATAATGCACTAAGTCGCTAGAAACAAATGCACTAAGTCGCTACCAATTAATTCGCTAGACAGCTAAGTCGCTAGAATCCCAAGTCGCTAGACAGAAAGCAAGTCGCTAAGTAGTAACTCGCTACAGACCAAGTCGCTAGCCAAATTTTGGCAGCAATTCGCTACACAAGTCGCTAGAGATACAAGTCGCTAAAGAGCAACTCGCTACAGACCAAGTCGCTACCACCAAGTCGCTACTCGTAGTGGAGAGTCCACTACTTGTACTTTAACTCGCTAGATCTAACTCGCTAGCTCCAACACTGTAAGTCGCTACAAAAATGTGAAGCAAGTCGCTACCAAGAAAATACTCCGTGAGCTAAGTCGCTAGCTTGAAAAACCATATAAACATCACTTTTCAATCCAAAAACAACCCAACCAAGATGATTCAAGCTTACCAAATGAAAACCTAAACACTTGTGATGATTCTAAACATAAAAGTACCAACAAAATTCAAACTTTAACACAAGAAATCACCCAAATGATGCAAAAACCACTAAACTTTTTCAAACTCAAAAACCACCTAAAAACCACTATAAATCCAAAGATGTGCAAGATATGATCTAACCATGGCTCTTGATACCAATTGAAAGATATAACTTTTCACATACACATCAAACCATAACACAAAGTAGCATATAGATGGAATTCTAGAGAGAGAAAGTTAGAGGTTTAGGGAACTTAGTGAGAGAAAGTGAAAGATATTATTATGAGCTCCAACTCTCTACCTTGGAAGGTAGAGAGTATTTATAGTCTTACATAAATCGCCACACATCGGGCTGTGGATCAGGCATACAGTGGGTAAAGACCCGTCCATCCTCCATGGTGATACTTAACTAAATACTACTTAACTTAAGAATTACTACGACTACGAGCTTTCTAACGATTACATATACTTGAGGTGACCGACTCTTTAATACCGGGAATTTCTAATTCCTAACAAAGAAAAAGAAACTAACTTTGGCAGAACTTAGAGCAATTGAAGTTGCTAGGAATGAAGCTGTAGCTAGAAAAGTTCAAGAAGAGTTAAATGCTAAAGATAGAAAAGATCAGGAAGCTCAAGAAGCTCAGAATAGAGAAGCAGCTCAAAAGGTACAAGATGAATTAGATGCTGAAGCTGCTGAACCATTACAGTCACATGTTCCTGTTAGATTTATGCCAAGACTTAATAAAGCTAAAGACAGAAATGCTATGATGGCTTATCTGAAAAGTCAAGGGTATAAAGGATTGCAGAAGTTTAATTATTTTGAGATGAAAAGATTATATGATGCTGCTAGGGAGGATTATAAGAAAGATGTTGCAGGCATTAAAGACTTTAGAGAAGAAGCTACTTGGACTGAGGCTGAAAGAAAGAAGAGTTTGAAAAGAAAAAGGAAAACTGAAGTTACAGATGTTCAGTTCTCAAAGAAAGAAAAAGTTGAATTAAGATCTGAGACTAGTGATGAATTAAAGAATTATCTCAGAGTGGTAGATTTTGATTATACAAAGGAAGATGATGACATGAAGATGAACAGATCAAAGAATAGTGTTTTTGAAGTTGTGGAATCCAAGGATGGAGATTACATGATTTTTCATAAAGAAGATGAAAGCTTCAAAGTTTTGAAAAGGCTATGGGACTTACTGCACATTATAGATAGAGTTGATCTATTTTACTTATATAATGTGGTGAAGACTTACTTTGAAAATAATCCATTAGAAGGGATTGGTTTAGTTTTACATGGTGATCTCCTAACTATATGGGAAACTGAAGAAGAGAACACTGATGATATTTGGAAGAATCAAGAAAGCTGGGAAATTGTTTGCTGGAGATTCTTTGAAGAGTCTGGAGTTCATGTTTTAGAGCTGGAAAATGGAACAATGATACATATGTTTGCAGAAAGAAGATACCCTCTCACAGTCGAGCTCATGAGAAGAATGCTAGAGCATGGATTGGAAGTAGAAGAGGATAATGAAACTGCTTGCATGGTTATCAACTTATTTATCAGCTGGACTACTATTGCTGAAGATGATCAATAACTGGTATGAATTTTATTTGAATAAATACTTTTTGATAAATCAATACTTTTAATCAAAGTACTGCTGATCAGACAGTACTTTCATCAAAGTGCTGTTTGCTGAAATAAACCAGTTAAATGAATTTTAGAAGAAACCTTTTGTTATTTAATAAATATTTTAAAATAAAGGTTGAATAAATGGTTTTTGTGATGATAACATCAATAGGTTATCAATCCACCATGGTTACAAAAGGATTGACTAATCCATGAGCAAATGGCTCTGGTAAAGATATATCAAATCCGTTTTTAGTTGACAACTTGCTAATAAGTTAGATGGTAATCAACTCACCATATCAGTAATGTGAAGAGTTGGCTAGCCCATAAGAAAATGGCTTGTGGTAAAGGCTGTGGAAAAACCATTATTGGTAATTAGTTCACCTTTAGATAAAAGAACTAACTAGTCCAGAAGGGTACAGCTTTTGGTAAAGACTAATCAAATCTGTTGATAGCTGGTGATTTGCTAAAAATCATATGGTTATCAATGTACCATGGTCTTACACACCAAAACATTCGGCTACTCCAGAGATAATGGCTTTGGTAAAGAGATCTAAATCCATTAAATTTTCAATGATTCACCTCTCACAGAAGTGATGAGAATAGTATGCAACTTAAATTGAATTAATGTACAAATTGTCGTATGTTGCTGTGTTGCTGTAAAGATGGAGCTTACTGGATAATGCTGTAAAAAGACTATAGATACTTTGATAAAGTGCAGAAACTACAATCCAAAGACAAAGACAATCATTTCTTGAAGATGACAGAGTAAAGATTAATCTACAAAGAAAAGTTACAAAGGAACTTGAAGTCAATCAAGTAGAATTCAAGTTAGGGGAGGATTGTTGGGATATGAAAGTGCTGAACAGTTAAAGTACTGAAGATTTACAAAGTACTGCAGAATGGCAAAGAACTTGAGAAAGTCAAAGAGTCAAAGTACTGCTAAAGATAAAGTCAAAGTACTGCACATAAAGGTCGAAGTACTGCAAGTGTTAAAGAACTGTTTATTAGTTTATGGAAAGTATTGTAATTCTAGAATAGATTACTTGTCGTACAAGGATACAATTGTAAACCGACTAGGGTTATCCTTGAGCCTATAAAAGGACCCCTAGATTGGCATTAGAGATACGAGTTAACAATCTTAGAGTTTACGATTACAAAGTTGTTTAGAGTTTAGAGAGTTTGATATTATTAATGTTGTTAAAGTATCTGCATAAGAAGCAAATTTAGAGTTAATAAAGTTATTCTTCTTAGATTTATTGAGTAAATTCCGCGTACTGAATAAAGATTACTCAGTGTTTCATTGTTAATAACTTAGGATTTATCCGAGGTTATTAAACCTTAAACAAGCTAGTTAAGTTAGTTTGGTTAGAGTACATCGATCCAACAGGAAAGCTTGCCTCATAAAACCCAATCATAAGAGAGCATGTCTTTAGAATGGGTTATAGTCACGATAGCACGAGAACGTACCTAGTTGGACGAGGAACCCATATGCATGAGCATTGACATGATCATTTAGACTATTCGTACGAGCATGAACTTTTAGAACCCTTGTCGAGGTTCGGACTATAGTTATCATTGATTGAATCACGAGGACGTGATTCCTATGACAAGGGAAGAATGTCACAATTCTCAATTTTCGGTCATTTTTCAAATTTATATTTCATTAAACGTATAATTTTTATTAAATAAACGCTATCGCGTAATCATTATTTTGAACATTTGATCCGACACTTCCAAAAATTATCCCGATATATTTTTGTACTCATATTAAGATTATAAAAATATTATTATGAGTTTACCCGGTGTTTTAAATTTATTTTGTATATAAATTGTTATATTTATATAATTACCACGGTTTTCGTAAATACTACTCAATAATTATTATTTCACTAAATTTTTGTAAGAAATGTATTTTTATAATTTTTATGACATCGATATATTTTATTTTGTTCCGTTAAAATTTATTTATAGCTAACGCTACCCTAAAAACTTAATTATATACACAAAATTTCCAACTATACATATACATTATTATACTTAAACAAAATCCACTAAATTTGTTTTGTTTTCTTACTTGTCGACATTTATGATGACACAACAATTTAGTACAAAATATCTATCTACTATAATATTTACATGTTATAATATTATACTACAAACACATAGAGCACTTTTTGTGAAGGTGTAAAAGATCAAAATCCTCTCCATATTCTCCTTAGTGACCGGCCATAAGGAAGACCAAGCAAAGAAGCCAATTTTTTTTTCAAGACAAGTTATTTATACAACTCTAGTATACTCTTAATCAAGGTTTTGAAATAAAAACCTAGGGTGTTTAGGATAAACCTTTGATCATTAAACCTCATCAAGTTACTAGTAAGCATTTCATGTTCATATTCATTTTATGTTCATTTCATTAATCTTGAGAAAATCATGCAAGTCATATTGATGTCTATACCACTTTTTATTGTTTTTTTTAAGTGTTATATATATATATTATCATCCTATAATTACTCCTTGAAACATATCACTTTTGGTGATGTCTAGGAACCCATGACACCCTAAGAAGGTGTATGGTAGGATTAGAATAGCTTCGGAGTTGTTTTGAATTGGTTAGAATAGGTTTGGCGCGAGAAAAACTCATTTCGACAAGTTTATATAAGGGTCTGTCCATATTTTTGAAATCTGGAATTCTCGACAGTAGATAAAATTTTTTGGCCTAGATATTTAGAAAATATCCTTTAAAACGAAAACGTGGCCGCTTGAATGGGTTAAAACGGAGTTATAACGAAGAAGTTATGCTATTTTCAAGTTTAACGACGAAAACTATATTTTCAGAAAATTTCAGCATGTTGTCTCAAACTTTTACGAGTCAAAAATGAGTCTTAAGCGATATTAAATGAGTCGACTTATCAAAAATATATTAGTATACTTTAACACGAAGCTAAGGACATCTAAAACGTAGAAAACGGACTTGTAACGATTAAATTACACGCGTTTAAACAAGGTTGCCGTAACTATTTTATATAAGCATAACTAATATATTTTCTAATAGACAAACATTACGGCCGCGAATGACCATGTTGAGGGTCGTTTTTAATATTGATGTAGTACTTTTTAGAAAACGATGTCTTCTAGTAAAAGTAAGTTCGCCTAGCCTATTCTCCAAAATGTCCAACCGTTCGTCAAACGAAGTTGTAACGAATAAAATATGGTCACTCAAACTTTGCCGAAAATCACCCTTAAACAATATTTTTGGTACAAGTACCCTACTTTACCTATGTTTTTCTCCATGATCGAGACCTCTAGGATAAAAACTTAAAAGCTAAAACTTTGAAATAATGCTACAAGCTTTCCAAAACCATTGAGTTTGTTTCCTAACATTCAATATTCACCATTTTACGACTAGCTTTTCGAGGCCATTTAGTCACTCTCATGACTTGTCAAATGACATTATTTTACAACGAAAAGTTAAAGATTCATAATAAATCACTAAATGATTATCGTAGGATATCATTTCGACGTAAGTACTTGTAAAGTACTTGGTAACTTGACACGAGGTCATAAACATATATTTCGACGATAAACATTACTTTCAAATGTACAAGTGGTATGGATATCATATGAGTTTGCATGCACGACATTGTTTCATGACTTATATTAGAGCACATCATTCATATTAGGTTGCGGATAGAGATCGCACCTCATTTCAGTGTATCTACTTTTGTCATCATAAACATTGCACCAGGTGAGTTCGTAGCCCCACTTTTACTCGTTTAATTGTTTTATAAACTCTTCGGGGGAGATACATGCTCAACTTCATGTTTTTACTTTACATTTATATGAACTTAAATATCTTTTGTTTCACTCTATGTGCGCGTGAGTAGATTATGCCCGAACTAAATTGCTCACTATGTTATTAACGCTATTAGTTGAAACACTTTCCTTGATTTTGAACCCTTCGACATGTATATTTGAGCTCTTTTAAATTGATTCGGACCCTTTAACATATAAGTGAACACTTTGGACTTGATATGAACCTTTTGACATATAGTTAAACTCTTTTAACTTGTACAAGGACCCTTTTGATATATTTTAAAACTTGTTTGACGTGATTTTGAACGCTTCGACTATCTTTAACCTTTTGATATTATTCAAGCTCTTTGACTGTTTTGAACTCAACTTAAATCTTTGAACTTAATTACGAACTTTTGAACGGAACTCTTGATCTTAAATACAAACTTATGACTTGTTTGAACTTATTAAACCGGACGTGTTATGACCTTGACCTAAAGTCTCCCATGTTCGGAGCATCACTATAAAGTCTCCCATGTTCGGAGCATCACTATAAAGTCTCCCCTGTTCGGAGCATCACAATAAAGTCTCCCATGTTCGGAGCATCACTATAAAGCCTCCCCGGTCCGGAGCAGAACATCTCACTATGTTACGGAGCGTTCTCAATTTAAAGCCTCCCCGGTCCGGAGCAGAATGTCTCACTATGTTACGGAGCGTTCTCAATCTAAAGTCTCCCCTGTTCGGAGCAGTGCAAATTCTCCCATGTTTGGAGTGTTCTTAATTGTATATAATAGTTGTATGATGTACTTTTCGTACATTCGCATTGTTAGTCTCCTATTAGTAGGTAGTATGGATAGCGCTATTTGAGGTCGGCCAACCTCTCGTCCACTATGTTACGGGACGCATATTATTTATTCTAGGGGCTTTTCCTGGCATACATTATTATATACGTGGTGCAATATTGTGAATTATTATGGTAACTTATACTCGACTACTAGACACACTATATTTTGTACAATGGGTTGTGAACACACAGGTTGCAAGTTTTGTATGGGCGGAACTTGGAACTGAGTGGATTTACAATGCCTTTGCTTTGTGAACTCATTAGAGAATGTGTGCTTAAATATAAACTAGACATACTACTTTTGGCAGTGGATTGTGAACACACAGGTTGCAAGTTTTGTATGGGCGGAACTTGGATCTGAGTGGATTTACAATGCCTTTGCCTTGTGGACTATTCTAAATGACCAAAAACTTTGCCTTTGTTGCATGAACGCTCTTTAAAAGCTTTACTTGTTAATCAAACTCTATGAACTCACTCAACCATTGTGTTGACACTTTTAGCATGTTTTATCTCAGGTATCTAAGGCATTCACTTCATGGCATGCATGTGGACTTATCATAGAGTCACGGTGTCGACGCGTCTCACCTATATTTTATTCACTTAACTATCGTTTGATTGTAACAAACTCGTTTTGATATATTGGAAATCTTTTGGGACCTAATGTTTGTAAACTCTGATTATTTTAATGAATCAAACGATATTTTCAAAAACGACACTTTAGGTCGTTCGATATAACTGTAACTTTGATGCTATGACAGTCCTCCCCAAGGTATTCCATTCCGCTGTAAAACAGGTAATTTGGGGGTGTGACAGGTTACACCTTGAAGCTAATATGAATGATACGTACTCTAAGCAATGACCTAGGATCTCCTTTTATAGCACAAGGATTCCTTTACAAGATAAGTATAGACCTAATAATATAGAATATACACAAGATCTTTTCTATACTTATCAATACACGGATACTTATCAATTATCCTAACAGCAGTGGTAATATTTGTACTGGTAGTGGTAATGAGTTTCCACTGCTAGTGTAATCTTTAGCAGTGTTAACCACAAGCATATCATTGGTAACTGTTATCTTTATTCCCAACAACACAACATGCTATGTGCAAAATAGAAGTAAGGTAGTTAAGCCTCATAACAAGACCCCATATGAGCTGTTACATGGTAGGAAACCTATGATAGATTTCCTAAAACCTTTTGGATGTCCTGTTACTATCTTAAATACCATAGACCACCTAGGCAAGTTTGAGGAAAAGGCAGATGATGGATACTTTATTGGCTATTCTTTCAATAGTAAGGCTTTCAGGGTATAAAATAGGAGGACTAGAAGGGTTGAAGAGAACTTACATGTTAAGTTCAGTGAAGAAACTGCTGGTTTTGAGAGTAAAGGACCAGATTGGCTTTTTAATATTGACATGTGACAAAATCCATGAATTATGAGCCAATACTTGCAGGTATATACACTAATGCTGATGCATGTACACAAAAGAATTCTGATGCAGGAACAAATTCTAAGAAAGCTGAATCTTCAAAAGAATTCTATCTGATTGAAAAGTGGAAACCTGGTTCTGTCTCTACCATCATTGAAAAGAAGGGTCCCTCAGATGAGGATGATTTGGATTCAGGGAACAAAGGAGATCATCATCAAGATAACGAAGAGTTGTCTGAAGATAACTCAGTTTCACTAGAAGAAATTGTGAAGCAAAGTGGAGTTCCTGAAAACACTGCTACGCCAAGTGTTTACCACTGCTAGTTCATTTGAAATCCATGCTGGCACAAGTTCAACTAGCAGTACTTTCTTTGATAGCACTGCTAAGCCACTAGTCAGTACTGCTAACTATCCAGATGATCCAAACATGCCACCTTTGATAGAAATTGATACTCCTACAGATGATGAAAACATGGATGACTTTTTCAAGGAGGCTGATGTTTCAAATTTGGATATTGTCATTATAAAAAGTCCAGTTCTTACCACCAGAGTCCATAAAGATCATCCCAAAGAAAAGATACTTGGCAACTTGAATACCCCAGTACAAACAAGAAGCAAGACTCAAAACCTTAAAACCTTCACCGAACAAGGTTTCTATGCAAAGTCTTTTCATAAAAGAAACAGTCATCAAGACTTGAAAAATGGTCTTTTTGCTTGATTTTTGTCACAAAAGGAGCCCAAGAGAGTTGAAGAAGCATTAAGAGAAGAAGTATGGATTAAATCTATGCAAGAAGAACTGCTATAATTCAGACTTCAAGAAGTTTGGACACTGGTTAATCTACCTAATGAAAAGAGGGCTATTGGAACTAAATGGGTATTCAGAAACAAAAGGGATGAAAGGGGAATTGTGGTTAGAAATAAATCAAGGTTGGTTGCTTAAGGATACACACAAACAGAAGGCCTAGATTATGATGAAGTGTTTGCACCTGTTGCCAGAATAGAGGCTATTAGATTGTTTTTGGCATATGCTTCATTCAAGAACTTTATGGTGTATCAAATAGATGTGAAAAGTGCCTTTTTGTATGGGACAATTGATGAAGAGGTTTATGTTTGTCAACCTCCCGGATTTAAGGATCTTGATCACCCTGATAAGGTCTATAGGGTGAAAAACGCTATGTATAGGTTGCATCAAGCTCCTAGGGCATGGTATGCTTGCCTATCTACTTATTTGTTCAACACTGGATTCAAGAGAGGTTTGATTGACAAGACATTGTTCATAAGGAAGCTCAAGGATGATATTTTGTTGGTTCAAGTATATGTTGATGACATCATCTTTGGCTCAACAAATAAGGAGCTGTGCAAGGATTTTGAGAAACTTATGCATGATAAGTTTCAAATGAGTGCTATGGGTGAACTTACTTTATTTTTAGGGCTACAGGTTCAACAAAGGACTGATGGTATCTTTATCAGTCAAGATAAATATGTAGCAGACATCTTGAAGAAGTTTGGGTTTCAGGATGTCAAAAGTACAAGTACACCTATAGAAACACAGAAGCCACAGCTACCTGATGATGGAAGTCCCAGAGTTGATGTGAAGCTGTATAGATCCATGATTAGGTATTTGATGTACCTCACTTCTTCTAGGCCAGACATAACGTTTGCAGTATTTGTGTATGCAAGATTTCAAGTTACACCTAATACAACACACATGAATGATGTGAAGAGAATTTTTAGATACCTTAAGGGTCATCCTAAACTGGGCCTTTGGTATTCTAAGGACTCTGTTAGGAATTAGAAAATTCAGTCGTTAAAGAATCGGTCACCTCAAGTATAAGTATTCGATAGAAAGCTCGTAGTCGTAGTTATGTTATGTTAGTAAGTGGTTTGTTAAGTAACACCGTGGAGGACGGACGGGTCTTTACCCACTGTATGCCTGATCTACAGCCCGTAGGTGGCGTTTATTTGTAAGACACTATAAATACCCTCTACCTCCCAAGGTAGAGGGTTGGAGCTTCAATACCATTTTTCTTTGTTTCACATAGTTCCCAATACTCTTCCCTTTCTTACTCTAGAACTTTCTCTCTCTAAACTTTGTTAACGCCCCACATGGTTATGGTTTAATGTGTTTGTGAAATCCTATATCTAACAATTGGTATCAAGAGCCAAGGTTTGATCACTCATCTTTCATGCTCTTTGTTTTGGTGGATTTTATTAGGTTTTTGGGGTAATAAGTGTTTAGAAGAGTTTGATTCATTTGGACAAGTTCTGTTGGATCGATATACTTTAATCAAACTAAACTAGCTTGTTAAGGTTTAATAACCTCGGATAAATCCTAAGTTATTAACAAAGAAACACTGAGCAATCTTTATTAAGTACGCGGAATTTACTTAACAAAGCTAAAAAGAAACTTTATTAATAAAACTCTAAATCTGCTTATTATGCAGATACTCTAATACAACTCTAAGATACAATATAAGCAAATACCTTTCATAACATAAGGTACAAATCTAATGAACAGCATGTTCCAATAGTTAACATTTGGCTGATCCTATAGGAACTCGGATATTTTCCTGAGGATCTAACCGTAATCTGCATGCTAAAGTCTTTTTCTCAAAATCTCAAATGCTTAATTCTCAAATCTCTTTTCAAGCTTATAGAATCTCAACATAATCTCATAGACGTATTATTCGTCTAAATCTCAAAATAATTATTTCAAAGAAAAATCGAAACAATTCATTTAAGGCGCATGAATTATTTCTAACGAGTCACAAAGAAACAATTATTGAATCCTAAATAGGCTCCAATAATTTGGAATTGTTCGATCAAATCAAACTAATTTCATATAGCTAGGTTGTCTTGAACAGGTTTACTTAGTTTGAGAAGATTTGTGAATAATGGGGTTTTTGGATTATTTTAGGTGGTTTTGTTTCTCGTACTTTCTACTCACTAGTTTGGAACCGAGAACTATGGTTAACAATCTATATCCTAAAGTGTTTGTGTAATTTGGTATTGGTACACCCCGCAATTGTTTCAAATCTCTCTCTTTCAAGATCTCATTCTTTCCCTTCTCATAACCCTTGATACACTTTGTTTCTTTTTACCATAACTTCGAGGTTGGGAGATGGAACCCTCCATCTCCCATAAATATCACAGAATGTTTATTTGCGGTGGATGCCCGACATCTAGTCCGTATGTCACCCATTTCTGGGCAGGCAGGAGGTGCCACAATGAATTGTTTGGTGAATGATTGTATTGTATTGATGCTGATGCTCGAAAGATAGCTTATGAATATGAACTCCACTGGCTAAGAAATTGCTGACTTAAAAGATTAAGGATTGTCTC